>ML796498.1:120787-134965 GCA_009831015.1 Picea engelmannii | reverse complement strand
TGTACTTGAACATTTAAGTGGGGTAAAAGGAGGTTGCCCCCTCGAAGAGGCTTATTATCTGAAATTATCTCTTTTTCAAGGCGTTGAGTACTTTTCCTGAGGTTTTTCTATGCTATATTGATGTTTGGTTCTTAACATATTGATTATGTTCCCTGTAAAAGATTGCTTTGTGATCGTACAAATAAGGACTGCCTAAGACCATTCCACATTCATTGAGTGGCACCACATCACATGTTACCTCATCCACAAACTTTGATGAAATTGCAAACTTTAAAGTGCATTGTTTTGTTATGTGCAATTTATGATTGTTGCTTATTCATTTAAGTGAGTAAGGTTTATGATGCATCTTAGTGTTTAATCCCAATTTTTTAACCACTTCCTTTGAAATCAAGTTAGATTGAGATCCACTATCTATCAATGTATTGATCTTAGTATGTTTCATTATCACCATTATGTGAAACAATTTGCATCTAGAATCATATCCATCACCAATTTTACCTGTCAAACCAACTGTTGTGATCTTAGTCTCATCACCTTAATCATATCCCAAGTCTATTGGCCGTGTTGCCGCTACAACTGTTTGCCTCCCTTTCCTCTCTTTGAACCACTTCGATCTCTTCTTGGGATGCAATTTACAACAATGGTCATCATCATGCCCTTCTTTCTTGCAATGCTTGCAAGAGAGCTTCTCTTCCCTTCTTGTCACTGAATTTTCTTTCTTGCCATTCCCCTTTCTTTTGTCCTCTTTCCTTAAAGACGATTCCCCTGATACACCAACTCTTGTTTTCCCTGCTTCAATGTATGTTGCTTGAACATAAACCTCATCATGATTAATAGGCCCAAACATAAATATAGTGTTGTGAATATGTGCAGGTAAACCTTCTATATACTTCGTAAGAGTTTCTTGGGTATGTAATGGAATATTTAACATTAATGCCATCTTACGAAACTCATATGTGTATTCTTGCATTGTTTGTCACTTTCTTAGTTTAAGACCTTGCCATTCAATTAAATCCTTCTCTTTATAACCCAAAGGATAAAATTGATTTCTAAGTGAAAAAACAAAATCTTTCCATGATGTAAATACATTACCCACTTGTTGCATGCCATTTTGCAACTTACTCTGCCACCAAATGAGTGTCGTGGTTGCAAGATGAAGCAAAGCCAACTTGATTTGAGTTGCCTCGTCCTTGATTTGTTGCACACTGCAATAAATTTCCATCTGTCTGACCCAGTTATCGAGCCTCTCAGCATTGACTTCACCATCATACATGGGTAATTAAAATTTCACATCAAGCTTAAGTAAAGGCATATCATGTTTATGTTTATGGGAATGTTTTATTGCGGTGGATTTGGAACTTGTACTTGAAGAAGAAGAAGTTGATGGAGAAGAAGGAGGTGAAGGAGGAGGTTTAGGACGATCCTCTCCTTCTTCACTTTTGCCTTGTTTTAAAGATTCCCCTTGGAAATGCCTCTTATGTTCCAAGTAATCCTCATATAAGACCTTTACCATCTCAAACATGGCGAATAAAGTCTTTTACAACTTGATCTCATTCTAAGACATGCCTTCTTCTGATGCCATCTCCTCACTTTGATAAGTCCTCTTTCTCGATCCAATCTCATGATCCCCTTCTACAAGCTCGCCTTCACCACGACACAACTTTTCCCTGGTAATCATGCAAACTCAAAAACCAACCGTCAATCTGCTATGATACCAATTGATCCGAAATTGGTCTTTAAAGACTTGGCTAAGTTTTAAGCATGTATTAAATTACCATTCAAAAACTTAAATGAGGAAGGAGGTTTTAATGAAAGAATGTTGCAGCCATCTTAAACAATACAGAAAATAAAATAGACATAAGGAACAACAAACCATAACACCAAGCTTGATAACGGAGTTCGGCAAGGTTGCCTATGTCTCCGAGCTTTTGTCTTAGTGGGAAAGGCTTTCTTATTAATTTATTCAAATGCACAAAATGTACATAAAAATTGCATCAAATAGATTTCAGACTAGTCTCATTGTGTTCTGCTCGACCTCAGAAATCCAATGCAATTGACGACACTAAAAAAGGCTAACTCTAACTCCCACAAATGACCTCCAAAGTTCGTTTAGCTCGCTAATTTTTTCTGCACAATTCACATTGTTCTGCATTAAACAATATAAGTCAACCTGTAGCAGCACTGATAAAAGTTTTGGATATAAAAGAAGTGGTCATGGGATCGAATCCCAACTACCCTTCCTTTTAGCCACCAAAAAGGGCTCGAAATGTGCATCCAATTCCACATAATATGACATATATGTTTTAAATAAAACCATATAACAAAGTTTTGAGCCACTTCTATTTAATATAGAGTGCTCCTTTGATTTTGGTGGATAAACATCAAAACGTGGCATAACAAACCATATGTTTTGTTTCCTTTTGAAAAGGTATTTGACTAGCCATATATTATGGCTTATCACATAACATGTGATCCTTGGCATATCCTTTTAATATAATATTCGTTTTTTCCCTTTTAAATGAGAATTTTCCCCTTTTATGGCAATTAAAAAAACATATAATATTTTAAACCAATCCACTTTTATGTTTTAAATTACTCCATATGGGTGATTCGAATATTTTTAAAAACCAATCCACATTAATGCTTTAAAGTATTTCATATGGGTGATTTGAATATTTTAAAATGGCTTAAGTTATGGTTTGGTGGGTTTATAATATAATAATATATCAAAATGATATCCAACCACATCATTTCTAGTCAAATGTAACCACATCACCTGCCACATGTCATGTTGTCATGTCACATTGATTTTAATGTTTTACTCTTTTCCCTGTTTTGATTAAAACTTCAAACTGCAACAACTTTTACATATGATGTCGGATTTACAATCCGTTTGTGCTGCCAAAAATCTTGCGACGAGATCTTTGCAATGGAGCTGGTCTCGTTCAAATCCAAGAACTTTGAATTTTGGGCTTTTTTGGATCCATTTGGATCTATGCCAAACTAAGTTGTGCATGCCTAAAATCATAGGCACATGCCTAGATCACAATATTGAAACTATGCAATAAGATATAAGCACATTCAATAACACTTCTAAAATATCATTCCAATATGCACCAAAGTTATCATTGTGATGCACACACCCATAATCATTTTTTTAAGGATAATTCTCTTAACATGACTCATCCAATAAAGGACTTAGTCTTTTCTATATCAAACCTCTCTTCTTATGAGTTGTTGGTCCCCAATAATTCTCTTTATAATTTAGGAAACTTTTCTTAAATTCATTATAAGGTGTAATGCTTTCCAACATGAGAAATCATCCTTTTAGCATGCCAATCTAGTAATTTTTTTGTCCTTTATTAGTAGCCCACTCTTTACACCATAGAAATTCATTTTCTTCATCTCCCCACCAACTTCAATAATTAACTCTATTAAAGTTTTAGTAGCTTTGGAAGATATTATTATTGTATCAATATTGTATTAGACCAAGTCAAAACCCTAAAGAATAATATTATTATTGTATCAATATTGTATTAGACCAAGTCAAAACCCTAAAGAATAATATTATGATGTATTTGTAAAGTTGGCCCTATTGTGCCTTTGTAAAAGTCGGCCCTATTGTGCCTTTGTAAAAGTCAAATGTAAATTAGAAAGTGTAAAGTGTACAAGTCGGCCTTGACCTAATTAAAGGGTGACTCAACTTGTATTTATAAGAGGCTAGGTGCCTCACTTGAAGAACACACACAACACAAGTTCTCTCTCAAGGAAAAGTGTGCAAGTATGAGGAGGAGACGCAACTACAGAGTAAGGGTGTTTTTGTGAAGGGTTTTGGTTATCTCTTGGAGGCCTATCTTGGTCTAGTGGTGTGCTACCATATTTTGGTTAGGGTTCCTGGTCTATCTTCTAATTATCTTATGTTTGGTGAGATCTTTCTTGAGAGAGACATTGTACTTGTTGACAAATCTATATTGAAGAAACTTTGTTGGGTTTCTCCCCCAAGAGGGTTTCCCAGGATAAATCTTGTGTATATTGTGGATGTCTTTCTTTCAGTGATCTTTATGCATGTAGTTATTGTTCTAATAATTTAAAGTTAAAGAATACAAAATACACTTAATTGCTTAAGCAAAATTTTAACATGTTTTAGAGCGGGCTTGAAAGAAGCCATTTTCATAGTCTGGAGGAACTCACTAGGGAAAACAAAACCATATGAAGACTCTCCTAACCCTAGCGCATATTTTCCTTTGACCAATTTTGCAGTTTTCACAGTTTCTGAAAATTAGGGTTTCTACATAAAACCCTAGGTAATGACATCACCCTCTTTCTGAAGGATGATGGTCAATATAAATCCATAAAGGAGTTCACCTAAGGAGGGTGCATCTATTCCCTAGATCATAATTCCAAAATTATCAAGTTGAAAAATTAGGGTTTCGTCATAAACCTTAGATCAAGATGTCTTGGCAGATGCAGACTAAAGTTGGAGTAGGTCACTTTGGCATAGCACACTCTCTGGTAAGTTCAAAACCTTTATTTGAAAAATTTATATTTTCTTATTGTACTTTTCATCCAAAGACAAGATGAATCCCATCACTAAGCTTGATGAGAAGCTTGAGGGTGTTGATAACTTCCGAGCATGGAAGTATAGGGTGATACTCATTCTAGAAGAGAATGATATAGAGGATTTTGTCAAAGAAGAAGTGCCATAACCAGAGGAAGATGTGGCCAAGGAAAAACACAAGAAGAATCTAGTCAAGGCAAAGAGAATCATTGTTGATTCTATCAAGGATCATTTGATCCATCATGTCTCATCATTGACAACTCCCAAGCAAATGTTTGATGCCATATCCCTATTATACAAAGGCAAGAATATCAACCAAAAGATGACGTTGAGGACATAACTCAAGAGTGTGAAGATGCAGAGTTCAGAAACCATTCAATCCTACTTCACAAGGGTGTCTCAAATAAAAGAACAACTTGAAGCCATTGGAGACACAATCGAACAAGCTGAATTGGTAATGACTACATTGAATGGTCTCCCAATATATTGGGAATCATTCATTCAAGGAATTTGTTCAAGAAGAAACCTAACAAAGTTTAGCAAACTATGGGAGGATTGCACTCAGGAAGAAGCTAGATTGGCAACAAGAGAAGAGAAATTAGGCGATGAGGAAAATCAAGATCTACCAACACATGCAAGAAAATGAAAGAGAAATAAAGAGGTTCACTCACACAAAAAGCCTCATGGGTTACAAAAGACACAAACATTTAAAAAGGATTACTCAAATTACATATGCTACATCTTCTAGAAGATGGGACACATTGCAATAAATTGTCCCCACTGAAAAGATCATGTCAGAAAAGGAAAGTATAAAATAAATCATGCTCATGTAGCAGAAGATGATGAACCTGATCAAGAGAGAGCCAAAGAAGATGACTCAAGTGAAGAATATGTATTGATATCAGCTCTTACATGAACAATTACTCATGGAAGTGACACATGGATAATTGATAGTGGTGCTTCTAAGCACATGACATATTATGAGTATTCTTTCTCAGAATTAGTTCAGAAAGATTCACATCACAAGGTGAAGCTCGGTGATGAATATCAATATCCCATTAAAGGAGTAGGAGAAGCTTCTTATAGATTGGATTCTGGAAAACCTGTGAAGATGAAGGATGTTTTCTATGAACCTGGTTTGAAGAAGAATCTCCTTTATATCTCAGCAATGGATGAGAAAGGATTTAGAGTTACTTTCATTGATGGTGAAGTTCTCATGTGGCCAAGAGGAAAATCTATTGATGATGTTGTAGTGATTGGTGTTCAAGAAGGAGGTCTATACAAGTTAAAGGGACATTCAGATTCATCATTAGTACACAACACAGTTACTCCAAGTGAGCTATGGCATAGAATATTTTCTCACATACATTACAAAGCACTACCGATCATGAGTGATTGTGACAAGTTTGCCAGAAATCCAAGTAAATCATGTAGGCACATGCAAGGGATGCGCACAAGGAAAGTACGTGAAGAAACCATTTCCAAGCAGTGATAGCAAAGCCAAAGGAGCCCTGGACATCATACATTCAGACATGTGTGGACCAATGTCAGCCACTTCACTTAGCGGGTATGTATATTATGTTTCATTTATTGATGATTTCTCACGTAAAACTTGGATTTACTTTTTGAAAGCCAAAAGCGAAGTATTAAACAAGTTCAAAGAATTCAAAGCACTTGTTGAAAACCTTTTGGAAAAGAAGACAAATATTTTGATATTAGATAATGGAGGAGAATTCACATCAGATTAATTCAAAGCATTATGCATAGAAGTTGGGATTAAGAGGGATCTCTCTACTCCCTACAATCCTTAGCAGAATGGTGTGGCAGAAAGAAAGAACCGAACAATCATGGAAGCATTGAAGGCCATGATTCATGATCAAGACTTATCGATGCATATGTGGGAAGAAGCTACCAAGACCGCGGTATATGTGCAGAATAGAAGTCCCCACCGTGTAGTTGGGAGCAATACACCAGAAGAAATGTTTACAGGTGAAACGCCAGAGGTCAACCACCTAAGGATATTTGGTTTTCTAGTATATGTGCATGTTCCCAAGGACAAGAGATTGAAGTTGGACCCTTCAAGAAAGAAGGGTATATTTCTTGAATATAGTGAGACATCAAAGACATACAGATTCTACATCCCTCGTCACCGGAAGATTGAGACTAGCATAGATGTCACCTTCGATGAGAATGCAACTTTCAGTAGATCGAGACAAAATCATTCAGATGAAGTCCATGATGAGGAACCTAAATTTCCCAGAGTTGCAAATACAGATGCAGGCGATGATGTTGTACTAGAAGATCATGATATGGAAGGACCACAAAGACCTGCAAATTCATCCTGAGAGATGAATACTAAGAAGAGAAGACCAGCATGGGCTTGAGAAATTATTCAGGATGCAAAGAAGTATGGTGCTCCAGATGGATCCTTAAGAGAAATCAAGAGACCACAACAATACTCTAGTTATGTGGCATTACTAAGTGACATAATTAATGTTGAGCCTACCATTTATGAAGAGGTTGCAGTGAATAAATAATCAAAGGATTCCATGATTGAAGAGTACCATTCCATTGTAAAGAATGATGTTTGGGATGTGGTTCCGAGACCGAAAGAGAAGACAATGGTAAGTTCCAAGTGGATTTACAAGACGAAGCATTTAGAAGATGGTAGTGTCAAGAAGTACAAGGAAAGGTTCATGGCACATGGTTTCTCCCAGAAAGAAGGAATAGATTATGAGGAGACATTTGCTCATGTGGCGAGATACACTTCAATTAGAGTTATACTTGCGATAGATGCAGTAATGAAGTGGAAGCTACACCAGATGGACGTGAAGACAACTTTTCTAAATGGTGTAATAGAAGAGGAAGTGTATGTGGAGCAGCCACAAGGTTTCGAGACACATGATAGTCAGACACATGTGTGCAGATTGAAGAAAGCCTCGTATGGATTAAAGAAAGCACCTAGGGCATGGAATAGTAGAATTGGAAGTTTCCCAATGAGCTTGGGATTTACCAAGAGTAAAGAAAATTCCAACCTGTACTTCAAGGTTGTGGATGATGGACCAGTGATATGACTATTATATGTGGATGAACTATTTCTAAAAGGAGACGAGAATCTCATTAGTGAAAGTAAGAGGAAGCTTTCAATAGAGTTCAAGATGAAATACCTAGGTATGATGCATTATTTCTTAGGTCTAGAGGTATGGCAGAGACTGAGTGGGATTTTCCTTAACCAAGGAAAATATATTGTAGAGATTCTGAAGAGATTCAGAATGATGGATATTAAATCCATGCCTACATAGATGGTGAAAAATATGAAGTTATTGAGTGATACATCTTCAGAGACAATGGATGCCACTAAGTATAGACAGATGATTGGTTCGTTGATGTACTTAATGAACACAAGGCCAGATACATGTTTTACGGTGAACACTTTGAGTCAGTATATGGTTGATCTGAGACGTGTTCACTTGATTGCAGAAAAACATGTGATGAGGTACCTGAAATGTACAATTGACAATGGACTCAAATATGTTTCATATCGTGAGATAAGACTACAATGATTTACTGATTCAAATTGGGCTAGTAGTGTTGTAGACCGGAAGAGTAATGTTGCTTCAGTTTGGGATCATCTATGATCTCATGGTTCAAAATAAATCAAACGAGTGTGGCACTTATTACGACTGAGGTAGAGTATATAGCAACATGTTTAGATAGCAGTGAAGCAATGTGGTTTCTGAAGCTGCTTGCATGATTGTTTGATCTCGAGTTAGAGGCGACTTGTATCTAGTGTGGCAACCAGAGTTGTGTGAAGTTTTCAGAGAACCCGGTGTTTCATGACAAGTCAAAGCATATCGATATCAGGTACCATTATATCAGAGAATCTATGGTGCAGAAGGGAGCATTGAAGCTCTAGTATGTCACTACAAATGAGCATATAGAAGACATGTTGACCAAGCCTCTGTCGAGAGTGAAGTTTGTGTACTTCAGAGACTAGCTTGGTATGGTCCAGAAGGACTTCCCTAGTAAGAGGGAGTGATGAGTTACATATGTGATTCCAGGGCAACAACATCAGTGTGTGGCAATAGTAGCGGGTATTCACTCACGGGCACATTACTGACTGTGGCACCAATCAACATGACCTCACACAAGGTCAACATATGTCGAGCCTTTGGGGATTGCGAGTTTCCCAGATTTTCAAGCTGGATGGACAACCTGTGTGCTTGGAGGTGTTTCCTATCCTTGGGCTAGATGGGTAGTGTGTGCACACTACATCTCCTAATCCCCGTGATTAGATGCATGGTCATTGTGGATCGGTTTCCTAGTGTGCCAACCAGAGGTTACTAGTTCTTTATGAACTAGATGTCATATTCTATGTGAGTTGGTGAGTTAATAGTTCTTTATGAATTAGATGCCATATTTTGTGTGAGCTAGAAAGTTACTAGTTCTTTATGAACTAGATGTCAGATTTTGCGTGAGCTGGAAAGTTACTAGTTCTTTATGAACTAGATGCCAGATTCTGTGTGAGTTGGTGAGTTACTAGTTCTGTATGAACTAGATGCCATATTCTGTGTGAGTTGGTGAGTTGAAGCCCCGTGATGAAATAAATCTCAGAAGGATGATGAGACCTTGGATGCATGACGTGGTTACAAAACTTCTTCACTATAGATTTGTGGAAATTCAACAAGTCAATGGTCAAGTGTACAGAAGTGCAGAAGCAGTCGTGACAATCGTGCCAAAAGATTACCTTCCTTGATAAAAGGGAGTGTTGAAGTTTGAGTATCTTAAGAAGATATTCTTATTGTATCAATATTGTATTAGACCAAGTCAAAACCCTAAAGAATAATATTATGTTGTAATTTAAAATTCAACCCTATTGTGCCTTTGTAAAAGTCGGCCCTATTGTGCCTTTGTAAAATTCAAATGTAAATTAGAAACTATAAAGTGTACAAGTCGGCACTGATCTAATTAAAGGGTGACTCAACTTGTATTTATAAGAGGCTAGGCGCCTCACTTGAAGAACACACACAACACAATTTCTCTCTCAAGGAAAAGTGTGCAAGTTTGAGGAGGAGACGCAGCTATAGAGTAAGGGTGTTTTGGTGAAGGGTTTTGGTTATCTCTTGGAGGCCTATCTTGGTCTAGTGGTGCGCTACCCTATTTTGGTATATCTTCTTATTATCTTATGTTTGGTGAAATCTCTCTTGAGAGAGACATTGTACTTGTTGACAAATCTATATTGAAGAAGATTTGTTGGGTTTTCTCCCCCAAGAGGGTTACCCAGGATAAATATTGTGTATAATGTGGTTGTCTTTCTTTCAATGATCATTATGCATGCAGTTATTTTTCTAATAGTTTAAAGTTAAAGAATATTGAATACACTTAATTGCTTAAGAGAAATTTTAACAAACTCTTCATGAGGAAGAAAAACAAATTATTCCTCATCAATATCCAACATCAATGGCTCTAAGACTTCAGGAAATCCACATTAAATATTGGATGAATGCCCATGTAATTTGGTAAGTCAACTTGAATGCATTCTCTCCAATATGCTTGATGATATTTTAATGGTTTTTATCCTTCCTTTTAAAGTTATCATGTTGAAGGTAATCCTAGACTCTTTCTCCTACACAAAGTTAAGGATATATGCATGTTTATCATGCTTGGCCTTGTGTTTCTATTAACTCATATGTGATGCTTCTCAAACTTTATCATGAATCTTCCAAATGTAGTTTTTAAATTTTTTTTATTTTCCGTGTTCAATAGCCTCCTTGTTAATGTTTCCTTGAGAATAGGACCCATAATGGATGATGGATATTTCAACAAAAATTCAAGACACGATTTAAAAGGTGAGGTTCCTATAGCACTATGCAATACACAATTATAATTATGTTGCACGTATAAGATGACAAACCAATGTGTACCCATACCTTCTCAAAGAAACTTTGTGTGGATTATTGTGCTCAAACCATATTCCTGTATGATATCATCACAACCATATTTTTAAAGAGATCCACTACTACAATCGTATGGTCATCTCCCCTACTAGTTGTTGATAGATCTCCAAGTAAATCCATTGAAATTGACCAAGCAATTCAAAATTGTGCCTAGATATGTCTCAAAGTAGTATGGAATGGGTCTTCAGTGTGTCATCAATAATACACCCATGATATGTTTAGAGGTTTCCACCTTAGTTTCAAAGGCTGGTTGAATGTCTAGTAAGGTGAGAACTAGAGTAGTCACAAATTTATGCTTGATCACTTTGGATACTTCTTTATATGTTGTGCCCCAACTGAAATTGAGTTGGATTGGCCATTATTCAATGTATTAAGAGGGTATATGACATGAAAATTGCATAATGAATTTCTTGAGATGGGAATTCCCATGAAGCTTTCGTTGAGGCCATCGAATAACCCCAATTTCTAGGACTTGGGGCCCCCTTAATGTTTTGTTTTAAGCCTCATTAGATAATATTTGATACCCTTCCAGCTCTTTCTTTTGAGGATTCTCTTTGACATAAAGAGTGCTCGAATGTTAATCATTGGATTGCTTACAACGTGGAAATTGCATAATAAATTTCTTGAGATGAAAATTCCCATGAATCTTTTGTTGGGACCATCGACTAACCCCAAGTTATATGACTTGGGGTCCCCTTAAAATATTTTGTTAAGCCTCATTGTATAAGCTTTGCTACCCTTCCAACTCTTTCTTTTGACTATGATGATGAAGTTCCCATTGTCTTTGACATAAAGAGTGCTCAAATGTTGATTACAAGATTGGTTACTCCTTGTATTCCATATGCAAATTGTTTGATGCTTTGTGTTGGGTGAAATTCCAATTTGATTTAATATCCGCTTCAATGAATTAGTTTAGCTTGTTTTCTTCTTATTTGGTGAAATTTTAATAATCTTTCTGCTTGTTTTTGTTGCATGGTAATTTGATTGTTGTTTATAGTTGAAGTTGAACTAACATGTTTAAGTGCATGTAATGCACAATATAACCAAAAATCACCATCATAAGATCAATGAAGCAAGGGATTAAGCTTATAATTCTCCTTTAGTACAATCATAAGAGGCAAGGTGAAAAATCTCACAATGTGAGAAGTGAGTGAAGCCACTTGGTAAATACACAAGGGGATGGTAATTGTTGTTCATAGAGAGATGCAAGCATTTGAAGTAATGTGGTATGAAAAGAGATTACAAGTAATGTGTACAAGGATTTGACGATGATGTTATATGCACATGGGAAAGACACGATAACACACAAGAATTTTGCCAATTTGTTTTCAAAGAACAATTGATGTTAGCTTCGAAGGTCAAATTTCAATTATATAAGGATTGGTAAGTGGAAGGACAAGGTAGGAGGTGTTCAGATCACAAGCATAGAGATGTCACCTCAATATTTTTTGGTGATTATTAGTATAATTTCTTGTCACTAGTGATCACCCGACTGAGTTTTGAGGCATGACAAATAATCTTTAGTGGTATTTTCTCCTTTGGTATCAATGAGTGTTCGGGGTGACCTTTAACATAATGTAACTGATTTTTATATAATGAATGAATGCATCCACAAGGAATATTGAATAATAAATGACATAGATAGTGTTCACATGCAAAATTATTGAATTTACCGAAGTAACTCTTCCTATAAGGACCAAACTTTAGCCTTGGAGGATTATTTGCACACAGTTTTGTAGTTCAACCAAATTAAGTATGGGAATTCCAAAAGGGGATAAACTAATGATTTTGGGGTCACTAATCAACCTAGAATTGATGAAATTTAATTTTGAGCCCTAGAAGTACAAAAAACAATTTAAAAAATTATCCATCAACAAACTATTTTATGTTTCATGTTTAATAAAATTTATCAAGTGAGTGAGGACTATAGAATCTAACCAAGTGTAAAAAATATTATTGTGTCTTCTACACTAATTTTGATTGATTGACATTTCAAGGTAAAGTGAGTGAGCTAGACATTTATGAAGTAGAAAAACAAGGGGGTTCTCATCTGTTAAAATCAATTGATTCTGAAACTCGATCAAGTGACCTCTGTGGCGCAAGTCTAGGTGATTCTTGGTAAATTTAGTGAATGTACTTATCATAATTACCTCTTATAAACTTAGCACAAGAAATTGTAAAACCATGTGGAGAAGGACATCACTCACCTTGGAAGCTAGCAATTCAGAGGAAGCATGAGAACCCAACAACACTATGAACTTAGCATTCTGCCCAAAGAAACTTTTATCTATAGTTAATTTGTCAAATTAATGGTATTTAAATGCCAAAAAAATGTTGCTTGGGTGTTAAGTTAGTGTTCTTAGCATGCAAATTTAAATCAACCACCTTTGAGGCCAACAAGCTTTCCAAGTAAATAGTTTTCCTCAAGATGAGTAAATTGGCCACCTCCAAGGATAACAAGCTCCTTAAGGCAATGATTTACCTTAAGAAATAAAATTTTCCACCTCCGGGGTTAGCTAAGTTTCGCAAGCCAACAATTTTCCTCAACAAGCTTGGAACTGAATGGATTACTATTCCACGTTGAAGGAAAGTTTTTCTATGTTACTATTTTGGACAAAAGTTGACTCAAGAAGGAAAATTGGCAACCCTAGAGTACTTGGTGACCTATAAACCTAGAGGATTTCTCCTTGAACTCTTAAGTCAATGATTTTCCTTCCTTGGGAAAATTTCTCACCTTGGAGTGCTTGATGACCTCTTAGCTCAGAAAATTGCCTTCCTTGGGAAAATTGCTCAGTTTGGACTACTTTGTGACCTTTCAACCCAACAATTTTCCTTCCTTGGGAAAATCGCTCACCTTGGAGTGCTTGGTGAGCTCTAACCCCAACAATTTTCCCACTAACACTCCTAGTCAACAATTTTCTTTTTCCTCTTCTTTCTATTTCTAGCAATGACGTTTCCCAAATGTAATGCTCAATTTGTTTGCTTACTTTCTCATTGTTTACCTTTATAAATACATTTGAAAACAATTTCCTCATTCGTTTTCTCTCATTCATCTTGGGAAAGCTCTCTGTAGAGAGTGTTTTCGTTGTTTTTCATTGACTATTGCAGTTTGGGAAGTTGTTTGATTTTATTCTAGCTAGTAGGCAATATGTTTATTTCTCTCAAATTGATGTGCATCACCTCATAAACTCCAATTAATTCATTTCTCATATAAGTTTTGTTTTCAATTGTCCATTGATGTGTATGAAACTTGGAAAGAGGTTTGGATACCTTTTATTATTCTCTTGTAGTTAACGCTTTACTGAGAGTTCGACTGATAAGAACACCTAACGATCTCACTCCCAGAGAAAGGGCACAATGCCTCTTCTTGTTTAGGACACCCACCTCTAGTTTAAAAATGATTTTATCATTACAACAATCACCAAAACTCCAAGAACATCACTAAAGTTGAAGGGTACTATGTGCAATATCTTTGTGAATATAGTTGGAGAGAAAACAATGTTCCCTTATAGTCTTCTTCAGATTATTTCTCTTCTTTGTAGAGATAACTATTCTTTGGGTCAGGGGTGATTTTAAGAACCCCCCCTAAATTTATATGTATAATAAATGGGCGAATCCCCATGATACATAGGAAAAATTGAGGGCTATTTTATCAATAATATA
>ML796498.1:74600-120687 GCA_009831015.1 Picea engelmannii | reverse complement strand
TTTTTCCCCTAAAATAAATTACGGGCTAATGATATAAGTTTTAAAAAATCACTTTAATACAAAAAATTCGCCCAATAAAAAATTGGAAGCCCCTAAATTTCGCCCATGGGCGAAATTTCGCCCCTAAAATCATCTATGCTTTGGGTATTGTTCACCAAGTTTTTTCTCCTCTTTTAATCTCTACAAGTAGATTTTGTCTTCTTATATTTTCATTACATTAATAATCCTTTGTTGATGAGAGGATTGGCCATGAGATGACGTCTTAGTATGCTTGTGAATGCATTGCTTATGGAATGAACCATTTAACAATGCCCAAAGTTGTATTACAAGCTTGAATCAAGAACCCAAATGAAATATAAGTGGCTTTGAATTTGCCATTAAATAACTTTGTTAATTGGAACCATTAACCATAGGCTTTTATTATATTGCAAGTTTTAATAAGAAGCTTAGATGGAAAGCAGATGATGTTAAATTTGTGCATTCACATGGTTATTTCTAGAGTAGTTAACTATGCAAAAGAATTTGCATTTTCAAACTTTAATAAAGATCTCGGTAAAAGAAAGTTTTTCCTTGAATTTTTGCACTAAAGACTTGTTGCCATAATAATTAACCCTTCGATTTATTTTAACCTGTGTTTTGTTCCAGTGGTTAATTAAGAGATATTTTAAGCTTGTTGAACAAACCATTTAAGGTTTGTTGGTTTCATTGTGAAATATAGGTGAGAAAGGCATCTTTGTTTTTTTGTTTTCACGGAGTTTTGTTTATGGGTTGAATGTATAATGTTTAATGAGAGTTGTTTCTTTATGCAGATAGACAATGGATAAGGGAAAGTAATGTCACCACTTAACCCAAACACTTAGTTCATAGATGCCATATTTTGATCGGCATTGCTTTAAAACCCTCCAGTTCAAAATTATACAATAGGTACAAAGATGTTGAACCCCCACATAAGGAAACAAGAAATGGTCAGAGAGATGAAATGTGTAGGGATCTCAATGTCAAGATATATAGTATTTTCACAAAGAAACAACTAGGGAAGGGTTATTCTAGAACAGAAGTGTCCTAGGGAGCTTGATCTGGATGTAGAGGTTTCACTATGTATCTTGAAGTATCAAATCTATGATATTATTGGGCATTTTAATACTACATACAAAAAATCTATAAATTCTCAATGCCTACAATTGTGTGATTGGAGCTTGGGTGGAGAAATTTGCAAAAGAAAACAATGTACACAAGATTATGACCCAATGGTGGATCCCATCCAAACCTTTCAAGAAAATCTCAAATAAATTATACTTGGTTAAGAGCTTTTAGGAGAAGGTGAGGGATGTAGTGGTGTTTTCTAGCTGCATGCATGGAATGCCAGACCCTCAATACATATGGGCGATATGGATACCGATTATGTATGAGGTTCTTAAGCATGGCATTGTGTTCAACTATGTAAAAATAATTACGAACAACCTCTCTCACAATATACAAAAATCCAAGGCACCAATGAAGGAAGATACATCCTATTTTTATATGGCACATACCTAGGGATTGTGCAAGTGCATGTGCATACTTTTTAGGTCTTAAGCCAACTTGGGAAATTATGTTTGTTTTAGGATGCATACTACCAAATTTTGTGGAATACTGAGTATGCTCAATGATATTTCACTATATGTACTTATGTTCTATCTCTATTACATTAAAAATTTTATGGGGAAGAATGTTTGGGTTTCCTTGTCGAGTCAATCAAAGCCTTGAAATTAATAAGAGATTAGTATGTGTAGGAAGAGGTTTATTTCATCAAGATCTATGGGGTTCCCACAACTTTTTCACACATTATTGAAATACGTACCAATTTGGCTACTAATATGGGAAATAGTTTTCCAAACAACTTTTCATGGGGCCATGACAGCATTGCAAAAGAATAAAAATGAGCCATGGATTAAGTTTCCTTTGATGGTTGAGGATTATAATATAGTGGATGTATCTCATGATGAACAACTTTATTTAGAGCTAGAAGCCTATGGATTTTGTTCAGAACCTATCAAATTACATGACCCCCTTTGAGCAATCAAAAAATCATTTATTTATGGGCTCAGTTTGGAGACTATCATCAACATAATGAGTTGGAAGAACTATATAGAAGAGACAATATTTATGTGGAGATATAAGGGAGAAGAAGAAATTAGGTGTTGAAGCCTTCAACCCTAATCGATCCAGGGCCATCATTTGAACCATAGAACCTTTGGAATGATATTCAACATAATCATTTTTTGGTTGAAGGGAAATATTAAGATATTAAAGGAGATCTTGACTATGAATATACAAATAAAGGATTCAAAAGTAGGAATTTTGCACGAGATTGAGCCACCAAACATAGTTGTTCTTGTAGAATTAAGATACTATAACCCAAGGGAAATATTGAGACAAGAAGATCAAATCACATCCTATGATGATTGATCTCATTCCAATAGTATTCATGGTATAGAGGGAAGCAATGTCTTTGGGAAGCATAATAAAGGGGCCACAATTGAAGTAGTAGGTTGAATAGTTGGACAACGCCAAGGATCATTATGTAACATCCCCACTATAATCCATAGTTTAATTAATGTTTATGTAGATATAATGTGTGGCTATGACCAAAGCGATGTAATATGCAAACTGTGTTTCTATTTTTTAATAATAAAATGTGATGCCAGTTGCTAAGGGGAGATGGAAAGAGATGGAGGTTGAATTAATCTACAAAGGGGGGAGTGCCTAAGATAATGACCAAGAGGGGTACAAGGGGGAATTACCCATGTATATTAATCCACAATGGGGGGAGTTTCTAAGATAATGGCCAAGAGGGGTACAATATATTAATCCAACCCTTTTTCCTAAATTTGTTATTTGTATATGAACTTTCTAATTTCTTATTGAGTGTTCCCAAAGCCAATCATTGAATCCATGTAAGAGGGTGGGTGTGAGTGGTCACATCCCAAAGTTATTGGGCACATGGGGGTTGAGTAAAATCAGCTTGGGGAAGAGTGTGAGTTAAGAAAGGCAATCCAAAAAAGGGAAATTCATATGGGTTGGTACAATAGTTTTTACACATCGAGTTTTTTTGCATGAGGAGCAAGTAGAGAGAAAGAAAGAGATCATGTAGTTGGTGCAACCATGGAGGGATAATTCTAGAGCATGTTAGAGCATATAGGAGCATGTTTGGAGATGGAAACTGAAGAACCAGGTTGTCATGCATGAAGTGTGAACTCCTGAGTGAGTTGCCCTAAAACAACAAGTGTTTGTTGTTGTTTGTTGGTAGTTTTCCTAGCAGCATGTTCCCTCGAGTTACCATATGAGAGATTCCTAGCTACATGTGCCAGAGAGACCCTAATAAATGAATGGGACGTATGAGGGACTGAGATCAGTGAAGGGGTACATTTCTTGGGTTGGGAAGGTCAAAAGGAAGAGAGCTGGTGGAAAATTGGGATATTTGTAGGAAGATACCAGCAGGTTGTGAGTTTTATGAGTTGTGAGCAGACTGTGAGAGACCACCCTCTTTTGTGGATTACTAGCCTCAACTCGGGGTTGACTGGCTATTGATATTTGGAACAATCAGTCTATGGTTGGGTGGAACGTTCGTCCCAAGCAGCTAGTTGCATAACTATTTACAGAAGATAAGTGTTTTATCTTGTTTCTGTTTGTATTTTATGAGTTTAATTGTTATGCATGAACTTTGTATAATGAACTTTGAAGAATGATTCATATGCTTCTATAATGAGTTGTTTAGTTGCATTTCCTCTTGATTTTAGCATGTTGTAGATGCATCTATTTTATGGTTGTAGACATTACCTAAATCTGGTTGTAATTCGTAGCTGAAATCTATAGAAATTTAATTAGTTAGAAAACATTTTGTTTTTATGAGTTTTTTGCATGGTAATGTCCCTCAGTTGGGTTGGGGGATGTTACATTATGGTATCAAAGCACTTGGTTCAAACATTGGGCTTGTATGGGCTCAAACTTGTGTGAATTTGAGAAAAATTCGTTGTTGCAGACTTGTCTGTAACGAATTTGGGGGAAAATAGAGAGAAATTCGAGTGAAATCCCCAAATTCTTGAGTAAAATTCGAGTTTGAGTGAATCGGATCTATTTAAGAATTTTAATGAAGTAAATCTACAAGCCACAGAGCCAAATTCAACTTGGAATGGGCTAATTTCAAGTTTTAATGTTTGTTGTAGATTTAAAGACCGACGACCGACATCGCTTTTGATCTCGAGATCGACTGTGGAGATTTGTTGTTATAAATTTAAAAATCCATAAGGTATCGGTCGTTTGAAAGGTTGAGTAAATTGATGGCCATTATTAATTTCTAGGAATCGAGAAATGGATCAGAACGACAATCCATATTCATTTCGGTCGTTTTGAAAGGTAGATCCACTAAACAACCAAGATTCATTTTGGGGGTTTTTGAAATGGATTAGGTCAACGTCTTAGATTCGTTGGGGTTTTTGGTCAAAAATTTCTAAGTGTGGAAATTTATCAAGAGAAATCATCGATGGTCGATGGTCAGATCGGCCAAAATGGCAAAGAGTTTGGTTCACCCAAAGGACATCTATGACCATCAATGATCGATGATCGGCAACGACTGAATCCCATGAAGCATTTTCAATCGTCGATAGTCAATGGACTAATGTTCGGGCATCGACCAATTCGACTAAGTGTTTCAAATCAAGCAACAAAATTCATTGATGGTCAATGAGACAATGGTCAGGAATCAGATGATTCAATGAAGTGTTTTGAATCAAGCAAGAGAATTATTCGATGACCGACGCGTTGATGGTTGGGTGTCGACTAATTTGACGAGGTGTTCAGGTCATCCAAGAGAATTGGTCGATGGTCGATGGGGGGAAGGATGTTGATGATGTGTCATGCCACATCAACATCCATGTGTCATGCCATGTCACCCAAGTTGACACCTTAGGATGGCATGTCATTCCACATCGACACTCAGTGTCATGCCACATAATCCAACAAAGGTGGTCGATGGACAATGGCCAGGTCGGTCGATTTGGGGAAGTGTGTTTGACAGTCATCAAGGATCACCGATTGTCGATGGATCGATGGTCAAGAATCAACCAAATCAATGAGGAGTTCCATTCTTCAATGAATATCATCGACGACCAATGGTCAAATCGGTCGATTTAGAGTTGTGTACAAATCAGTCGTCCGAGAGTTGGGTCGATGGCCAATGGTCGGGTTGGCAGTTTGGGGAGACTATTGTGCATGGAAAACGAGAATGTCAGTCGTTGATGGCCAGTGGAATGCATATCAACGACTCATACTCCACGCAATTTGAGATCAATGGTTGTTACAATATTAAAACAATCATTTTTATGCAATTTTTTGTGGTTTTTGAAGGTCATTATCTTGCGGGGCATTTTTTAGGCCCTAAACAACGTTTTTATCCAATCAAAACCCATAAAAAAAAGTGAAAAAAGTGTACCAAGGTACACTTTGTCTCTACAACTTAAATAAAATAAATTGAAGAGATTTATCCAATGAGCTAAATGGTTCGCAAAACGGAGCTCGTATCAGAAAGTTACAACCAAAACAGTGAGGGTAAAATTTTTGCACCAAAGTTACTTCCAGAGGGCATAGCTCTATGCTCAGAAGTCAGTTTGGGATGCAGAAGTAGTATATGGAAATATTGTGACTCATAGAATCTAGTGATGGAGTCTAATTTGGGTTATGGGTACCTGAAAATGTGCAGAAGAGAAATAAAACATGTAGCATACATGGATAAATTGGGTAAAACAACCTAAACTTCTCTAGACCATAACTTTCAGCTCGAAGCTCAGATTTGAGAAAAAAAAAAGTATTCGATGGAAAGGTATTGAGAAGTAAAATACATATGTCAACCTAGAATTTTGAAGTAGGAAATACATTTTCTGAGAAATTAATAAATAGATTTTGGTAGGAGTAAAAGAGTGGAAATTGCAACATGTAAATGTTGTAAATTTTTGCTCATAACTCAAATTGAGGCATGCGTACAGTCGTTGAAAAGATTCTTTAGAGAGGAATTCATATAAGAAATCATAATTTTTATCTGGTGTATTATTTCCTCCATAAATTGATGAATAAATAACATGTATTCTAATGGATGGAATGTTTTATGTTATGCATGTTATGGAATATGCTCAGGGATATTACAACCATGAGGAAGAGATCATAGGTCTGCATTTCATCATGGGGAATGATAAAACATAGTCAAATGGAAGAAGAGATAGGCATGAACATGTCACTATGAGAAGCTTGCATAGGGAAGTGCAGAGATATAGAGATGATAATGAAAGGATTATGAAGGCTTAGGAAGAGATGATTCGGAGCTTAAAAATGTTGCATAAGCAAGTTAAAAAAGACTCTGGTACCAAACAAGTAGTTAGTGTTAGATGAGTGTCAGCATCAAGATCCCGTAGAAAAAGGGATGATCATGGAAATGATAGGTAGTCAAGAAGCATGAGCAGGATCCATAATTATAAAAATCATTCCACCCGAAAAACTCATGCAAGTTCAGGGCCAGGGAGCAACCCAAGTGTGTCCCTTGTTCGAAGGCAAAGGAGAAAGCTAAAGGAAAACAACTTGCTAGGAGAGATCAAGAATATTAAGTCACTGAATTTCAATGGTGAGCATAGGAAAGGAGAAGAGGTCAAGGCCTGGCTATTGGAAATGAAGAAATATTTCTAGTTGTATGACTATTGCTCCTAGGTAGAAGCTAGAATTTCCACCTACCACTTGCAAGGAAAGGAATCCATGTGGTGGGATCAGCTTAATCAATCCAAGAACCTTGATGAGAAGAGGATATCATGGAGGCAGTTCAAAGAATATTTCCAAGAGAAATATTTATCCGAGCATTACTATGAAAAAAAGATGAAGGATTTCTTTGAAATCAGGTTGGGAACCATGAAAATGGAAGAATATGAGAAGTGGTTCTTTGAGTTGTTGAAGTATTTTGACTTCATCAAGGATGAGAAATTCAAAATCAAAATATTTATAAGTGGGTTACCATACTTTTATAGTGACAATATTCAATATGATAACCCCAAAACTTTGGAGGAAACCATAAGGAGGGCAAGGCATCTTTATGAGCAAAGGAGAGGAAGGCCAGTTTTCTAAAAAGGCTTGGATTGACAAGATGAAAGGGAAAAAGGATCAATGGAAGAAAGGTTTTAAGCCATCTTTTTTCCGGAATAACTCCCAAGCAAATTAGCAAGGTCAATCAGCCCAAAATGAACACAAGATTGCATATTCATTTGGAAAGAGGCCAAGGCAACAGCTTGTTCAATGTTGGGGATGTGAGGGAAATCACTTATATAGGGACTTCCCTCACAAAGAAGAAATAATGAGGATTATCCACAACATTCAAGAGGTTGAAATAATGGAAGACATGGGAGGAAGCATGCCAAAGATTTATGTAGCCTTGGACAACAAGCAATATGACTATCAATCCCCCATAATTGAAGTGGAAGGTAAGATTGATAACCAACCCATAGCAATTTTAATTGATTATGGAGCTAGCCATAGTTACATAAATTCTAACATTATTGAAATATTTCACTTGTAAAGGATTAAACATAAGAAATCTCGGTTAGTTCAATTAGCCACAAGATCCAAGAGGAAAACTAATGAGTTCGTTAAAGATTGTTTGATAGACATGAATGGAATTAGCACAAAGGTATATGTACACATCATATTGTTGGGTTCATATGATTGTATAATTGGAAAGGATTGGTTAGAAAAGCACCATGTTGTCTTAGATTGTTACAACAAGACAATAACATGTCTTGATGAAGAAGGGCAACACGGTAAGATTCAAGGCATACCAAGAGTTGTAGTTGTTAGAGAGGCTTCAACGATAAAGTTGAAAAAGAGTTTCAAGAAGGGATGTCATATTTTCGCAACCCATATGGAAGAGGCATCCAAGGATAAAGTGGAAATCATTGAAGACCATTCGGTCTTAAAGGATTTTGAAGATGTATTTCGAGAAATCCCAGGATTTCCACCAAAAAGAGACATTGATTTCTCTATTGATTTGGTGCCAGGAGCTGCCCCAATGTTCAAGACACCTTACAAAATGGGTACACCAGAATTGAAAAAGTTGCATGTGCAACTTAAAGAGATTTTAAAGAAGGGGTATATATCCCAAGTGTGTCACCTTGGGGATCCCCCGTTATTTTTGTGAAGAAGAAGGATGGAACCTTAAGGTTGTGCATTGATTTTAGACAGTTGAATAAGGTGACCATAAAGAACAAATATCCTTTGCCAAGAATTGATTATTTGTTTGATCAACTAAAAGGTGAAAGAATATTTTCCAAGATTGACTTGAGATTAGGCTATTATCAAGTGAGGATTAAAGGAAGAAGACATCATCAAGATGAAATTCTGAACAAGATATGGACATTATGAATTCACGGTAGTGCCATTTGGACTATCAAATACCCCAGTTGTTTTTATGTGTCTGATGAATGGAGTGTTCAGGGAGTACCTGGACAAGTTTGTAATTGTGTTCCTAGATGATATAATCGTCTAATATAAGTCGGAAGAGAAACATGAGAAGCATTTAAGAATCGTGTTGCAAGTTTTAAGAGAGCATAAATTGTATGCTAAGATAAGTAAGTGCATATTTTACCAAAAGAATATTCACTACTTGGGTCATATAATTTCAGCAGCAGGGACAAAAGTTGATCCTGAAATGATAGAGGCCATTAGAGGATGGCCAACTCCAAAGAATGTGACGGAGGTTAGATCATTTATGGGTCTTGTCAGGTATTACGGAAGATTCATAAAAGGTTTTTCAAATATTGCAAGTCCAATCACTTCTTTGCAAAAGAAGGGAGTGGAGTTTGAATGGACTTCCAAGTGTGAAGAGAGCTTTCAACATCTGAAGGAAATTTTAATAAGTGCACCAATATTGAATATTTCAGATCCAAATGAATATTTTGTTGTGTGCACCGATGCATGCAAGGAAGGGCTCGGTGGAGTTCTCAGTCAAAAATATCATGTGGTATGTTATGAATCCGGAAAATTAAAAGAGCATGAAAGAAATTATGCTACCCATGATCTAGAGTTAGCAAAAATTGTATGTGCATTAAAAATGTGGAGACATTACCTCATGGGGAATAAATTTGAACTAAGGACATACCATTTTGGTTTGAAGCATTTGTTTGCATAGCTAACACAAAATTCCAGACAAACTAGATGGCTGCAATTTCTGAGTGAATATGACTTCGAAATTAAGCATATAAAGGGCAAGGAAAATCAAGTGGTTGATGCACTCAGCAAGAGAGCTCATGAAGTGCATATTGCAGCCATCAACATATACAAGACAGATCTGAAAGACAAAATTGTTGCAACAACAAATTTATATCAGCATTATCTAAAAATAAAAGAGATATTACAACAAGGTAATTTTCAGCAGAAATTTGATTCTTATAAGCTGAAAGGAGATGGAATTCTCATGTACAAAGGAAAGGTATATGTGTCGAATTCCAGTGAGCTAAAAAATGAAATGTTGAAGGAATTGCACAATGTTCCATGTGTCGGGAATCCAGGATATCATAACA
The DNA here is from genome assembly GCA_009831015.1 of Picea engelmannii. Classification (NCBI taxonomy): domain Eukaryota; kingdom Viridiplantae; phylum Streptophyta; class Pinopsida; order Pinales; family Pinaceae; genus Picea; species Picea engelmannii. The sequence continues at coordinate 111,100 of ML796498.1, read as the reverse complement.
CAATTGCAGTTATGAGAAGCCAATACTTTTTGTCCAGGGATGAAGAAAGAAGTGGTTAATTACATAGCCAAATGTCTAAAATGCCAAAAAGTGAAGACATAGAATAGACATCCGGCAGGTTTGCTATAGTCATTGTCCATTCTGGAATGGAAGTGGGAAGTTGTTACATTAAAATTCATTACAAAGTTTCCCAGAATAGTGAAGAAACATGATTCCATCATGATAGTGGTTGATAAATTAACTAAGGCAACACATATTATTTCGGTAAAGACTACACACAAGGAAACAAATATTGCAGAAATATATATGAAGGAAGTTGCTAGGTTACATGGAGTGTCTAAGGCAATAGTTTCATACAGAGATCCAAAGTTTACTTCGAATTTTTGGAGAGGTTTGTTCAAGGGATTTGATACAAATCTAAATCTTAGTACAATGTATCACCCGGAGTTAGATGGAAAAAAAGAAAGGACTAACATGATAATTAAGGACATGCTCAAAATGTATGTGATGGATCAACCATCAAAATAGGAGGATTATATTCATTTAGTTGATTTTTCTTACAATAATGGGTATAAGGTCTCATTGAAAATGAGTTTGTTTGAAGCATTGTATGGCATAAAATGTAACACACCAATGAGTTGAGATAATCCAGCAGATACAACAGTGATTGGGCCAGAATTGCTAAGGGAAATGGAAGAATAGATGGGAAAGATAAATCAAAATTTAAAGACTACCCAAGATAGGCAGAAAAGCTATGCAGACAAGAATAGAGTGTTAAGAGATTTTAAAATGGGCAAACATGTGTTTTTAAAAGTGAAGGAAAAGAGAAGTTCGCTAAGATTAGGAAGTTTCCCAAAGTTGGCAACAAGATATTGTTGGCCTTTTGAAATATTAGAAAAGATAGGGCCAGTTGCATGCATGATAGAATTTCCTTCATCCATGATAGTGCATAATGTATTCCATGTGTCATTATTAAAGAAATGTGTACCTGGACCTAACTACATAATTGATTGGAATGTGATCCAGGTGGAGCACGAAGGGGATTTCTGGGTGGAACCAGTACGCATCCTAAACCGGAAATTCAAAGTGCTCATGAACAAATCCATAAGGATGGTAATGGTTCAATAGACCTTCTATGATCCTGAAGATGCTCTATGGGAGCATGAAGAAAACATGCAGCAAGAATACCCGCAAGTTTTTTACAATTTTGAAGGAAACAAAATGCAAGACTTCATTTTGAGCAGCTAGAGTTCTGGAACCACATCTCAGAGTCCTAGGAAACTGCATGGGGGACCTTGATAAAAGAATGTCTCTTTCCTTGGGTTATCCTTTATAAACAGATGGTACATCCCTTGGGTTATCCCTGATAAACGAATGGCGCATTCCTTGGGTTGGCGAGTTGAGAGGAATGGTGCGTTCCTTGGATATGAATTTGTGTATGTATGTGTATCAGCATAGCGTGCACCAAGGACGCCACACGATTGTAGGAGAGGGGGAATGTAACATCCCCACTATAATCCCCAGTTTAATTAATGTTTATGTAGATATAATGTGTGGCTACAACCAAAGCACTATAATATGCGAACTGTATTTCTATGTTTTAATAATAAAATGTGACTCCAGTTGCTAAGGGGACATGGAAAGAGATGGGGGCTGAATTAATCCACAAAGGGGGGAGAGTATCTAAGAAAATGGCCACGAGGCATCCAAGGGGAAATTACCCATGTATATTAATCCAACCCATTTTCCTAAATTTGGTATTTGTATATGAACCTTCTACTTTCTGATTGAGTGTTCCCAAAGCCAATCATTGAATACATGTAAGAGGGTGGGTGTAAGTGGTCACATCCCAAAGTTATTGGGCACATGGGGGTTGAGTACAATCAGCTTGGGGAAGAGTGTGAGTCAAGAAAGGAAATCCAAAGAGAGGAAATTTGTATCGGTTGGGACAACAATTTTTAAATATTGAGTTTTTGTGCATGAGGTGCAAGTAGAGAGAAAGAAAGAGAGCTTGTAGTTGGTGCATCCATGGAGGGTGTATTCTAGAGCATGTTGGAGTGTATAGGATCATGTTTGGAGATGGAAACTGAAGAACCAGGTTGCCAGGCCCAAAGAGTGAAATCCTCAGTGAGTTTCACTAAAACAACAAGTGTTTGTTGTTGTTTGTTGGTAATTTTCCTAGTAGCAGGTTCCCTTGAGTTCCCATCTGAGATATTCCTAGATGCCTATGCTAGAAAGACCCTGATAAAAAAATGGTACACCCGAGGGACTGATATTAGTGAAGGGGTACATTCCTTAGGTTGGCAGGTCAAGAGGAAGAGAGTTGGTGGGAAATCAAGATAGTTCTAGGAAGATACCAGTGGGTTGTGAGTTTTATGAGATGTGAGCGGACTGTGAGAGACCACCCTCTTTTTTGGATTAATAGCCTCGGCTCAGGCGTGACTGGTTATTGAGATTTGGAACAGTCAGTTTATGATTGGGTGGAATGGTTGTTCCAAGCAACTGGTTGCACAACTATTTACAAAAGATAATTGTTTTATCTTGTTTTTGTTTGTATTTTATGAGTTTAATTGTTGTTCATGAACTTTGTATTTAAGAATGATTCATATGTCGCAGTAATGAGATGTTCATCTGCATTTCTTGTTGATTTTAGCATGTTGTAGATGCATCTATTTTATGGTTGTAGATAGTAGCTAAATCTGGTTGTAATTCATAGTTGAAAGCTACAAGAATTTAATTAATTAGCAAAGTTTTCATTTTTATGAGTTTTTTGCACCGTAATGTCCCTCGGTTGGGTTAGGGGACGTTACAATTGAACAGTTAAAGAATCCTTGTTAGTATAGGGAAATAGAGTGTCAAATAAATTCTTTCAAATTTGATTTCATGAATTAAGACTTCAAGCGGGTGATTTATAGGAGAAAGGGAGGTGAAAAGATGAAGTGACGATACATATGACTAAATAATACATCTCAAATGTCGACAATGCACATCCATTTGGTATCGGGGCATCGTGAATCATTTTTTCAAGGTTTTCTAATGTAAAGTTGAAAAAGATGCATGCTAATCGCATGGCAAATGACAAAGAGATTTCTAGTTTGAAAGAGCAACTTAGGGTGTAAAATATTAGGGCCAATAGCAAAACAACATTGGTTCAAAAAGTCACTTCACTGCGGAATGAACATATAATGTCAGTGGCTAAGTATTTCAATAAGGTCAATGGCCTATGCACATTTAGGGATGTTGTAACAAATTTCAACCAATAAGTTGATGAGAAGTTGAATAAGGTTCATTGGCAACAATCATAGCTCTCACAATGCATCAAGTGATAAGAACAACACATGTTGATTCTCGTCCACATTCATTCCTTGCATCCATTCATGGTGGTTGAGCTTCGTGCATACATGGAATTTGAAGAACAAAGTGTGCAAAGTGCATGGATCAAAACAATCAACATTATGAGTGATATGTTAGACCCATTGCAAAATATGCAAGTTGTGGGAACCGAGTTGGTTGCTTTGCATATTTGTCCCAAGGTTTAGACATCTCATTCAAGTATTTATAAAGAGACAAATTCATCCAAAACATTGAGTTGAAACAAATTATTTCCAGTGAGATCCATGAGGTTGATGAAGCAACCCTTGAATACTATATAGTACTTCAACCCAAGCATGTTGAAAAGATAAAATATGCACTTGTTGAGTTGTCAAGCAAAGGAGTCAAAGTAGAACTTAGGCTATCTAGTCTTAGACCAAGGGTGGAAAATACATATTGTTCACATGAAAATTTACTAGTTGAAACATTTACCAAGCTCTGTAATTTGTCAAATAGGTAAAATCTATATATTACTTAATTTCAAATTGAGTCAAAGTGTGGAAGGTCAAAGGTCACTTGGGGTATATGAAGAGTCAAAGAAGATAAAAGTTCAAGAGTTATATATAAACTTATAAAAGAGACCATTGCCCTAAAGAAAAGGGTTTTCTTCTTGGCATCGTAAGATATATGCATACAATAATAAGACATGACTATTATCTATTTTGTTGATACTCTTACAAATTGTGATTGGTTATAGACTTTTCTCTCCTTTCATAGTTTTCTTGATGCTTGTAGTTGTAGGCATTTCAACTTGTAGATTATTCTCTTTCTTGTAACTCTTGTTCTTACTTATCTTTTTATTGTTAACAATTGGTATGAAGTAGGTTGTCTCTCAATGACTCATAGAATATTCTTGGTTACTCAAATCTACCTTGGTTTTTCACAAGCTTTAGTCGGTGGACTATTACCTTGATCAATTATGCTTAATCTTGTTTAATATCAGACTTGTTATTTTCTCCTTTAGTTAAGATTTACTCAGTTTCAATTGTATCTTTCATTTATTGCATTTCATCTATTAGTTAGATTAAAGATAATTTAAATAACATCATACTTATATTATTATAGTTGGCCCATAATCGAAGGGCTTTCCTTTTTCAATTGAGAAATGTATAATTAGGTCCTTTCGCAGGGTAAGCCTATGAAGTTAAAAAGGGGCATTTGCTAATGTCAACAACTTCATAGGCCATGAATTTTCTTTGGTAGTGGCTAGTTGACAATGGATAAATTGTTTTCAAATCAATTCCAAATCCATATTAGTTCATGAAAAATCTAATATAAACAACTTTTCTCTACCAAATGTACACTTCTATTGACTTGTAGTTTCTCTCTTTGTAATACAAGTGCTTCAAATGGTATTGTCAAGTTTGATTGAAAACTATTATATAATCTGAGTACAAGATCACAAAAGATCCAAGATATATCCTTGAAACTTTGTCCATTATTAGCATGAATGCCATAGAGGTGTTGGTAAGGCCAAACAATATTACTATCCATTCAAATGGTTGTTGGCATATTTTGAAGGCTATGTTCCATGTATATGATATATAGATATAGATCTAGTGGTAACAAAACTTTAGATCGATATTTGTTGGAGTACTTATATATTTGAAGTTGATCTATTAAATCATCAATGCACAAGACTGGATACCATTCTTTATGAAAATTCTATTCAAGATTTGATAATCCTCACACATTATCCATGCACCATCCTTATTTGGAACTAAAATAATGACAAATACACAAGGTAATGAGTCATTTTGTATGTCCCATTTATCCAATAATACTATAATATTCCTCTTAATCTCCTCATTTTACAAAAATGAGGCGATGTGTAATGCCTGACTAGGAAAAATTACTCCATGTTGTAATTCAATGGAGTGCTTAATTGGAGAGTGTCGCTCTCTTCTTCTATGGTTGCAATACCAACAAAGAAAACTATATCGAGGCTTTGATCAATGTTTTTTTTTCAACAATTTAAATGAGCACTAAGGGTGTTAGATATTTATACATCATCACTAAGTAAGCTTGGTACTCATTAACAAGTTGACACTAGCATAGGTGCCTTTAGCATATTGTACTCAACAATCTCATAGATATGGATTGAAAAAAATCACACCACACATATCCAATGGAACAACATTAGAATTCATCAATATAGTTTGTTGTGGTGGTGATCTCTTACTTGCACTATATTTGAATATGTAAGTATGTATGCCTATGAAGCTAATTATATGAGTAGGGTTTAACATTTGTGTCTGCAAGCAAATTATGCTTCTTCATTAACACTTCTAAGATGAGAACTCATTGGTTTCCATTACCAAACATTGTTATTGCAAGATGCTTCTTAATCTAGATATCAATGGAGATTATATTTCCACTCTCTATGTGACTAGGTGTGCATCTACCATCAAAGAAATGTATTATTTTACACTATCAAGTATTGATATCTCCTTTTCTCCCTATTTTGGCATAATTGACATTTCACACTTATGTGGATGTAGCCTCCAACGTTCATTCTTGGAATTTCTTTTGTTGTTGCAATAGTTGTAAAGAGGAACATTCTTCTTGTCTAGTACAATTATTCTTCCTTTACTAACATAAAGTTTATTTCATTTCATAGTCTTTCTAAATGGATTCTTTTGCACACCATGTTTGACAAATGTCCTCTTTCCTTCATTATAATTAGTGCCAATAACATTATTAGGCATCTCCAACTATTTATTTTTTTAACAGAAACGGGTACTTTATATATTTATCAAAAAAGGCCATCATTACAAAAAGGAGATGACAGTGGTTCTATCATCCGACTTGTGTTGTGTTTACATTCATCCTTTCCAAAACCAGAAATGAACGATACCTTCATGCTGCAAATGCTACATACTTGCCATGTAAAAATGGCTACGAAACTGTGAATAAAGACTTGATATTTACACTTCATAGAAACCTGGATTTAGAGTGTGAGGGGCCAGCTTCGTCCTGTTGTGGCGTGCTATTTTCCTTTGCTTGGACTATGTCTCCTTGCTGTTGTGCTTGGGCTTATCCTTCCCAGGCACGGTCTGAGAATCTGGGGGAAATTGGGACATGTTGATCGTTGTTGGCCACCGAATGGAAGGTGGAAGGGATCCAGGATTCATCGATGCCAGCTGGACGTGGAGAGTGTTGAAGATTGCCAGGCCGTTGGTTAAGCTCTTCAATCTGTCTCGTGTTGCGATTTAAGCCTCTCATGGCGATAGCTAATTCCTGATTGTGCTTGAATTCCATTCTTTTCATTTGTTACTGCATCTCGACCACATTTTCTCGAATTGACTGGTTTTCTTGCTGCAGCTCTCTGTGTTGGGTGTCCGACCAGTCCTCTATTCACCTGCACTCTTCCTGCAATTCCTAAAACTGTCCCCGTATGTCGTCCAGTGCACAAGATGGATAGGAGCAAGGGTCTCGGCGTCTGATAGTTCTTCGACGCATGGTGATATAGTAATCAGGGAAGGCACAGGGGAAGGGAAGAGAAAGTCCAAGAGAATTGAATTCCAGAATCCCAGGAGAGCGAGGACGAGGATGCTTATCGGAAGAGAGGGGTTGTAGATGATCGCTGGATGGAGGCCTCCAGAAGTCGTTATAAATCAGAGTGCTCATGATTTACCTCGAGCAAGATAGCAGAGATGACTGAAGCAGGGCCTGGGTTGCCGCGAGGTGAAGTACATAGATGGATGTCCGAAGGAATAGTTGAAGTGCCATGAAGTGAAGGTAGTTGAAGGGAGGGGAGGGGGGAGATAAGGGAGAGAGGGAGCACGACGTGGGAAGGAAGGGGGGGGCATGTGTTCGCACATGCCAAAGGGAGGGGAGGACAAGATATGGAGGGAGGGGGGGCAATACCAAGTGTGTGAATGGGAGGGAGGAGTGTGACGTGGGAGGCTGAGGCAGGCGGGGTCTAGGAAAGGCGGAAAGGTGAGAGGGGAGGGGGGAGGAGTGATGTAGGAGAAGGGACTTGTTCCTAAAATTGAGAGGGGGGCTATGGGACAATTGTTTTTAGAGAAACCAGACATTGGAGAGGGTTTGGTTGGTGAGAAGGCTACTTTGTTCTAGTGTTTTATCCGCTTTGGCCATTTTGTCAGCCTCCCCATTTTGTTTTCGGAGGATGTGAAAAAAGCTCAAACGCACAAACCTTTTCTTAAGTGAATTTATGGATGCGGATATTCTTTTGAGAGGGGATTTTTTCATGTTGGGTGTCCCTCTCAGTTCTTTAATGAAAATTTCGGAATCCCTCAAAACTATTAGGGCTTGTATGCACATATCCTGGGCTAGCTTGAGTCCCATGTAAGCTGGTAGGACTTCTGCTTTGTTGTTTGTTGTTTTTTCAATCCCCCAAGAGTAGTTGGTTATCTTATTTCCCTTAGAATTATAGATGACCCCCCCCCCGCACCTGTCGCCCCTGGGTTTCTTGTTGTTGCACCATCGAAGAAAAGAAGATAGGAATGCTATTGACTCTGCCAGGAGGAGAAGCTGCTATTGTCAAGGTGCAGTTGCCAGTCTGGCTGCCTGGAGACTTGTACTGGGAGTCTTGCTTTGTTCTTCAATGGCCCTCGAATATAAGTGACCCAATATTCTTCCCTGGCATCCAAGATACCTGGGGGGTCGAAATCTACTGCTTTTTGTTCTGAAAACCTCAGAAATTTTTCCACATATCTTTGTAAAGGTGTTGCGTACTGAGGGAGACTTTCCACGAAAGATAACCTGGTTGCGTGCTAGCCATATCTCCCATGAAACGAATTTAGGGATTTGTTTCCAAAGGAGGGTGAACCCCTTTTTATTTTTGAAGCTGCCAGCATGTCTTTGTTTCCAGCGAGTGAGAAGTTTGATACAGCTATTGGGAGGGGGGGGGGTGTTAGGGAGGGGAAGGTAGATAAGGCTCCAAAGCTGAAGGGCGAAGTTGCAGTCCAAGAAGAGATGGGTTATGGTTTCGGAAGCTTTGAGACAGAGGAAACATCTAGAGGGGCCCTGGATGCCCCACTTTAGTAAGTTTTCAGCGGTTAGAATTTTTCCATGAGCCCCCACTTTAGTAAGTTTTCAGCGGTTAGAATTTTTCCATGAGCGAGAAGCCAACAAAAAGCATTGACTTTGGGGAGCGAGGGTCCAGACCAAATTTCCTTCCATATTTTGGAGGTGGGAAGCCCAAGGAGGTTCGAGAGGAGATGGGAGTATCCCTCTTTGACAGAAAAGGGTTTGCCTCCCCAGCTTCAGGAGTCCGCAGTGTGGCGGTTGAGAGGTGCACAACCATCCAGATTGTTAAAGAGAACACGAAGAAGGGGGGTGATATTCTCGACGGGGTTGAGAGGTTTCCAACTAACCCATTCCCATTCATTATTCCAAAGACAGAAGTCTTGTAATTTAGTAAGGTCATTCATGCAACACCAATTTTTGAGAAGTTGTAAGATCTCTAAGGAATTTAAAGGCTCATGGTTGAGGATTCGGTCCATCCATATGTTTATTGTCTCTCCATTGTCGGGAGCCCAAGAAAGTTTTTCCTGTATTAAAGAAGCTGCATTTTTTAGGAGGCGCCAGATTGGGGAGACTGGAGTAGCGGGCATTGTTCTCTCTAGGCATCTGAGTCTGGGCGATTGAAAGTATTTTCCCACTAAGGCTTTCTTCCACCAATCTGAGTTTCCTGTTACAAGCCGCCATGCTAATTTTTCTCCCATAGATACGTTCATAATGGTTGGATCTTTGATCGCCAATCCTCTCTTATTGTAAGGCTGACAGACTTGCTTCTAGTTAATGAGATGGAATTTCTTTGTATTTGTCTTGCCTCCTGCCCACAAAAAACATCTTATGGATTTACCGATTTTCTCTAGAATGCTTTTAGGCGCTAGGAGTCCTGAGGATTGGAAAATCGAAAGAGAGGAGAGAACTGATTTCACTAAGTTTGTTTTCCCTGCAGAGTTGATCCATTGACCATCCCAGCTCTGGATCCTTGATGTGATTTTATCAACTATATCAAACTAGGCTGAATAATTGTAGCGATTAAGGAAAATAGGCATACCCAGATACTTGAAATGATTCCAAGAGGTGATTATGGGGACGCCGAAGATTCTTACTATCTGATCCTTTATGTGTCCCAGGACATGCCATCCATAAATCCTGCATTTGAGAAGGTTCATCTTACCTCCGGAAGCTGTGAGGAAGGATTTGAGTATCTTTTGGAAGCGAGTGGCAGTGCGCACTGTGGCTGCTCCTAGAAAAAGAGTGTCGTCGGCAAATTGTGAGTGGTTTATTTCCTTGACTCCTCTTGCTATGTGGAGGCCTGGGAGTTTTCCATTTCTTCTTTCCACTTCCAGCTTTCGGCTGAGGGAATCTACTAGAATTATGTAGAGAAAGGGGGATAGAGGGCAGCCTTGCCGGAGACCTCTGCTTGCTTTGAGGAACTTTGTTGGGCGCCCGTTGAGGAGAGGGGAAATCCGAGGATTGTTGATGCAAGCTTTAATCCAGCTATTAAAATTCTCTGAGAAGCCATAGGCCTTTAAGACTGAAAGGAGGAAGTTATGTTTTACCCTATCAAAGGCGTTTTCCATGTCTAGCTTAACAACCATTCCAGGGGTTTTGGTCTTCTTGCTTGAATGTATGGCTTCCTGCACCAAGATGATTTGCTTGTCCCTGAGGAAGCCAGTTTGGTTTTCTGAGATTAGCTTAGCAAGTAAGGGGTTGAGATGATTTGCAATGATTTTGGTGAGGATTTTGTAGGAGGAGTTGCAGAGAGAGATTGGGCGGAAACGAGTGCAATTTGAGGGTTTAGAATCTTTGGGGATGAGTGCAAGAAAAGTGGAGTTTGTGGAGCCACCTATTCTTTGCTTTCGTAGAGTGTAATTTAGCATTTTCCTCAGGTCCCTTTTAATAACGTCCCAAAAATGCCGAAAAAATATGATTGGAAAACCATCAGGCCCTGACGCCTTGTCAAGTTCCAGGCTCCATATGGCTTTGCGTATTTCTTCCTCAATGATTTCTTGGATGAGCTGGATGTTTTCTCCATTTGAGACCAAGCTGGGAATATTTTCCAGCAATTTGTTATCCTCCCCTTGCGTTGAGTCCTCTCTTGGTTGCTGATAAAGATTGCTATAATGATGGTAGGCTTCCTCTTTTATCTCGTCATAGGAATCAATTTGTTGCCCTGTGCTAGAGGTGATTGTTGTAACAATGTTCTTTTTCCTTCGAGATTGGGCTTGTTTGTGGAAAAAGGAGGTATTAGAGTCTCTAGCCTTTATCCAGAGATTCTTGGATTTCAGTCGTCAGTGCTCCTCTTCTCTGCGTAGCGTGGTCTGCAGATGATGTTGCGCTTCTTTCTCTTGATTTACTAGATCTTTTGTCATTGGATCTGATTCAATTTTCTACTAAATCTATCTAAGTTTCTCAAGTTTGTCCTGCTTCTCTTGATGAGGGGCTGAATTGGACGTGTTTGCCCAGTCTTTAAGAGCTAGCTTGACTGTTTTTAGCTTGCTTTCCCAAACAAAATTGGGGGATCCGGAAATGGAAACGTTCCAGGCTGCAGCAAAAAGCAAGGGTACGTCTGAATTATCTAGCCACAGCTGGTTGAACCGGAATGGAAGGGGGCCCAAATTCTGAGAGGGAAGAAAGGAAAGAGTGATGGGTTTGTGGTCAGAGGTGGTTGAGGGAAGGATTTGGGAGGAGATGTCTAGGGGGGAGAGTAGAAAGTTGTTGTTGATAAGGAAACGGTCAAGGCGGGCAGCAATATGCTGGAGGCCTACTCTTCTATTGTTCCAAGTGTAATTCCCTTTGGTTGGTTTAATATCTTGCATATCCCAGTCTGACATAAGGTCAACCAGATTTTCAGAGAATGGGTCTCTGACTTTACTTCCTCCTTTTTTTTCCCCCATACTGAGATGAGTGTTTAGATCACCTATGATTATGCAAGAGAAGAGATCCATTGTGTTACAAAGATTTGAGAGGGAGGCCCAGGCTGCCAACTTATCTTTATAGGAATTTGGCATATAGATATTAATTACCGTGATAATGTTGATGTCCTCTTTATGTTTTAGGGTTGTAAGGATCCAGTTGTGGGTTTCAGAAGTTACCTCAGAGTTCCATATTTTCTCATTCCAAATCGTTGCAATACCACAGGATGCCCCCTGAGAACTGACTGCTACTCCGTCGGTACTTTTGTAGAGCTTACTTGTTGCTTCCAGGATGGATTTTGCTTCCATTTTTGTTTCTTGTAGGAGAATAATCGAAGGGTTGACCATTCCTTTTAGATCTTTTAGAGCTTTGGCTTTTAGTTTACTGCCGAAACCCCTACAGTTCCAAGAGAGAAAAATCATTGGGGGGGGTTTGAGGAGACTCGACTGCCTGGACCCAAGTGCTCCATTCCTTTGACTCTCGTTTTTCGTGTTGACATATGAATGATGTGTTCTATAGATTGTTGTCTGCCTTGTGCTTTTTCTTTGGTTGTTTCTTCTTCTTTGACCTCTTTATTCGATCGTCGTCCTGCTTTCTTGGGTTTTTCCGGCGGAAGTTCTCCTTCTTCTCTCTCTTGCATATTTTGCACATGTAGATTTGAGCTAGAGACTTCTTGTTGCACTGGTGGATCTGAGTCTTCCATAGAGGGGTCCTCTATATCGAGGTCAGGAAGGTTGCCGATGAGTGGAGGGTCAAGGGGCAAGGAAGGGAGTGTAGATGATGAGGGATTCTGCCTGGAGGAGGGCTCGCCAAGGATTTCGAAAGAGTTGCTACTTGGAGGAAGTTTATTGTGCGGTGGAAGGGCCTTTTTGGGAGGAGATTTTGTGGTTGGGGCTTGCCTTGTCTCTGCTAGTGGTTGGGAGCCTGAGGGTCCTGCACAAGATCCATTTCTTTTGCCAGTGGAATTTTTTTTGCGCACTTGTTTCCATCCTTCTTTCTGGGGTGGGGTTTCGGCTTCTGAGGATTGCTTAGTGCTTGGGCAATTTTTTGCGAAATGGCCGTATTCGTGGAAGAATTTGCACTTGAAAGGTAGTTGTTCATAGTCAAGTTTTTGGATGTGGGTCCAATCATCTAGCTTCAACTTGATTTCTTCTGGGAGCCCTTTCTCCAAATCTACTTCTACACAGACTCGTGCGCATGAGTATAGGCTGGATTTGGGTTCCGCCCTGTCGATGTACTTCCCTAGAGCATGTCCTATGCTTTTTAGTACTTCATCTCCCCAGCAGTGAAACGACAGATGCGAAAGCCGTACCCAAACTAGAACTGTTGAGGGAATGTCATTTTCAGGGTCAAAATCCAGTGTCCAACTGTTTAGGTAGAGTCCTCTAGGGCCAAAAAAATAGGGTCCATTTCTGAAAATTAAGTCTCTATCTAATTTAAGCTCAAAATAGAAAATGTAGAATCCCTTACCACAGAAGAAGTGATTCATCCTTCCTTGAACTAGAGGATGCCAATTCCACTCAATCCATAGATCTATTTGTCGCGATGAAGGCCAAAGCCCCATAAACTGTCCAACTAGGGCTTGTGATGCAAAAGAGAGAGCTTTTCGTCTCATTGTCATACTGGGGATTGAAATCTCAGGTATCTGATCCAATTTCTTGACAAATTGGGAGGTGCTTTGTTGGGTCGGGGGGGAGGAAGCAAGCCAACAAGGGCTTTGAAAGCCACAACTTCATCTAAGAAGTCGGGAGGATCTGGTTCCGAGTTTGCCATTCTGAGTCCAAGGGTCGAGAGGGAGGCTGAGGAGCGGCTGGAGAATGGAGGGAAGATGGATAGGGGAGCCGAGGGGTGGCCAGGGGCCGAGGAGCAGACGATTAGGGTAAATCTCTTCTTTGTTCGTGTATATTATTAAAAAAAATTAACAATTTGAAGGACATGGGGGTGGGCTTTGATCCACTTATGTGTGCACGGGTCACGATACCATTTAATATAGTATCTCTGGGTGCAACCACATGTTCGACCACTACCTCAAGGTGCCCCCATGGCTCCAGGTAAAGCCCTCACGAGAATTGAACCTTTCCCAATGGTGAAAAACTCCTCACTTTCCACCATTGGATCCAACCCCTTTGGGCTCTCCAACTATTCTTAACCTATGTTAATGTATCATTTCCCTAGGTATGTTTAAGAGTGTGTATTTCAAACATTTCAAGTTCCTTTTGAATTAGTGTTATCATTGCACCAATGTACTTGGTCACTATCTTGACTTCTTTATCCATCACTCTTAGTCAAATGGTGTAGAGGTTGAATTCTTGGATGTAGGCACATATTCTTTGGTTGTAATACAAATTCTTATAATATACATACACATTAAAACAAATAATTGGGAATAATATCAACTTCAAATTCTCATTAAATGAATATTTACGACAATAATCATATGAATCTAAACATGAGTAAAGTGTACTCGTATATCTCAGTTCAAATAAGGTTATGATGGCGGGGGTAAATTAGGGTTTCCACAAGGTCTATGCTAGGGTTTATGTCGCATGGAGATCCTCATGTGTGTCTTGAGCCACATGGATGACTATGTACAACTTGTTGACTATTCCGATGACTCATTAACTGAAGATATGATATTTACCAACCTCTGTATTAAAGCGGATCGGGAAGTATATTTGTCAGACGGTTGTTCAAGTATGGGAATGGGCAAGGTTGGCAGGGTTTTGGCGCTAGATGGCTTGTGTACTTTCCTCTCACCTTTGCATATCAATCTGTGGCATGCTTATGGCTTGGGTTCTGTCATGGGGTGTAATGTTCCTGGGGAGTTGACCCAAATGTCTACAATCAAGCATGGGGAGGGGGAGATCGACCTTATTCCCTTTTATAATAATGTAAGTGTTGGAGCATTGTTTAATAATGGTGAGGCCATTGATACTTTGACATGGTTTATTGTCTGAGGATTGACACAAGAGGAATTGGTGGGTGGTGGAGTGTCATGGTTCAAGAGGGAGAAGGAGTGTAAGTGTAAAAGGGTGATTTGATCTCGGGGTGGTGGTGTGTCTTTAATTGTGGGTGTGGATTTACAAGTTACTTAGGTGACATATCTGGACAGGCATGCAATGGTGGGAAATTTCTACAATCAGAGGTTCTCAATAGCACCCCTTATTTTTGTGGGTTCAAGCAGAAAGACAACACGTTCTTGTTACTTCCCGGTGGTGCATGTTCTATCCCAAGGATGGATAGGGTTCTTGTTCCAATCTAAGGGGGATGCACAAATAATTTTAAAGGGGATATAGTACTCGAACATGCATCTCCTCTGTGTCAAACCTTGGCATCCCTTTTTTTATGCTAGGGAGGAGGTCTTGAATAGGATGCCAACGTGGGTTAAATTACCTAATCTACCCTTGGATTTCTAGATAGATGCAGGTCTGGATACAATAGGGGGGTCCTTGGAAAGTTTACTTATGTTGATGATAGTTATAAGGCCACTCGTATGCAGTCGATTGCAAAAATATTGATCGACTTGGACCACCATTAGGGTCTATACAAATCCTTGGAGTTGGTAATGGGAGACTATTCTTATGCACACCGTCTTGACTATGTTAATGTGCCATTTTGATGTTTTAGATGTCATCAGGTCAGGCATGTATTCGTATAATGTGATTTTCCTTTCCATAAGAAATTTGCGGGGAACTCCAGTCAACGTTTAGGGGATATTCCCCATGGCTCATTGGCCTCTCGAGGATTACAATATGCTTATACTTCTCCTATGGTTTGGGGGAAGGACATTAGTGGGGTTTGTTTTGGTGAGCAACCTCTTGAGAATTTTGGGGTTCAAAAGGAAGTGCTTGTGGGTGATCTAAAGGTTTTGTTTGATGGTGGGCCCAAGGGTTCACTTTCGAGTCATTCCTTATGGTCCAACTTGGGTGATGACCTAGGGATTTCTCCAACCCAATGGAACAAATTGGATGAGAATTGGGCCCATTATATTCTGCAACAATAGGATATGGTTAAGAAGGTTCATTTTCATGCTCCTTTGTCTAATTTGGATTGTGTACGTACTGTGGGGTTGGATTATCCCAGGGCGATGGGTCAATCTAGAGGGCATAGTCCACAGGGTGTTTCTCATAACCTTTCCATGAGAATGAGAGGGGAGGTATATCTAGTTTGGCATGGGCCTACCCTATTTAGGGCTCACATTCTTCTCAAGCCTATGATTTTGATAGGCCTCGATCTCCTGTCTCTTCTTTTGTTTCGTCGAGTTGTGACCCCTATCACCTGCGATCATGATAGACATATCTAAGTCAAGCCTCGAGAGGTTTGGGGTGTGATGGGTTAAAAATCCCTGGACCTTCCAAGGCAGGGTGAAAATATGCACTTAAACATGCATAGGAGCGTTCCCATAGAGAAGTGTCGCAGGGAAGACAAAGGCTGATTTTTGGGGTTCTTACAGCATGCCCAACCCCAATTTTGAGTCAAACATGAAGACAATGTCTGTAAATATTCACATCTTGGGGAGAAGGCCAAAAATTATCCCTCAAGCATTTCGTGGACATGGATAAACCAGATGTGTTTTTTTATTCAGGAATCGATAGGGTTGGGTGATGTTCTTTGTGTTGAGTTCTTAATTTTTTTTTCTGAACTAGTTGTTTCAAGCGTTGGACTCTTATGAGAAGGTGTACTTGAATCGGATCATCGATGATACATCTACATATATTTGGGCTTAGTGTTGGTTGTTTGCTTTGAACCTAGCCTTGGACGAGAGATGGCATAATCATTGGATTCTTTTCACTACAAAATTAGGCAAATACCATGTTCATATGTCTGAGCACGAGGACGAGTTAATATGGGCATCTACAGGGGGCTAGTAGTCTGCCAAATTGGGTTGTCGGTCTCAATAGGAAATGGGAGACGATGTATTACTTTGGTGGTACACGAAATTATGGAAGATAAAGGGTCCATTGAAGGGCCTCATTTTCTTTTGGTTGGTGTTAAAAGGGAAGGTACTTACCAGGACATACTTCAAATTAGGAACAAACACAGGCCAGTTTGTGCTACCTTTATAGGAGGAATATTGAGACTATCAAGCATATATTTCTCGAATTCCCCTTCTCTCAGAAAGTGTGGTCTGACATCGAGAGGTCGTTGGGTGTTCTCCACTTATGGGAAAAGAACAACATATCAGAATGCTTTCAGGAATTCTTCTCTCGACCTGATTTGTAAGCATTCAGGGTATTTCCCATATTAACAGTGTGGGGGATCTGGTTGGCAAGGAATGCTATCCTTTTTTAAGATAAGTGTAACCCACCCCTTAAAGTTTCTCAGCAGGCACTTGCTCTTCTCAAGGAATACAAGGTTGTTCCGAAGGTGAAGGTTGAGCAAATAGATACTGGACTAGTGGTAAATCGAGTAGAGGCGTGGAGCTTCTTTCATGGGGATTTCCAAGGCCTGAGGCGTCTTTTCGGCCTGGGATTCATTCTTAACTTATCTGGAGCTCACTCCATTTCAGGTAAGGTCAATGTGGGTTATGGTACAAAAAAATATGGTCAGTTTAAGGCATTGTTTTTTCTGCTCAAAATTGTCAGCAAAAGGAATGTAAATGTATTACAGGTGTTTGGTGATTCAAAACTGGCAATCGATTGGATGAATGGTGGGAATCAAATCATAAATTCGGGGATTCAACAGTTTGGCACAAAAACTCTGTGAGATCGTTGCTATGTTTCGAATTATCTCATTCTCTCATATTCATTGGGGTTTGAATATGGAAGTTGACACATTGTCCAAAGATGCACTACACCTGCCTAAGGCACAGTTTGTTCTCGAATAATTCTCGAATCATGGGGATCTCCTCTCCAGGAAAGAAGGTTTAACAAAGGATTTTTAAGGGTGATTACACCCAGTTTAGTTTCTTGTCTTTTTTGTTTAGTAGTATTTGTTGTCACTGTTATTATTAATGGTATTATCAAGGAAATATGGATTTTTGGTTCTGGGTCCTTATTATACCTGCCTGTAGGCATGATATATAGCTTTGAGTTAGGCTTGACTTTCTATTAGTTCATGGTTGACCATAAAATATCACCCCTTTATCTAAAGTTTTAAAAAATAATGATTTATTTTAAATTTTAAATCTCATTTATCTGACATCTTATTGGCCAAAGGCTTTGAAGTCTTATTGCTACCTTCACTTCCCCCAATATCATTGCAATAAATATTTCTTGTTTTTTAATATATATTGTCAAAAGTGGGGGCCATCTTGCAGAATTCGTACAGCAGGTATAGCGCATGCCAATGCCGTACTTGTTTTCATTGTGATGGAAGCACCAGATATAGGTTGGGAATCTTTTTTTAAAACATATTGGCTATTCTCTGCTTCAGTGTCTAAGGATTGTATCTTCTATTTTCTTAATATAAGATATGATTTTTTTTCGAGGGAAAAAAGGAATTTAAACATGAAGCACAAATTTTAATTCACGGGGATTAAAACTGGGGATGTTACATGGGTAATGTTGACCTACGCTCATAGGTCATTCTTATCCACTACTTCTCCCTTATCTCTTGATGAGATTTTCATCAACCTTTATGAATTGGTTGATCCTCGCCCTTGACACCATGAGGACACCTACATTCTTGGGAAGCTAAAAAGGTCCTTTCTTTAGCTCAAGGTTCCCTCACTATAGGCTACTAACTTCTGGATTGTCTTCCCGAAATTTTTTCTCTTTGTTACTATAAATTAAGCCAATTGGTCTTGAATCAAAGAGAGTGGAGGATGGATTATAGTATTGATCATTAGCCCAGACCCTACGGGTTCTTAGGATAGATTATCCATATGATTGAGAGTTGTATGGATCCCATTTGAACTCCATACATGCGTGTTCTCTAGAAATTGTAAGTGGGAGAGTTATATGGAGAATAGAAGGACTTGCTTCTGTGGATGTTTCCCCACCTTGGGGTTTTACCAAGTAAATATCTTGTATCCTCTCTTTTATTTTCTTAGATCTACTTTTATTTGTTTGATGTTTTCCATAGGAGTTTAGATGTTATAGATCTTGGTTATATTTTTATACATATTTTTCCCAGTCTTTCAACCTTTGAGTCTGAAATTTATACATGTAATATCATGTTATGTCTACTCTACAATTCCATAGGTCTCAGTAAACCATGTTGTGCCAAGGAAAAGTTATGATAAGTTTTCCAAACTTGCTGATTTTGGCACCTTTCAGGGGAGCATACTTGTACAATATGCCACACTTCCAGTTTTTATATATGAGTCTAAAATTTGGATATACAACACTATGGTCCATATTCTATCTAATTCCATTGGTAAAAATCTATTTGGATATTTCAATCTTCATATATGATTGTTTTATCAATAACACATGTTTTAGACTTATTTTAGGACTAGACATAAACCCTAAATTGCATAGACTGCAACCCTAAAAATATAACAAAACAAAATTTGAAATTTTTATCTAATTTACTTTACTATGTTTGTATTCCAACCTAAAAATTTCACTCACTGAAAATGAACCAAAAAATAATCAGATTAATCATCATAAGATGGCCCATTTGAATAATCTCAAATCTAGGATCATTCATAGTGATACCAAATGTTGTGCCAAATCCTTATAATAGTATAATAAACTAGAGAACACACAATATACACAAGATTTAAACATGTAGCACAACTCACAAAGAGATAATAGAGATGAGTCACACAATAAATTCTTCTATAATAGGAGAACCTCCTCTAAATAATCCAAGTGACAACAACAAATGCAAATCATATGTTCATGTCCCATAAATGACTATATTATCCTCTATATATGTCTATTAACACTCATTTCACATGTGGGCCCTTTATTAGGATGGCTCATATTACATATACATTTACCCTATCACATATACATTTAACCCCATATATCCACCCATTGGGGTCATATCATTATGCATCCTACAATATTTGAGTAAGCCATTTCGACTTCTTGTGTGGTTGAATAGAGGGTGAGGGAATATCCATCCCCAAAGTTACTTTATCCACACCTATAGTTGATTCTTATGTATGCTCTTAATCAACCTCTATAACATCAACCTCCTCAGTCCCTTCAATATCTAAAGGAGAAACTCGTGAACTAGAGGACCTCACATCCTCATCAAACTCCACATCTGGGTTCACCAAAGTTTTCTGCTATAATGGAATGTATATTTGTAAGATTTAGAAGTCACATTGTATCCAACAAGGCAAGATACTATCACAACATCTTTGGCCTTTCCTCTTCTAGGGGCTTGACCACTTATAAATCTGAAGGAACATAACATTGGACCATCAACAACCTACCAAACTCCAACATCCTTCATATCAACTTCATAAGCCAAAATATTCAAACACCACATCATGAGATGTTTAGGATCTCCTACAAAAAAATCACGTCTCTTTACAAGACCAATACAAGTGGTTCAAATCTATTAAAATCATAAGCATAAAAATATGCACAAGTCAACTCATCAATCCTAAAATACCAAGTTTGTAGTGCAAGCAACTACCCACATAGAGCCTCTAACAAAAAAATTTGACATCTGATGAAAAACCCTCAATAGCGTCAACTCCCTGTTTCTAATAGAATCATCCATTAACTAGAGCAAGGATCTCATCAAGGTCAACTCTCTCTTTCTAAGAAAATCCAACAACCCTATCCGAGTACTCCTTAATACTCCCATTGGAATCAATCATTGATTCCACATTAGTTTTTTAAATTATATCCATGGCATCCCACCATACATACTTTGCATCACCTCTGAATGTGCCTCCTCAAAAATAGAAGGTTTACCCAGATTTTCGATGGCATGTTGATCCAAGTGGATATTGGTGGCCACCCACCTGTTCCAACTGGCTCCTCTTGTCAGTTGTTAGTGCAACACGTTCTTCTGTACTTCTTTGTAATTGTGGGTTCTACACTTTCGGGGTTGTTTGAAGCCCTACACATCTTCCAGGTGGATACTGGTGGCCTCCCACCTATGCTAGCTGGCCTATTTTGCATGTTTTCATGTCAGCACATCTTGTTGTACTTTCAGGGCCGTTTTGGGGCCCTAAACAGTGTTTTTTTGGCTCACCACAGTCAAACTAAAAACAGAGTCAGAGTTTAACAACATACTGCATAGTTCTCGAAAAGACCTTTCCAATGGGCTATCACGTGCTTAAAATGAAGATCGTATGCAAAAGTTACGACCCCGAGAAGTTAATGTACTAACTTACCCAAACGAGGGCCACATGAATTTTGGTGTTTCATCTCCTAGGGTTAGGTTTTTGGATGTCTAGGGTTTTGGCATTCTTGTTTATCATAAAAAGACCTTCAGAGCCTCATTGTATGGATCTTCTTGCGAATGAGCGTAGCCGTCACATCTCTCCTCAAAGATAAAGCTGCCACCATTCTAGCAAGTCTTGCACTCAGTATATTTGCAGTCTCTTTAAATTCTTTCATTAATAGAAATAAAGTATTGTTGTATTTCTTGTTTCTGGCAATTTTCATGAGTATTTCATTGTAATTTATCTGCTTCATTTCGTTTCGAAAATAAATCTGGATCAGTGGCATTAGAGCAGGCTGCTCTTGATCATTTTTCAGCGCATGTCTCTGACGAGGTCCGAGTATAGCCAGTTGGGTCTCGAGTTTGTCTCTTGAGGAAAATCACTCTCGCACGCCCAAGAAACCCTCGATGGCGGTAGAAAAGAAAAAGATGACGGAGCAGAAGATTCTATTATCCTGTTGATTGAGCAAGCTCTCGCGCGACAGAGGGACGAAATGATGGAGAATTTTGCACACATTCTTCAACGTCTGTCGATAGCAACAGGTGCATCTTCATCAAGCGGCCATTTTGGACGAACCTCTCCCTTCAAGGTACAAGTTAATTTTGATATTCCCATATTTGAAGGTCAGATAGATGCAGATGCCCTAGAAAAATGGTTAAATCTATTAGAAGGTTATTTCTCTGTTCAAAATTTTTTTGATAGGGAAAATATCACCTTCACACTCCTCAAGGCTCTCCCCCATGTCAAACATTGGTGGGAAACTTACTGGGAGCAAAGTTCCACAGAGGAATGTGGAATATATGGGGTCGAGCCCACTTTGGATTTTTTTGTGGATGCGGTCAAAGAACGGTACTATCCTGTTGATAACTATGAAGACCAGTACATGAGATGGACCACACTGCGACAAGAGAAGAGCCAAACAGTGTCGGAGTTCACAAATAGTTTCCATTCCTTGCGCACCAAGCTGGGTATCAAAGACTCCGAGCGACATCTAGTTCTGAAATACCGTGGGGCTCTGCATAGGTACATCCAAACCGAAATGGATTTCCTAAACATCTCATCATTGAGAGTTTCCTATCAATATGTTTTCAAAATCGAGCAGAAATTTAGGCACCAGAAAAAATGGGAATTTGGGCCTACAAATATACAACAACCAAAGCACGGTAAAGATGACCCTCGCCAACAACCTCTAGACATCTAGTCCAAGACACAGGATAAAAAGGGTAAAGTAAAGACGAAGAATGACATTGGGAAGTGGTGTAACTTCCACAAAATCCGCTGGCACAACACTGATGAATGTCGCTAGAAACAGTCATTGGTGGTCGAGGTCAAAGACACAGAGCCAAGCCCGGATTCAGAATCCGATCCAGAAAATATTGAAAACAGACAGATCATCGACGCAGACCCCACTACTACTGTCGCGACCACAAAAATTTAGCTAGAAGAACCAATAGATCCTAAAGAGGGGGATAACCTCTTTCATTCACTAATGTGGGTGAAGGGGACCCCATTGCATTTCATTATTGATAACGACAGCCAGAAGAAACTCATCCCAGCTAAGGTCGTCAAATAGTTGGGGTTGTCGACAACACCACACTCGCAGCCATACAACATCGGGTGGCTTCACCAGGGATGAGATCTTCGCATCATCCAACAGCATCACCTGTACTATGGCATCCATCCCTTCAAGGATGAGGTAGTGTGTGATATTTCCCCTCTTGATATTTGTGATGTTGTTTTGGGCCAACCATATATGTGGAAATGTCATGTTTTCTATGAGTCTAGACCACGTAGTATCATTATTACTCTGGGAGGTCAGCTCTACATGATACTAAAGATAGTTCTGACTACTGCTCCACCAAAACAACACCACAAGGTAATCTCGCATACTGCAAAATGCATCATCTTCACCATCTATTCAAAGGATGTAAAAAATACCACTACAACCACTGCAACCTCGACACCTTCTATCCATCAAAAACAGATTGTCGATGAGACAACAGATATTGTTTCTCCACCTACAATGGTGCCTACATAATGCTCCATCCAACCCAGAGACAACAGGTTGGTGGAATAGATTCAACCCCTCTAGCAAGAGGTTTGTGACATTCATCCACAAGCCAAGAAGCACAACTTCTCCAACAAGGCACGCAACTCACCAAACTTCAGATTCAGAAAATGCTTTCCCCTCTTCCCTGGGCACTCAACGCAATGGACATCATTGCTTCCTAAGGGGGGAAGATTGATCCAGGTGGATATTGGTAGCCACCCATCGGTTCCAACTGGCTCGTCTTGTCAGTGGTTAGTGCAACACATTCTTTTTTACTTCTATGTAATTGTGGGTTCTACACTTCCGGGGATTTCTGAATCCCTACACATCTTCCAGGTGGATACTGGTGGCCTCCCACTTGAGCCAACTAGCTTATTTTGTATGTTTTCATGTTAGCACATCTTGTTGTACTTCCTGGGCTATTTTGGGGCCCTAAACAGTGTTTTTTGGCTTGCCATAGTCAAACTGTAGACAGAGTCAGAGTTTGACGAAGTAATGCATAGTTCTCGAAAAGACCTTTCCAACGGGCTATCACACGCCTAAAACAGAGATTGTATGCTAAAGTTACGACCCCGGAAAGTTAATGTACTAACTTACCCAAACTGTGCCCACATGAATTTTGGCATTTAATCTCCTAGGGTTAGGTTTTTGGATGTCTAGAGTTTTGGCATTCATGTTTATCATAAAAAGGCCTTCGGAGCCTCATTGTAAGGATCTTCTTGTGAATGAGCGTAGCCGTCACATCTCTCCTCAAAGATAAAGCTGCCACCATTCTAGCGAGTCTTGCACTCAGTATTTTTACAGTCTCTTTACAATTCTTTCATTAATAGAAATCAAGTATTGTTGTATTTCTCTATTTCTAGCAATTTTCATGAATATTTCATTGTAATTTATCTGTTTCATTTTGTTCCGAAAATAAATCTGGATCACATGTAAAAGCTCCACAAAATCAACAAGTAACCTATAAAGGCCACCATCTCACACACCTCTAGACAAGTCCCGAGACTTGTTAGACTACCATCATTGATAGTGCAATGTTTTCCTTCAAAAACAACTCTACACTGAAGATCTACTATACAAGAAACTAAGAGAATATTTTTTTCTTCAAACCAGGAAAAAATGAAACATCGTTCATCTCAAAAACATCACTCGATGGCATTTGAGAGTAAATGAATCTCATTCATGTCGCAAAATAAGTAGCATCATCACCCAACTCCTATCGCATACCTCCCTTTTGCTTCTAAACTTGCTAAAGACTTTTTTTTCATAAGTCATATGTCTTGATGCCCCACTATCCACATACCAACCAACACTTAACAGAGTGTTGGAATATAAATAAGAGATGATTGATAAGGCGTATTAATCTAGGGTGAAAACTTATCCTAACCTAGTATAGTATTTTCATTCCCTACAACCTATCTATGTATCTTGGCCTTCCCTTCTTCTTCGAACATTCGATAACATAATGTCCCAACTAGTGACAACTAAATCATTTCACCTTACTCAAATATTTCTTACCTTGGCTTGAATCTTCCTTCTTATCCTCTCTATAACTTTTCTTGATTCCCTTTCCTATTGTCCCAATTAGGGCTATGTATTCTACTTCCTTTTGCTACACTAAATAGGACTCCAACTTGATATCTTCTTGCACAAGGTTATCCCAAAGCTTCACAACTAGGAAAATGCTCACGAGCACAAACACCTTGGACAAAAGGTTTCCAAGATGAAGTGATTCCATTTAAATCAATTGCCAACAACTTTTTGTCCTCCACTTTTGTCCCTATGGTAGCCAACTAATCTCTCAACTATGTGACCCTAGCCAGGTAACTGGCCATTCTATTTTTGTTACTCATGTAGATGGCTAAAATATCATTTATTGTTAGGATATTTAGACATTTAGGATTTAATTAACATCAACTTAGTCTAATGTGTATTTAGGTAAAAATGTGTTTCTAAGTGTGTTTCATTAGTATTCATTTGTAGTTATGTAATATTACGGTCACAATATGTTATAGACATTGAGTGATCCGACAACTCATATTTTAATCGATCTTAATGGCTACATTGATATGTGGCTTAGCACCCGATTGGTCCATGATCTATAGCTAAATAGCATGGAGGGTCATTTGTTAATGATCGATTGTGATAAAATCTCTTGTAAAATATTTTTCTTTTGCATTAATATATTGTCTCAAGTGGCCACATTGATTGGGGTCATAGATTGTTTTCTCTTCGAGGGTTTTAGCCATGTAAAAACATCAATGTATTGATATTTTATCTTGTTGTGAAAGTGGTTATTGAAGGTTTTCATCCTTTGTGGGAATGCCTTGTTTTTCAAACATGGTATTAAATCTTGTTTGAAGACCCACTCTGGTTGTAGATCAAGATTCAAAGTTGTGTTTCTGCACTTCTAGTTTTTGTTATTTCTATGCATTTATGGAATAAGTGGATTGTTCATTTGCATCTAGAGAGCTTTTCAATTGGAAATGCTTTCATTTCACTTGAAAAGGTTTTCATTTTCCCAATATACGGCCATTATTTTCAAATTCAGAGGTATAAATTCATAATGTGCCTTTTTTTTTAAATTACGTAGTTATTATTTCAATTTTCTATTTTTTCTTCCGAGTTGCTACTCTTTACACTCTAAGTATGCTCGTTGTCATGTGATTTGTGTGATCCCAACAAATCAAAAGCAAAACGGAAATTGTTTTGTTTTTTATGTATGCTCTTTGCTTTGCATTGTATGAGAGCTTGGCAAATCAGAAACATAGAGAAAACTTGCATTTTCCAGATAAGTTGATTGACATCTATCCTCATTGTTATTGAGATTCAAAATTTGTTTTCCAAAATTTGACTTGTTTTTGTATGAGCACGCGAAAAACAAGGTTTTTTGAGGTAAGCAGATACTTCAAGGTGAATCTCCAACAACAATACCCCCATCCTCCATTAAAATTGTTATGTGTTTTGCACTAGCTCACTTGGTTGAAATTTACTTTATTTAATAAGAGGTCTTGAGTTCAAGTCTCATTTTTAAGTTTCTTTTTTTTAAAGTTCATGCAAACTTGAGTTATCTCATAACTTTATTTTAAAGTGCATTTCACTTCAATTATAAAAGTGAATCACTATAAAATAACTTTAATATTTTCTTTTTAAGTTATTTTTTTGCATGCAACTTTAATTTATAAAGTAACTTTTATCCCCATTTTGTGGATAACTAAGAAGATTATGTCTTGAGGCCCTCGGGTTGCAGATATGGAGTGTCGAGAGACTATGTGACTAGCAGTATCATTTTGCACAGATGGAGACCCTTCTCACCACCACAAAGGTCGTAGATTTTCATATGACATCCACCACACCAACTGTCTTCCGGAAGGCAGTAGACCTTTCTCCATGATATAAAAGTCAGTATCATGGTGAGCATCATTTCAATATTTGAGGCATTTAAGTATGTTGTATCTTAGATTGTTTTAGATTTCATGATATATGCTTGAACATTATGTCTTTTTCCCTGCTTCACCTTGGTGGTTGACATTGTTCCCTAGTAAGTGGTCTTCCTCGGGGATGGGTTTACTATTAGGAACTTCCTTGAAGAGATATCGTATCGTTCCTCACCGTACTTACCACTTTCAATCACTATTTCCCCCCATTTCCTTATCTCTTGGTATTTTAGGGTGTATTGAACCAAGAAGGGGTTGTCCCTCATTCTATGGGAAGAAGGGGTTGAAGGCCCAGAGGGATTGATGTTGGGTAAAATATAAAATCCTATGTATGACCTTCTAGATGTTTCGCCTATGGATCACCCCAGAAAGCAATGAAACACTTATCTTTGAGAAAAGGGGGACCCACAAGAAATATGATTAAGAATGCTTAAAAGGTTAGTTGGAGGATAGGAGGTATCATCACGATTTGGCCTATCATGTCCATGAATATCTAGTGGTATGACATTACCATCATCTAGTCACCAAGCTAGGGTAATGGCTATCAGTTGCATGGCTGACATAAATGGGGTCTCATCACGAGCCAACCTTCTCATTTCTATTAGGTATTTGTGGGTGACACTGTCATTATCTGGACACCAAACCAGGGCAGTGGCCTTCAAATTTTCCTTAAATTTATGAAAGAAAGAAAGAATGGAAAAATAATGGGCTTGGAAAAGGTGCATTGCAAACGAAGGTACCACACACCTTCTACAAAGGTACCCATTAGTGAGACACTACGACCTCTTGTAGGTCATGAGCTCTATACCCATTGAGTCTTGACCCTAACCACTTCACCCACTTTACATGGCTTGGAGATGGATCTCTTGGAAACTCTCCTTGACCTAGGGCAAGATCTACCCAATAGGACACCTCATCAACCCTCAGATATTCAAGCTTGACAAGTCGCATAATGTCTTTGAGCACTTAATTGTTTGACATAGTGATCTTTGATGCACATGCTTAGGTGGCTCATTTATTGATTGGATTCACTTATCATGATGTTATGACTTGAGATCCTTGGAGGGTGTGCTTATTTGTCTTTGTGGGACCTAGTTGGTGGACAGTTTTGGAAGAACAAGACTAGCTTGGATGAATGGTGGGAATCAAATCATAAATTTGGGGATTCAACAGTTTGGCACAAAAACTCTGTGAGATCGTTGTTATGTTTCAAATGATCTCATTCTCTCATATTCATTGGGGTTTGAATATGGAAGTTGACACATTGTCTAAAGATGCACTACACCTTCCTAAGGCACACTTTGTCCTCGAATAATTCTCGAATCATGGGGATCTCCTCTCCAGGAAAGAAGGTTTAACAAAGGATTTTTAAGGGTGATTACACCCAGTTTAGTTTCTTATCTTTTTTGTTTAGTAGTATTTGTTGTCACTGTTATTAGTAATGGTATTATCAAGGAAATATGGATTTTTGGTTCTAGGCCCTTATTTTCATTGTGATGGAAGCACCAGATATAGGTTGGGAATCTTCTTTTAAAACATATTGGCTATTCTCTGCTTCGGTGTCTAAGGATTGTATCTTCTATTTTCTTAATATAAGATATGATTTTTTTTCAAGGGAAAAAAGGAATTTAAACATGAAGCACATTTTTAATTCACGGGGATTAAAACTAGGGATGTTACATGGGTAATGTTGACCTACGCTCATAGGTCATTCTTATCCGCTAATTCTCCCTTATCTCTTGATGATATTTTCATCAACCTTTATGAATTGGTTGATCCTCACCCTTGACACCATGAGGACACCTACATTCTTGGGAAGCTGAAAAGGTCCCTTCTTTAGCTCAACATTCCCTAACTATAGCCTACTGACTTCTGGATTGTCTTCCCGAAATTTTTTCTCTTTGTTACTATAAATTAAGCCAATTGGTCTTTAATCAAAGAGAGTGGAGGATGGATTATAGTATTGATCATTAGCCTAGACCCTATGGGTTCTTAGGATAGATTATCCATATGATTGAGAGTTGTATGGATCCCATTTGAACTCCATACATGTGTGTTCTCTAACAATTGTAAGTGGGAGAGTTATATGGAGAATAGAAGGACTTGCTTCTGT
Organism: Picea engelmannii; assembly: GCA_009831015.1. Taxonomy (NCBI): domain Eukaryota; kingdom Viridiplantae; phylum Streptophyta; class Pinopsida; order Pinales; family Pinaceae; genus Picea; species Picea engelmannii. The sequence goes on along the minus strand of ML796498.1, from coordinate 82,928 downwards.
GGATGTTTCCCCACCTTGGGGTTTTACCAAGTAAATATCTAGTATCCTCTCTTTTATTTTATTAAATCTAATTTTATTTGTTTGATGTTTTCCATAGGAGTTTAGATGTGATAGATCTTGGTTATATTTTTATACATATTTTTCCCAGTCTTTCAACCTTTGAGTCTGAAATTTATACATGTAATATCATGTTATGTCTACTCTACAATTCCATAGGTCTCAGTAAACTATGTTGTGCCAAGGAAAAGTTATGATAAGTTTTGTTGATTTTGGCACCTTTCAGGGGAGCATACTTGTACAATATGCCACACTTCTAGTTTTTATATATGAGTCTAAAATTTGGATATACAACACTATGGTCCATATTCTATCTAATTCCATTGGTAAAAATCTATTTGGATATTTCAATATTCATATATGATTGTTTTATCAATAACACATGTTTTAGACTTATTTTAGGACTAGACATAAACCCTAAATTGCATAGCCTGCAACCCTAAAAATATAACAAAACAAAATTTGAAATTTTTATCTAATTTACTTTACTATGTTTGTATTCCAACCTAAAAATTTCACTCACTGAAAATGAACCAAAAAATAATCAGATTAACCATCATAAGATGGCCCATTTGAATAATCCCAAATCTAGGATCATTCATAGTGATACCAAATGTCGTGCCAAATCCTTATAATAGTATAATAAACTAGAGTACACACAATATACACAAGATTTAAACATGTAGCACAACTCACAAAGAGATAATAGAGATGAGTCACACAATAAATTCTTCTATAATAGGAGAACCTCCTCTAAATAATCCAAGTGACAACAACAAATGCAAAGCATATGTTCATGTCCCATAAATGACTATATTATCCTCTATATATGTCTATTAACACTCATTTCACATGTGGGCCCTTTATTAGGTTGGCTCATATTACATATACATTTAACCCCATATGTCCACCCATTGGGGTCATATCATTATGCATCCTACAATATTTGAGTAAGCCATTTCGACTTCTTGTGTGGTTGAATAGAGGGTGAGGGAATATCTATCCCCAAAGTTAGTTTATCCACACCTATAGTTGATTCTTATGTATGCTCTTAATCAACCTCTATAACATCAACCTCCTTAGTCCCTTCAATATCTAAAGGAGAAAATCGTGAACTAGAGGACCTCACATCCTCATCAAACTCCACATCTGGGTTCACCAAAGTTTTATGCTATAAAAGAATGTATATTTGTAAGATTTAGAAGTCTCATTTTATCCAACAAGGAAAGATACTATCACAACATATTTGGACTTTCCTCTTCTAGGGGCTTGACCACTTATAAATCTGAAAGAACATAACATTGGACCATCAACAACCTACCAAACTCCAACATCCTTCATATCAACTTCATAAGCCAAAATATTCAAACACCACATCATGAGATGTTTAGTATCTCCTACAAAAAAATCACGTCTCTTTACAAGACCAATACAAGTGGGTCAAATCTATTAAGATCATAAGGATAAAAATATGCACAAGTCAACTCATCAATCCTAAGATACCAAGTTTGTAGTGCAATCAACTACCCACATAGAGCCTCTAACAAAACAATTTGACCTCTGATGAAAAACCCTCAATAGCGTCAACTCCCTCTTTCTAATAGAATCATCCATTAACTAGAGCAAGGATCTCATCAAGGTCAACTCTCTCTTTCTAAGAAAATCCAACAACCCTATCCTAGTACTCCTTAATACTCCCATTGGAATCAATCATTGATTCCACATTAGTTTTTTAAATTATCTGCATGGCATCCCACCATACATACTCTGCATCACCTTTGCATGTGCCTCCTAAAAAATAGAAGGTTTACCCAGATTTTCGATGGCATGTTGATCCAGGTGGATATTAGTGGCCACCCACCTGTTCCAACTGGCTCCTCTTGTCAGTTGTTAGTGCAACACGTTCTTCTGTACTTCTTTGTAATTTTGGGTTCTACACTTTCGGGGCTGTCTGAAGCCCTACACATCTTCCAGGTGGATACTGGTGGCCTCCCACCTATGCTAGCTGGCCTATTTTGCATGTTTTCATGTCAGCACATCTTGTTGTACTTTCAGGGCCGTTTTGGGGCCCTAAACAGTGTTTTTTTGGCTCACCACAGTCAAACTAAAAACAGAGTCAGAGTTTAACAACATACTGCATAGTTCTCGAAAAGACCTTTCCAATGGGCTATCACGTGCTTAAAATGAAGATCGTATGCAAAAGTTACGACCCCGAGAAGTTAATGTACTAACTTACCCAAACGAGGGCCACATGAATTTTGGTGTTTCATCTCCTAGGGTTAGGTTTTTGGATGTCTAGGGTTTTGGCATTCTTGTTTATCATAAAAAGACCTTCAGAGCCTCATTGTATGGATCTTCTTGCGAATGAGCGTAGCCGTCACATCTCTCCTCAAAGATAAAGCTGCCACCATTCTAGCAAGTCTTGCACTCAGTATATTTGCAGTCTCTTTAAATTCTTTCATTAATAGAAATAAAGTATTGTTGTATTTCTTGTTTCTGGCAATTTTCATGAGTATTTCATTGTAATTTATCTGCTTCATTTCGTTTCGAAAATAAATCTGGATCAGTGGCATTAGAGCAGGCTGCTCTTGATCATTTTTCAGCGCATGTCTCTGACGAGGTCCGAGTATAGCCAGTTGGGTCTCGAGTTTGTCTCTTGAGGAAAATCACTCTCGCACGCCCAAGAAACCCTCGATGGCGGTAGAAAAGAAAAAGATGACGGAGCAGAAGATTCTATTATCCTGTTGATTGAGCAAGCTCTCGCGCGACAGAGGGACGAAATGATGGAGAATTTTGCACACATTCTTCAACGTCTGTCGATAGCAACAGGTGCATCTTCATCAAGCGGCCATTTTGGACGAACCTCTCCCTTCAAGGTACAAGTTAATTTTGATATTCCCATATTTGAAGGTCAGATAGATGCAGATGCCCTAGAAAAATGGTTAAATCTATTAGAAGGTTATTTCTCTGTTCAAAATTTTTTTGATAGGGAAAATATCACCTTCACACTCCTCAAGGCTCTCCCCCATGTCAAACATTGGTGGGAAACTTACTGGGAGCAAAGTTCCACAGAGGAATGTGGAATATATGGGGTCGAGCCCACTTTGGATTTTTTTGTGGATGCGGTCAAAGAACGGTACTATCCTGTTGATAACTATGAAGACCAGTACATGAGATGGACCACACTGCGACAAGAGAAGAGCCAAACAGTGTCGGAGTTCACAAATAGTTTCCATTCCTTGCGCACCAAGCTGGGTATCAAAGACTCCGAGCGACATCTAGTTCTGAAATACCGTGGGGCTCTGCATAGGTACATCCAAACCGAAATGGATTTCCTAAACATCTCATCATTGAGAGTTTCCTATCAATATGTTTTCAAAATCGAGCAGAAATTTAGGCACCAGAAAAAATGGGAATTTGGGCCTACAAATATACAACAACCAAAGCACGGTAAAGATGACCCTCGCCAACAACCTCTAGACATCTAGTCCAAGACACAGGATAAAAAGGGTAAAGTAAAGACGAAGAATGACATTGGGAAGTGGTGTAACTTCCACAAAATCCGCTGGCACAACACTGATGAATGTCGCTAGAAACAGTCATTGGTGGTCGAGGTCAAAGACACAGAGCCAAGCCCGGATTCAGAATCCGATCCAGAAAATATTGAAAACAGACAGATCATCGACGCAGACCCCACTACTACTGTCGCGACCACAAAAATTTAGCTAGAAGAACCAATAGATCCTAAAGAGGGGGATAACCTCTTTCATTCACTAATGTGGGTGAAGGGGACCCCATTGCATTTCATTATTGATAACGACAGCCAGAAGAAACTCATCCCAGCTAAGGTCGTCAAATAGTTGGGGTTGTCGACAACACCACACTCGCAGCCATACAACATCGGGTGGCTTCACCAGGGATGAGATCTTCGCATCATCCAACAGCATCACCTGTACTATGGCATCCATCCCTTCAAGGATGAGGTAGTGTGTGATATTTCCCCTCTTGATATTTGTGATGTTGTTTTGGGCCAACCATATATGTGGAAATGTCATGTTTTCTATGAGTCTAGACCACGTAGTATCATTATTACTCTGGGAGGTCAGCTCTACATGATACTAAAGATAGTTCTGACTACTGCTCCACCAAAACAACACCACAAGGTAATCTCGCATACTGCAAAATGCATCATCTTCACCATCTATTCAAAGGATGTAAAAAATACCACTACAACCACTGCAACCTCGACACCTTCTATCCATCAAAAACAGATTGTCGATGAGACAACAGATATTGTTTCTCCACCTACAATGGTGCCTACATAATGCTCCATCCAACCCAGAGACAACAGGTTGGTGGAATAGATTCAACCCCTCTAGCAAGAGGTTTGTGACATTCATCCACAAGCCAAGAAGCACAACTTCTCCAACAAGGCACGCAACTCACCAAACTTCAGATTCAGAAAATGCTTTCCCCTCTTCCCTGGGCACTCAACGCAATGGACATCATTGCTTCCTAAGGGGGGAAGATTGATCCAGGTGGATATTGGTAGCCACCCATCGGTTCCAACTGGCTCGTCTTGTCAGTGGTTAGTGCAACACATTCTTTTTTACTTCTATGTAATTGTGGGTTCTACACTTCCGGGGATTTCTGAATCCCTACACATCTTCCAGGTGGATACTGGTGGCCTCCCACTTGAGCCAACTAGCTTATTTTGTATGTTTTCATGTTAGCACATCTTGTTGTACTTCCTGGGCTATTTTGGGGCCCTAAACAGTGTTTTTTGGCTTGCCATAGTCAAACTGTAGACAGAGTCAGAGTTTGACGAAGTAATGCATAGTTCTCGAAAAGACCTTTCCAACGGGCTATCACACGCCTAAAACAGAGATTGTATGCTAAAGTTACGACCCCGGAAAGTTAATGTACTAACTTACCCAAACTGTGCCCACATGAATTTTGGCATTTAATCTCCTAGGGTTAGGTTTTTGGATGTCTAGAGTTTTGGCATTCATGTTTATCATAAAAAGGCCTTCGGAGCCTCATTGTAAGGATCTTCTTGTGAATGAGCGTAGCCGTCACATCTCTCCTCAAAGATAAAGCTGCCACCATTCTAGCGAGTCTTGCACTCAGTATTTTTACAGTCTCTTTACAATTCTTTCATTAATAGAAATCAAGTATTGTTGTATTTCTCTATTTCTAGCAATTTTCATGAATATTTCATTGTAATTTATCTGTTTCATTTTGTTCCGAAAATAAATCTGGATCACATGTAAAAGCTCCACAAAATCAACAAGTAACCTATAAAGGCCACCATCTCACACACCTCTAGACAAGTCCCGAGACTTGTTAGACTACCATCATTGATAGTGCAATGTTTTCCTTCAAAAACAACTCTACACTGAAGATCTACTATACAAGAAACTAAGAGAATATTTTTTTCTTCAAACCAGGAAAAAATGAAACATCGTTCATCTCAAAAACATCACTCGATGGCATTTGAGAGTAAATGAATCTCATTCATGTCGCAAAATAAGTAGCATCATCACCCAACTCCTATCGCATACCTCCCTTTTGCTTCTAAACTTGCTAAAGACTTTTTTTTCATAAGTCATATGTCTTGATGCCCCACTATCCACATACCAACCAACACTTAACAGAGTGTTGGAATATAAATAAGAGATGATTGATAAGGCGTATTAATCTAGGGTGAAAACTTATCCTAACCTAGTATAGTATTTTCATTCCCTACAACCTATCTATGTATCTTGGCCTTCCCTTCTTCTTCGAACATTCGATAACATAATGTCCCAACTAGTGACAACTAAATCATTTCACCTTACTCAAATATTTCTTACCTTGGCTTGAATCTTCCTTCTTATCCTCTCTATAACTTTTCTTGATTCCCTTTCCTATTGTCCCAATTAGGGCTATGTATTCTACTTCCTTTTGCTACACTAAATAGGACTCCAACTTGATATCTTCTTGCACAAGGTTATCCCAAAGCTTCACAACTAGGAAAATGCTCACGAGCACAAACACCTTGGACAAAAGGTTTCCAAGATGAAGTGATTCCATTTAAATCAATTGCCAACAACTTTTTGTCCTCCACTTTTGTCCCTATGGTAGCCAACTAATCTCTCAACTATGTGACCCTAGCCAGGTAACTGGCCATTCTATTTTTGTTACTCATGTAGATGGCTAAAATATCATTTATTGTTAGGATATTTAGACATTTAGGATTTAATTAACATCAACTTAGTCTAATGTGTATTTAGGTAAAAATGTGTTTCTAAGTGTGTTTCATTAGTATTCATTTGTAGTTATGTAATATTACGGTCACAATATGTTATAGACATTGAGTGATCCGACAACTCATATTTTAATCGATCTTAATGGCTACATTGATATGTGGCTTAGCACCCGATTGGTCCATGATCTATAGCTAAATAGCATGGAGGGTCATTTGTTAATGATCGATTGTGATAAAATCTCTTGTAAAATATTTTTCTTTTGCATTAATATATTGTCTCAAGTGGCCACATTGATTGGGGTCATAGATTGTTTTCTCTTCGAGGGTTTTAGCCATGTAAAAACATCAATGTATTGATATTTTATCTTGTTGTGAAAGTGGTTATTGAAGGTTTTCATCCTTTGTGGGAATGCCTTGTTTTTCAAACATGGTATTAAATCTTGTTTGAAGACCCACTCTGGTTGTAGATCAAGATTCAAAGTTGTGTTTCTGCACTTCTAGTTTTTGTTATTTCTATGCATTTATGGAATAAGTGGATTGTTCCTTTGCATCTAGAGCGCTACTTTCAATTGGAAACGCTTTCATTTCACTTGAAAAGGTTTTCATTTTCCCAATATACGGCCATTTTTTTCAAATCCAGAGGTATAAATTCATAATGTGCCTCTTTTTAAAAATTACATAGTTATTATTTCAATTTTCTATTTTTTCTTCCGAGTTGCTACTCTTTACACTTTAAGTATGCTCTTTGTCATGTGATTTGTGTGATCCCAACAAATCAAAAACAAAACGGAAATTGTTTTGTTTTTTATGTATTCCCTTTGCTTTGCATTGTATGAGAGCTTGGCAAATCAAAAACATAGAGAAAACTTGCATTTTCTAGATAAGTTGATTGACATATATCCTCATTGTTATTGAGATTCAAAATTTGTTTTCCAAAATTTAACTTGTTTTTGTATGAACACGCAAAAAACAAGGTTTTTTGAGGTAAGCAGATACTTCAAGGAAAATCTCCAACAACAATACTCCCATCCTCCATTAAAATTGCTATGTGTTTTGCACTAGCTCGCTTGGTTGAAATTTACTTTATTTAATAAGAGGTCTTGAGTTCAAGTCTCATTTTTAAGTTGTTTTTAAAAAAAGTTCATGCAAATTTGAGTTATCTCATAACTTTATTTTAAAGTGCATTTCACTTCAATTATAAAAGTGAATCACTATAAAATAACTTTAATATTTTATTTTTAAGTTATTTTTTTGCATGCAACTTTAATTTATAAAATAAATTTTATCCCCATTTTGTGGATAACTAAGAAGATTATGTCTTGAGGCTCTCAAGTTGTATATATGGAGTGTCGAGAGACTACGTGACTAGCAGTATCCTTTTGCACAGATCAGGGGTGATTTTAAGAACCCCCCCTAAATTTATATGTATAATAAATGGGCGAATACCCATGATACATAGGAAAAATTGAGGGCTATTTTATCAATAATATAAAATGTATATATAATTTTGGCGAATATTTTAGTCAATTATATAATCTTGTAAAATATTGGCGAATATTTCACTGAATTATAAAATCTTGTAAAATATTGGAAAATCTTTCACTGAATTATAAAATCTTGTAAAATATTGGCGAGTGGTGTTGGGTAAACAAATGGACTTCACACAACATTTCACCACATCTACTACAGTAAAGTCGACCAAAATTGACAAAGAGCATTTTGTATAGGCCAATTGCAAAATGTGTTTTAATCTACAAATGGAGTTCACAACATTGTCAACATTCACTACATCTTCTACAATAAAGTCAACCAACATCAACATTCACTACATCTACTAGACTACTACAATAAAGTCAACCAACATTTCAGTACATCTGCTATAGTTCTACAAATAATAGTTTTCATAGGCCAATTAAACAAAAGGTGTTTCCATCTACAAATGGACTTATCACAACATTTCACCACATCTTCTACATGGGCCAATTAAACAACAAGTGTTTCAATCTACAAATGGACTTCAC
>ML796498.1:54972-74500 GCA_009831015.1 Picea engelmannii | reverse complement strand
TTTTCCCCTAAAATAAATTACGGGCTAATGATATAAGTTTTAAAAAATCACTTTAATACAAAAAATTCGCCCAATAAAAAATTGGAAGCCCCTAAATTTCGCCCATGGGCGAAATTTCGCCCCTAAAATCATCTATGGCACAGATGGAGACCCTTCTCACCACCACAAAGGTCGTAGATTTTCATATGGCATCAACCACACCAATTGGCTTCCGGAAGGCAGTGGACCTTGCTCCATGAGGTACAACTCAGTATCATGGTGAGCATCATTTCAATATTTGAGGCATTTAAGTATGTTGTATGTTAGATTGCTTTAGATTTCATGATATATGCTTGGACATTATTCATTTTTCCCTACTTCACCTTGGTGGTTGACATTGTTCCCTAGTAAGTGGTCTTCCTCGGGGATGGGTTTACTATTAGGAACTGCCTTGAAGAGCTATTGTACCGTTCCTCACCGTACTTACCACTTTCAATCATTATTTCCCCCCATTTCCTTATCTCTTGGTATTTTAGTGTGTATTGACCCAAGAAGGGGTTGTCCCTCATTCTATGGGAAGATGGGGTTGAAGGCCCGGAGGGATTGATGTTGGGTAAAATATAAAAGCCTATGTATAAACCTTCTAGATGCTTCTCCTAGGGATCACCCCAGGAAGCAATGAAACACTTATCTTTGAGAAAAGGGGGAACCACAAGAAATATGATTAAGAATGCTTAAAAGGTTAGTTTAAGGATAGGAGGTATCATCGCGATTTGGCCTATCATGTCCATGAATATCTAGTGGTATGACATTACCATCATCTAGTCACCAGCCAAGGTAATGGCTATCAGTTGCATGGCTGACAGAAATGGGGTATCATCACGAGCCAACATTCTCATTTCTATTGGGTATTTGTGGGTGACATTGTCATTATCTCGACACCAAACCAGGGCAGTGTCCTTCAACTTTTTATTAAATTTATGAAAGAAAGAAAGAATGGAAAAATAATGGGCTTGGAAAAGGTGCATTGCAAACTAAGGTACCACACACCCTCTACAAAGGCACCCATTAGTGAGACACTACGACCTCTTGTATGTCATGAGCTCTATACCCATTGAGTCTTGACCCTAACCACTTCACCCACTTTACATGGCTTGGAGATGGATCTCTTGGAAACTCTCCTTGACCTAGGGCAAGATCTACCCAATAGGACACCTCGTCAACCCTCAGATATTCAAGCTTGACAAGTCGCATAATGTCTTTGAGAACTTGATTGTTTGACATAGTGATCTTTGATGCACATGCTTAGGTGGCTCATTTATTGATTGGATTCACTTATCATGATGTTATGACTTGAGATCCTTATAGGGCGTGCTTATTTGTCTTTGAGGGACCTAGTTGGTGGATAGTTTTGGAAGAACAAGCCTAGCCTGGGCTTCCGGATTAGAGAGATCAAACTTTGAAGGCCTAGAATATGACTTGGATGACATAACCTAGCCCCCACATGCCAAACGTTTTTCCTAAGAGAGGAAAAATGTCACCTTTAGAGGCATTATGTCATCTAGGGGGGTTATGGTTTGGTGGTGAGTTGACATGCATTGGCACAAGGACGTTTTGAGGGGTTTGAGGCTTGGACCATGAATAAATCTATTTGAATGCTTGACATGTGGCTTATGGAAGCCTTTATATACTCCTCCATCACCAACGACCTTCTCCTAGTGCCAAAACGTCCCCTAAAGGGGTGACGTCCATATAAACTAGGGTTTTTCTTTTGCAAAAGTGAAATTAAAGTAAATTATTTAATATTACTTTGTAAAAGGGGTAATATTAGGGTTGTTGACCCCTAGTCTTGTGGTTTACCCTTAATTATGTGGACAAACTATCCTAGTGACATTTTGTATAAATAAGAGATCAGAAGATCCCATTTTAACATAAATCTCCCTCTTGTGATAAGTACTTGGTCTGAAATTTTTGCTACACTTGGAGTATTTTGCCTTTGGTGCTATGGAATAATGTTTTTTGGTTATGGTTGAATGATGATGATGGTGCCCTATCTCTTGGAGGTCAATTTTTTATGTTGTGGAGGTTTACTTTGGCATGTTAAGAGATTTTTCTTAAATGGTGTGGTTTCTTTACCTTGTTATTATCATTTGTAATTCAAGTTGAGGTTGTTTTGGCCAAGGCTAGATAGGGAGTATAAGGATATACACCCCTATCCTAGTTTCCACCATTTTATCAAGTTTTTTTTGCAAGGTTTTGTTGAGGAAGTAAGAGGATTTACACTCCTCATCTTCAAACCCTAGCTAGGTTGCTTACCTTGGGAAGTAAGAGGATTTACACCCCCAAGGGTTGAGTAGTCCAAGCTATTTATTTTTTACCCCATTAGCCCGTAACTAAAGGCATTAGTATTGCATTGGAGAAACAAAATATTGCATTGGGAAACATAATTTCTCGTCTTTTTTACTTTTTGCAACTTGGATTGTCTTCCTTCTGCCTTGAGCACCTCACAACCACTAGGACATCCCCATCAAAGGGATAGTTCTTGTTTTTGTTATAAATTTACATCTTCATCCATTAGGGCTACAGAAACCCTAACTCAATTGCTTGAATAACTCTCTTATCAACCACTAGAAATTGCCCAAAGTTTAGACACTTGTCTTACTTTCTCTAGCGCACTTTTTGGAAAATTTTGGAGGAGTTTCAGCGGCTGATTTTCTTTCTGTAATACATTGATTGTTACAGCCATAAGGATGACATAAGTTGCTGCAGAAAATGTTTACAACAACCTTGTCTTTTCATGCTAGTATCTTGGTTTTAAATCTTGAGTTTTGTTAGTATTTAGCTAGTATTTCTCTTGTATCTTTCACTTGATTTATAGAATTTATATTGCAACTTATTGTGCCATTTTATTTCTGATATACATTGTTACTAACAGCTTCTATTAGGGACAACAATCTTTACTTGCTTGTCCAATTGATTTTATTCCAATATATGCTTGTTTTTCTTGTGTCTCGGGCAAGTATTTCACCATTTGCAGGTTACTCAACATACTTGGAAACCCTTGGACCTTCCCAAGACTCTATTTCAAGACCTTCATACCACTTAGAATTGGATTTTAGGGACTTCATCTCCATCTTCATCTTTTTCCATCTCATTCTCCCTAGGGTCACCAGGATTCTGCCCTTGAGGTGACTACCTCACCTCTAAAGTGACAGGGGCACCTGCCTACGGTGAAAGTGGGTAGGTGACCTCTTAGTTGTCGCCATTTAGTGGTTGGGTCAGGATTTTCCCAACCTACAACTTGTGCGATAACATTTTGGTGTCGTTGTCGGGGAGGATTTTGAATTATCTTCTGAAACCTAACGACACTTTGGTAAGCTATCTCGAAGCCTTTATCCCTTAGCTTCCCTGGAAAATACACCCAAGGGACGCTCCTTTTCCACCCTTGATAAACTCTCCTTGAAGTTCATCTGGTGACTCCACCTTCCAGGAAACCACCTTTCCCTCTTTCCCCTTTCCTCCTTTGGTGAGACTTAATATCACCCGACAAATCCTTTTAGGTGTGTTTTCAGTCAATAGAATTATGGCTCCATGGGATGAACCCTCATCAAGAAATTGTTGTGACTCAACGATGGAATTTTTACAGATGGAAAAGGATAAGGTTTCTAGTAAAGCTACTAAAGAAATGATGAATCGCATAAGAGAGTTGTTTCTTTCCCTTGACAATGAAGAAAGTCATCAAGAAGAGAACATGATGAGTTGTGACCCTTTCGAAGACCTTGACGATACTTTATTCCATGACCCCAAAAGTGAAGAAGTATCAGAGGAAACCTTGGATATGACAGATCCCCTTGAAGAAAAGAAAGAAAGGAACTATGCACTAAGAATCAAGCCTCTTGTGATGAAGAGGTGATGGAGGGGCTTGTCCATAAGAAGAAAGAAGAATTATGATAAAGCGCAACATATTGAGGAACCGCTATCTTTGATCCCGCTTGATGAATCCGAGGTTGTCCAACATTTTTTTCCTCCTGCACATAATGTTGAAGAAGCGATCAGTCTCAATGATGAAGAAATTGAAGATCCAGTTGAAGACGTCCATGCCTCCACTCCTCCTGCACATGAAGACAAAAATATGGTCATTTTCAGTCATATTGATGGTCTTATGAAAGTACCCTTCGATATGGTTGATGAGCCTATAGACACTTTCATACATACTAGCAGATGTAGATGGAATCTTGGTTGTCTCAATTTTGATAGAGACCTCATTTATGACATTGAGGGTAGCTCCCAGGCAAAGGGGTGTCATTTTCAAAGGATTGGTCTTCATGCATATATGATTCAAATATTTGGCAGCCTGGTGATGATATATTTACAGATTTGTTCTGCCCCTTCGAAGATGACTTGTTGCAGCATACTCAATATGATATTCAATCATCCCTTCATACATACCCTTTTGAGGGTGCAGACTTGTTCCATGAGGATTTTCATTCATTGTGCTCAGATTTTGATAGACACTAGGTCGTGGCCAGCCCAAATCATTCCAAGGATCGCACTACCAAATGAAAATACTTTCACGTTGAGATTTTGGGCAAATATTTTCAAATGAAGAAGCGACATTTCCTAAATCCAAGGGAGGAGTTTTTCTCTAGATGAGAGGTTGTGCCTTACCCCATTTCCCCTTGTATGAGAAACCAACAAGTTTCTTTGGGATTTCTCTCAGCCTTCAGGAAGCAATGCTTTTGTGAGCAAAGATGAAGACAAGTCGTCATCTATATATGGTATCCCTCTTCAGAAATGGATTGATCGGGTTGTGGCTACACTTTTTGGCAGGATGATCGGGCTGATGGTTTCTCTTTCCAGTAGGATTTCCTCCCTCCCACCATCTCCATGAGTTTCATTTCATAGTGGCTTATATGTATGTTTATGCTCATCATTATTATGTGCTTGAATTATCTTTGTTGTTTCACATGATTAAGCACAGGGGGAGCTATTTTGATAAAACAATGAACATGTGGTTGCATTGGTTGTATGACTTCACCTAACATCACCTATCACTGGATCTTCAAGGCCCCAAGGCCCCATGTAAGTAGGCAAGTAATCTTGTTTTCCCCTACATTTTCATATTGATTCCTCATACTAGTTTATATGCATTTCATTTTCATTTTGCTCCACTTGCATATTGATTTCATGCTTAGTTTAGAAATTTTTGAAACAATGTCAAAAAAATTATTTTCTAGATTAATTTTCATTTTGGATTATATATATATGGATAAAGTGTGATAGCACCACCCTAGATGCTCTAATCCCTTTTTATGAGTTTTGGAAGGCACAGGTCTACCAGGAGATGTTGTGGTTATCATGCACTCTACGACGAGCACATGTCCCCAAGTAGGAGCCATATGTTATCCCCATTTTCTGGATAACTAAGGAGATTATGTCTTGAGGCCCTCAGGTTGTAGATATGGAGTGTCGAGAGACTACATGACTAGTAGTATCCTTTTGCACAGATGGATACCCTTCTCACCACCACAGAGGTCGTATATTTTCAGATGGCATCCACCACACCAACTGGCTTCCGGAAGGCAGTGGGCTTTGCTCCATGAGATACAAGTCAGTATTATGGTGAGCATCATTTCAATATTTGAGGCATTTAAGTATGTTGTATATTAGACTGCTTTATATTTCATTATATATGCTTGGACATTATGCCTTTTGCCCAGCTTCACCTTGGTGGTTGACATTGTGCCCTAGTAAGTGGTCTTCCTTGGGGATGGGTTTGCTACTAGGAACTCCCTTGAAGAGCCATCGTACCATTCTCAATCATACTTACCACTTTCCATCACTATTTCCCCCCATTTCCTTATCTCTTGGGATTTTAGGGTGTATTGACCCAAGAAGGGGTTGTCCCTCATTCTATGGGAAGAAGGGGTTGAAGGACTAGAGGGATTGATGTTGTGTAAAAGATAAAATCCTATGTATGAACCTTCTATATGCTTCACCCAGGGATCACCCGAGAAAGCAATGAAACGATTATCTTTGAGAAAAGGGGGACCCACAAGAAATATGATTAAGAATATTTAAAAGGTTAGTTGGAGGATAGGAGGTCTCATCACGTGCCGACCTATCATGTCCATGAATATCTAGTGGTATGGCATTACCATCATCTGGTCACCGGGCCAGGGTAATGGATCTCAGTTGCATGGCTAAGAAAAATGGGGTCTCATCACCAGCCAACCTTCTCATTTCCATTGGGTATTTGTGGTTGACACTGTCATTATATGGACACCACGCCAGGGAAGTGGCCTTCAACTTTTCCTTAAATTTATGAAATAAAGAAAGAATGGAAAAATTATTGGCTTGGAAAAAGTGCATTTCAAACGAAGATACCACACACTCACTACAAAGGCACCCATGAATGAGACACTATGACCTCTTGTATGTCATGAGCCCTATACCCATTGAGTCTTGACCCTAACCACTTCACCCACTTTACATGGCTTAGAGATGGATCTCTTGGAAACTCTCCTTGACCTAGGGAAAGATCTACCCAATAAGACACCTTGTCAACCCTTCCATATTCAACCTTGACAAGTCGCATAATGTATTTGAGCACTTAATTGTTTGACATGGTGATCTTTGATGCACATGCATAAGTGGCTCATTTGTTGATTGGATTCACTTATCATGATGTTATGACTTGAGATCCTTAGAGGGCATGCTTATTTGTCTTTGCGGGACCTAGTTGGTGGACAATTTTCGAAGAACAGGCCTAGCTTGGGATTCCATGGGGCTTGAATCCCACAAGTGGATGCCAAGGGCCCACATGCCGGATGAGAGAGATCAAACTTTTAAGGCCTAGAAGATGACTTGGACGACATAACCTAGCCCCCACATGCCAAATGTTTTGCCTAGGAGAAGAAAAACGTCACCTTTAAAGGCATGATGTCACCTAGGGGGGTTAGGGTTTGGTGGGGAGTTCACATGCATTGGCACAAGGAAGTTTTGAGGGGTTTGAGGCTTGGACCATGAAGGAATATATTTGGATGCTTGGCATGTGGCTTTGGGAAGCCTTTCTACACTCCTCCATCACCAACGACCCTCTTCTAGTGCCAAAACGTCCGCTAAAGGGGTGAGGTCCATACAAACTAGGTTTTTTCTTGTGCAAAAGTGAAATTAAAGTAAATTATTTAATATTAATTTTTTAAAGGGGAAATATTAGGGTTGTTGACCCCTAGTCTTGTGGTTTACCCTTAATTATGTGGACAAACTATCCTCGTGACATTTTGTATAAATAAGAGATCATAAGATCTCATTTTAACATAACTCTCCCTCTTGTGATAAGTACTTGGTCTGAAATTTTCGCTACACTTGGAGTATTTTTCCTTTGGTGCTATGTAATAATGCTTTTTGGTTATGGTTGAATGATGATGATGGTGCGCTATCTCTTGGAGGTCAATTTTTCATGTTGTGGAGGTTTACTTTGGCATGTTAAGAGCTTTTTATTGAATGGTATGGTTTCTTTACCTTGTTATTATCATTTGTAATTCAAGTTGAGGTTTTTTTGGCCAAGCCTAGATAGGGAGTATAAGGATATACACCCCTATCCTAGTTTCCACCATTTTATCAAGTTTTTTTGCAAGGGTTTTGTTGAGGAAGTAAGAGGATTTACACCCCTCATATTCAAACCCTAGATAGGTTGTTTACCTTGGGAAGTAAGAGGATTTACACCCCCAAGTGTTTAGTAGTCCTAGATATTTCTTTTTAACCCCATTATCCCATAATTAAAGGTTAGTCTTGCATTGGAGAAACAAAATATTGCATTGGGAAACATATTCTCTCGTCATTTTTACTTTTTTGCAACTTGGATTGTCTTCCTTGTGCCTTGAGCACCTCACAACCACTAGGGTGTCCCCATAAAAGGGATAGTTCTTATTGTTGTTATAAATTTACATCTTCTTCCATTAGGACTGCAGAAACCCTAACTTAATTGCTTGAATAACTCTCTTATCAACCACTGGAAATTGCCCAAAGTTTGCACACTTGTCTTACTTGCTCTAGCGCACTTTTTGGCAAAGTTTGGAGGAGTTTCATTGGCTGATATTATTTTTGTAATACATTGATTGTTACAGCCATAAGGCTGATACAATTTGTTGCAGAAAGTGTTTACAACAACCTTGTCTTTTCATGCTAGTATCTTGGTTTTAAATCTTGAGTTTTGCTAGGATTTAGCTAGTCTTTGTCTAATATATTTCACTTGATTTCTAGCATTTATATTGCATCTTATTGTGCCATTTTATTGCCGATATACATTGTTTCTAACAGCTGCTATTAGGGACAACAAGCTTAACTTTCTTGTCCAATTGATTATATTGCAATATATGCTTGTTGTTCTTGTGTCTCGGGCAGGTATTTCACCATTTGCAGGTTACTCAACATACTTGGAAACCCTTGGAACTTCCCAAGACTCTATTTAAAGACTTTCATACCACTTAGAATTGAACTTTATGGAATTCATCTCCATCTTCATCTTTTTCCATCTAAGTCCCCCTAGGGTCACCGGGATTCCCCCCTTGAGGTGACTACCTCACCTCTAAAGTGACGGAGACACCTGCCTAAGGTGACAGTGGGTATGTAAACTTTTATTTGTTGTCATTTAGTGGTTGGGTTGGGATTTTCCCAACCTACAACTTGTGCGATAGCAGTAACTTCATTGTAAAAATCATTCTCACTTATTCTATAAAAGTGGGTCACTTCATAAGTATTTTTTTGTAAAAATGAGCTTATAGGAAAAGTTAGAGAATGAGGAGAATCACCGTGTGGACCAACTTCTACTTTCCATGTGGCTCTTTGGTTACCATTTATGCCTCTCCTTTTTTAAATGGCATAAATTTCACATCCGAAGTTTGTTTTCAATGACGTTTTTTTTAAATATACTATTTTTTCGAAGGCTTTCTATCCATACCATTAATTTTATCTTTTGAATCCACATTATCTGTATATTTTAATATGTATTCTCCAAGTGATTTTTTGTTTATCAATACCAACTACTTTTCACGGAAATCCAATATGAAGGTCATATTGAGAAGTAAAGGATTGTACCAGATTATCTTGGGAATAGAAAAATCCCTCGTTGATGTTGAAAAGAAATCCAAATGGGATAATAAGAATGATGAAGCAGATGGACTAATCAGAATGTTCATCTCTCCTAATTTATGGTTTCACCTTCAAGGAATGGATGACCCGGATGTAGTTTGGGATAAACTTGAAGTTGTGTTTGGTAACCACAATGTGATTCGAGGCCACCATATTGAAAATCAATTAATAAATTTAAGTTCCAATCATTTTCCTTGCATTGAATATTGTTTATCTAAGTTCAAAACACTTAGAATTTTATGTAAAGACTATGAAATAGATCTGAAGGATGATCAATGCATATATGTTATTCTTGCTAAGATTGGTAGTGCATATTCTATCTTTGTATCTACTTTTTATGCCACTAGTGAAGCTCTAGGGCATGCTTACCAAGCTCCCAAGTCTTTTTTTTATCCTCTTATTAGAGAGCAAGATAAGCTTTTGCAACTTGGAGTGATCAACATTGTAGGTACATCTAACAAAGCCTTAGTGGCCTAATAGAAATATAAATCCAAGCATCCCAAGAAGCAACATCCTCACAACAATAAGCAAAACAAGGGTCCCAAACCCTCTAAACAAGCTTCTACTGCTAATGGTGACAAAGGGGAAAAATCTAAAAGCAATAAGATTGATAGACATTGCAAATGTTTTGGGCAAGATAGTCATGTGGACTCTAATGTTTTAAAAGGACAGAAGCCTTAGAAGCACAACAACAATCTTGGTTTTTCTTCTTCTACCTCTTCTTCTCATGGAGATGCATTTTCTACTTCTAGTTTCTCTTTCAATGCAACTTCTAATTCTTCTTCTGATGAGTGGCTTATTGATTATGGAGCATATTATCATATGGCTAAGGATAACGCCATTTTTTATGCTCTTAATGAATATAACACCAAACAAATATTTGTTGGGGATGATAGATCTCTTAGTGTTGTAGGGTCTGGAATATTTCATGTAGATAATGGTCATTTCAATGATGTATTATGTGTTCCAAGTCTTTCATGCAAACTTCTATCAAAGTATCATATCATTCATTCAGGTGAGGGTAAAATCGTAGATTTTTCATCTCACCATGATGTAATCAAGGATTTAAAATATTGTTTGAAAGATTTTCTGGAATCATCGCAATCATTTTTGTTCTCGACATTTCGGACCAAGAATCGTGGTCCATGATCAGGAAAGAACGAAATTGTGAAGAGAAATTATGTTTCGGATTCTTATTAATATGAAAAAAAACCTAAACTGATAAATAAATATATAGATAAAATAAAATAAAAGAATAAGGTCAGTTTTATTTCCATAAATTAATTATATCATTTACCTAATTATTCTTATGAGAAAATTTTATAAATACAATTTAGTTAAAATAATAATTTTTTTTATTCCAAGTTATAAATAATTATAATTTAATTTATATTTCCAATAGATTAATCTTTTGTAATTTATACTTTATAAATATTATTAATTATTTTGTTATTACGAAATTGACTATCTATATTAATAATTCAAAACTTTATCTATTAATTTTATTATATAGATGTTTTTAGAGATACTATCATTCTTATTGTAATATCTTTCAAATTAATTTTATATATTGTAATACATATAATGATTATAAAGATTAAGAATAAATATTAACTATTTATAACTATAATAAAGTTATATTTCATATTTCATAATTTATTATATGGATCTTATAAATAAGTAATATTATTATTAATAATATAATAGCTTTCAACTAAATTTATTTATTGGAAGGTTTTTTACAAGATGTTAATATTTATAATGAGTAACGATAATAAAAATCAATCCATATTTAAATTTGATGATAAATTTAGAAATTACCTGGAAGATAATGTGGGGTCCAATTTTTACTAATCTTCCAACCATCATCTCTATTAAGGTTATTGGGTTTCTTTTCAATCTCAATAGATTCCCTACATTTCCTACTGAAATGATGATCAACTTTGGCTAAAATTTTACCTTCCTCAATGTAGATAGGATGCTTTGTTTTATCTGGGTGTTCGGCTAAGGCGGATGAAAGAACATGATTTTGTTTTATATCAGCTATATGATCTTGGATTATAATCTTAACAAAACAACTGGTTTCACCTACATAGGGTTTTCTGCATGAGCACGAAATCATGTAGACACCTTTCCCATCTATAGGGTCTATTGGATCTTTAATAGACTTTAGGGAGTTCTTAATTATAGATAGGGGCTTAAAATTAGTTATAATGTTCTTCTTTCTTACCTGGACCCTAGAAATCTTTTCATTGGTACCTTGAATGTAAGGAAACAATACTTTGGAAACATCATCAATATGTTATTTTCTCCTAGGTCCTCTACTAGCTTTCCTAAAATCCTAGACACCTTCATGTTGTTTATAACCATTTTTCTTAAAGACTTCGAGGAGATGGAGTTTTTCTTCTTCTATATGATCTTTATCTGAAATTACAAGGGATCTAGTTGCTAGAGTGTTGAGAACCCCAAGTTTCTAAGAAGGATGGTGATGAGACATTGCATGAAGGTATTGTTTAGTGTGGGTCTTTTTCCTATAAAATTGGTGCCCTAAAGACCCATCGGGTTTTTTAGTGACATGAACATCTAGGAAGGGAAGGCTCCCATCAACTTCAATATCCATAGTGAATTTTATGTGTTCCAAATAATTGTTAAGGTCAACAAATTTTTCTAGTTTTTCATGACCATGAGGCCAAATGACAAAGGTATCATCACCGAATCTAATCCACAATTTAGGTTTTAGAGGTGAAGAAGAAAGGGATTTTCTTTCAATATCCTCCATAAACAAATTAACAACAAATGGAATTTAAAATATCCTAAGCATGTCCTAGCAACTAGAATTTTTTATGATATTACTAGGTTGTACAAATTTTATAACTTTGGGTCATCATATTTTCCATGAATTTTGTTGCTCATAGTGATGACTTGAGAAAACTTTGGCATGACTGGTTTTGTCATGTAAACTATCGCTCATTGCAACAACTATGTAATCAATATATGGTGACTAGTCTTCCTCCTGTTTCTTGCAAAGATGGTTTTTGTGCCAGTTGTGTTATCAACAAACAACATCAAGACAATTTTGAGAAGCATGCCTCTTGGAACGTCTCAGCTCCTTTGCAACTTGTTCATAGTGATTTGTGTGGTTCGATTTCTTGTCTTTCTTTCTCTAGTTGCAAGTACTTCTTAATTCTCATTGATGACTTCTCCAGATGCACTTGGGTTTACTTCTTCAAACTTAAGAGTGATTTTTTTGTCATGTTTTTGGCCTACAAGGCCCTTGTAGAAAAACAATCTGGACATCGACTTCAAAGGTGAAGAACAAATAATGGAGTCGGATATGTGAACAACAAATTTACAAGTTACTTCACTACACAGGGAATTCAAATGAAACATAGTGTTCCATATACACCACAACAAAATAGTGTTGTTGAGAGAAATAATCACACATTAAAGGAAATGGTTAATTGTATGATCCAATCTAAAGGATTAAGTCTTCATTATTGGGCGAAAGCCATGAACTGTGCAAATTACATAGTAAATTACACTCCCACAAAGGCTCTAAAAATTAAAACATCAGAATAATCATAGACTAAAATTAAGCCAAATGTAAGACACTTCCTTGTATTTGCTAGTATAGCATGGGCTCACATTCTGAATGAGAAAAGGAAATAATTACAGCCTAAAAGTGAGAAGTGCATTTTTGTAGGATATTCTGAAGAATTCAAAGGTTACCAACTTATTCAAACACATTCCAATGAAATTATTATTAGAAGAGATGTTAAATTAGATGAAAATATCTTGACCTATGAACCTAATTTGGTGTTTCTTCCATCTTCATCCTATGAGCCATCTTCGACGTTGGTGCCATCTTCTATCCTATTCTGGTTTCTTCTTTAGATGATGGCAATGAGGATGAAAATTCACCTCTGCCTTCTCACCTTCCTCCAGATGAGTCCATTGAACATGAACCTGCCGCCTTCTCACCTTCCTCATGAACCAGATGAGTCCGCCGTGTTAATGGTTTACCTCATTGAATGGTAATCAAGTGGTTTCTGCCATGTTTGACATCATGACATCTATTCACATGGTTAGATTTGTACTACATAGGGATCGATAAGAAGACCCTGGGTTGATTTTTCACTCTTATGTATACTTTGCCCAGGTTGCGAAGGAGTTTTCTTTTGAATTATGACACATATATTGTTACATAGATCCACTTTGTATTGGTCGTGGCTATGTCATGTCATCTCGTATATCCACTGTGTATTTTTCATGGCTACGATCAGTTCAGGTCATGGGAGTATAGATCCACATTGTATCTTTAGTGGCTATACCATTTTGTCAATATAATTATGGATCCGCAGTGTATTTTATGGCGGCCATACCTAAAAAGTCTTTATCACTCAAGCATAGGTATGCCTGCCTTGGGTTTGAAACATGTCATAATATTTGTTTGATGGTTGTGTGTAGATTTTTCCAGTCTCTTTGCATCCATACCCTTGCTCGAAAAAGTCTACAAAGTACTTTAGTCATCATCATCTTCTGACTTCACACTTTGGGGGACAATCTGTTACACATCAAAATTACTCACTTCAATAGTGTTGCGAGTGTCGTCATTACAAGTGTTGTAAGTGTTGCATCTTATCCGCAAGTGTCACATCTTGACCACAAGTGTCGCAAGTATCACAAACATCATACTGTCATATTGCCTATGTCGTGCCTCTAACAACATCATAAGGACACTTATGACATCTCAAAGACTAGTTTCGAAGAAGAGAAATCAGTTGACGAGGAGTACAAGCATTTTGCCACTGGAAAAACCACTCAAAAATGGATTTTGGAGGGTAGCGCTCCCCTACCCATTGTCAGGGAGTGCCAACGCTCCCTGGGCCTCTTTGGGGGAGTGCTCAAATTCTCTGTCTACCCTTTTGGGGGAGCGCTACCTTTTCTGAGCAAATTTTTGGTTTGTTGAGCTAAAACAGGGAAGAATCTCCTGTGGCCTCTTGAATGCAAGCTTTTCCATCTGAAATATGATTTCTCGGAGTTCCTTGTCTATCTCCGCTTTTCTCTTCTACGGGCATACTTCCACCTAACCATGCCCATAGATTCCAATGACCATCTCACTTCACCTGCAGCCCACCTCGTTGTTTACCATCTATCGCACACCTTGCAACAGTTTAAACAGAGCATCACACTTTGTCCCCTTTGCCTATGATATGTTGACAAAACCTGGCTTTGATACCACTCTTGACACTGACCTCCCAGTCTAGGATCGTTCAATGTGCTGAGTTGGAGTGACTCCTTATATTCCTCCCTGGAACCCGAATATTCTATCACAGGTCCTTCCTTCTCTAGCGCAAGTTATGTGGCACCCGCAGACCCTCTCCTCAGTGCTTTCAAGTTTCAACGCTGGTAGCACTAGCTCTCTATGCTAGGCTTCCTCCTTGACATGACCACGGTTTATTCCCGTGGGAAAGCTCCCTTCGCGATCCCGTACTTTAGAACTTTCGTGAGCTGCTTCCTCCCTCTTTCCCGATTTCTGAATCAACGAATTATTCGGGACCAGATCTACAGTCCGCGTTCCTCTCGTGATCAACGACTATGATCACTTCGCGAGTTCGGACTTCGTGAGTCCTCCTCTCGGGTATTCTCTTTTATACTTGGCCCAAAATACGTGGATCTCCTGCCACGTATCCTCTGGATCCAATGGTCTAGAATGAAATATCTCCTTGCGACTTTGCGAAGACCTTTTGTTTTCTTCCGACAAACCTTTTGAAGTTCCTACTCCTGAACTTCTCGATCTTATGCCACCTGTCTCCTCCTCGATGGGTGATTTCGGTGTTTTCGGGACTTTGCCCAGTTCCCGACTCCTTTGCACACTTAGTAAAGAGGATAGTTCATAGAGGTAACTCAACCACATCCTTGATCTATAATTGATTACTTCTCTTTCGGGATATTAGACGATAATGTGTAGTGATGTAGTCATCCACATAGCTGGTAGCTCCACCCTTTCCACCTTTCAGAACTATTGGCTTTCCATGCCTGGATAGTCCTATAATAAAGTAAACATCCTCAATATCGAAGGTCAATATGTCATGGTCAACTCATTAAAGCTATTGGTTCGGTTCCCACATCCAAACCAATCTCTCCAATGACATCTTCTGGGACCTCGTGTTTTGACTTTTGAAGAATTTTAGAAGCCCACAATCTTGCAGTGCATCCAAAGTGTGTTAGTCCCTCGTGGATACCACATCTGTAGGATCATACTTTCATTCTTTCCACTCCAACATGGTGGAATGATTTCTTGCATAGTCCAAGATTAATTAGGAGCCAGTCAACAAGAACATTTAAGGATTGTTTTTGAAAAACCTGATAATTTTCCTTGATTTTAAGCTCGGTCGTGACTATTTATAGGGATAGAAGTGGTCATTTGCGACTTTTTCATAGTCATGGCCATAGATTTTTTGGCATGGCTATAGGTAGGCGAACTTGTGACTGTGATTTTTTGGCCCTTGCAGGGTTCCCCACTAGCTCAAAACTCAGGGAAAATCAACAAAAAATAACTCAAATGAAAGAGCTTATCTTGAGGGCCTACCTAATCTAGATAGAGTGGAATTTCACTAGAATCTTTCACAATTTGCATTGGAAGTTTGAAGGGGTAAGAAAACTTTACCACAAGCGAAAGTCTCTATAAGGTAAATGTGAAAATGAGCCCTATTTTCCCCATAAATAGACCATTTTTGGGCCTTTTGGGGGGTCCAAAAAGGCCATTTTCATGCCTGGTTTGCACTACACATTTTCATTAGTTCATATTTACTCATAGTTATTGTTTTGATGAGATTTTACTATGCAATTCAACTTGGGAACTTGTGTTTTTGGATGTTGTTTTTAAGGATTTGATGACAATTTGTTTGGAATTTTTTATGGCGACATCCATTAAACCATGAGGTACGTGTTCTCAACTAGCATATAACAATATGTTTTTCCCTACATCTTAATATTATATTATTAATCGTCACTTTTGTCATCACCATGCCTTAGGTTTGACCTCACCAAGTTGCGACATTATCCCTCTCTCTTGATTACACGTCGTAACTTGCGTGGTAGTGCCTACCCTTCATGGGTTCCCTAGTTAGTATTCCCTTTTCCATTTGGCACCCATGATGCAATTATCAGTAGGAATGGGAACCCTCATTTAGATCCACTATGACTAAAATTTGAGATCTCATTCTTCTCTCTAATATTTTTTTGGCCATGTCCTAAAGGGGTTCCCATCATCATTTATGTTGCTTTATGGTTGCATATGCTTATTACTACTAATGTTGTGGTGCATACTATTATGTTTCTATTTTATTTGATCCTTCTTACCACCATTACAATCACTCTTGACCTCTTTCCATTTGCATTAATTTGCCTCTGTTTTGCGACCTTTACTCATGGAAAAAAATGGTACGAGTGGACATCACTTGACAAGTACCTTTTCAACATTCAATTTGCATAGGTCAGTGCCATGCACTTGGAACATAGTTTCATGCCATTTAGCCACTCATTTTATCCAAATAAGTGTACTTTTATCTCCTTTTCATGTTTTCAAAACCATGAAAAAGACACCATTGAACATACTTTTATCTCCTTCTCATGTTTTCAAAACCATCAAAAAGACACCATTGAACATATTTTTATCTCCTTTTAATGTTTTCAAAACCATGAAAAAGAAACCATTGAACATACTTTTATATTTTTTTTTCGCATTCGTAAAAACATGAAAAATATACAAAAAATTAAAAAAGGGAGGGGAGAGAACCTTGATCTATATACAGTAAAGTGGAATATATTATTCATTGTCTCCCTTGAAGATGTAACCTATTTGTGTCAGTGTCTTATAGTTGGTTTATATCTTTCCCAAAAGCCATACCATGATTAATGAGTCATCTACTCCTCTGTCTAGTTACTTTTCCAGACGCTATGGAGAGTGTTTCAATGCGTCATGCATTGTCTCACTATATTATTGGTCCTCTTAATTTAGTGCTAGAAATTCATTAGTATGTTGTGCTATATGTTCAAGGGAAGTGAAGCTTGATTTGGCCATCCTTGTGTCAATTATACTTGGTGATTTATCTCTTCATGGACATCTCACTAACATATTTGGGTCATTTTGCGACGGTTATTTCGACGCTCTTGCGACGGCTATTTCGACGCTCTTGCGACGTTATGTCATGGATATTGCGATGAATATTGAGTCTCTCAAACGTCGCTTCACATGACATGGAACATGCGACGAATCTGGATTATCGTCGCAAGTGCGACGACAATAGGGAAGTTGTGACAATTGTGACACAAAAAATACCGTCGCTAGAACGACTAAGTAAATAAATCATCGAAATCACGAAAAACTAGGGCAATTTTCGCAAGAGAAACCATAAAGAGAGTTTGTCGCACCCTCGATAATATTGGCAAAGTAATGGAAAATTTTGTGATGCAGGGGTCGTCGCAATTGCAACGGACACGGGGTATATTGCGACGAAATTGCTATACAATTTTCGTAATTTGTATAGCAAGTTCATTGCTAATGGAAAAGTTTGTGACGCAGGAGTCATCGCAATTGCGACGGACACAGGGTATATTGCAACGAAGTTGTTATACAATTTTCGTAATTTTTATAGCAATTTCATCGCTAATGGAAAAGTTTGTGACGCAGGGGTCGCAATTGCGACGGACACAGGGTATATTGCAACGAATGTTGCTATACAATTTTCGTAATTTGTATAGCAAGTGCGTCGCTAATGGAAACGTTTGTGATGAAGGGGTCGTCGCAATTGCGACGATAATTGATATAAAATTTTTGTAATTTGTATAGCAAGTTCGTTGCAAGGTTTGTACATGTCGTTGCTCTTGCGACGACAATAATTAATTTTAAAAAAATAAAATATTTTTTGAGCAAAAAAAATAAATTTTGATTTTTGAGCCAATTATAGAAGGTGCTATGCTTTCACACTAAAGAGGTCATCTAAGTGAAGTTGTTGGTTGGTTGGTTGATTCAGTTGACTGACCCTACTGTTCAAACTAACTATCTTCTAAAAACAATTACACAATTATATCAAAAAACAATACTCTAACTTAGATTTACATATTTAACATCTATGTGGCCTCAAAGCCTTCATTGTCCTAAAACGATGAGGAAAAATAAATACTCAAACTTTCCAAAGAAATTATTGCTTTGTTGTTCAAATAAACTCTGATGGCCTTATATATGATTTTATATTCTTTTTTTTTATATATTAACTCATGGTTTATACATTTTAATATGGTGCCATTAAATACCTTCTATCACCTTAGTGCCCTTGCCTCTACATTTCTAGGCCATGGTTTCTAACATAAGGAGGGTTTTCCTAGGGGGGATAATACTAAGTCCCATCATTGCATTTCTAGACATGTGAGGACAAGGACTTTGTTTGAGTTGGGTTGACTTCTCTAAACTGATGCTTCAAGAAAAGTAAGAGAATAAAATGCTCAATGAATGCTTGAAAGGAAAACACTTACTTTATTAAACACAACACGCCAATGCACCATTACTCATAATTGGTGAAGAAGCAATATAAAATGTTCAAGGTGAAACTTCTAAGTAAAAAGTACATATTCATTCACAAGATAGTCGTCATTTAGCAAATTTCATATGTGCAAGAAGTGAAGCATGAACA
Organism: Picea engelmannii; assembly: GCA_009831015.1. Taxonomy (NCBI): domain Eukaryota; kingdom Viridiplantae; phylum Streptophyta; class Pinopsida; order Pinales; family Pinaceae; genus Picea; species Picea engelmannii. The sequence continues at coordinate 55,673 of ML796498.1, read as the reverse complement.
AGTACTTATGAAACATTTAAGCATGAAATTGGATCATTATGATAGCAATGAAATAGAGCATCATTGTAACAAGTTCATAACCAATATAAGTTTGCATCCATTCAATAAGTATATGCCATGAAACACATGAAGTGTCACTATTGTAAAGAGAGAATAAGGCAATGAGCTCAATGTAATAACTTTAGAAGAAATACAATGCTACCAGATTAGCAAATTTCATTATTATATGTCAAGGCACAAAAATTATATAATTAACAAAACTTATCATTCATTCATCAACACTGAGAAATTAATCTATTTCTCATCATACAATATAGATCAATTCTTTGGAACCATGATTGTCGCATGAATCGACCCTCTCAACTAGTAAACAATATAAATGTTGCATTGTTTGGGTAGATTGTTTGGGGTGGTTAGGGTAGGAATGTATCGTGGTCAACCAACCAAGCCAAAAGACATGCAAACACCACAACAAGATATGGTTAACAAACCTTCATACAATAGTGAAAGGAGGCAACGATTGGACTAATTACAAGGTCCTTTGGAATTCCTTAACACATTTTGGCTTCTTTGGGATGTGGAAAACAAGGTGTCATAAAAACATTGCAAGACATCAACACTTTAATCACCATTGACAGTGGAATACTTATGCAGTTTTATGACAGTCCTGGATAGAGTTTTGGATAACACATAGGAGGTAA
>ML796497.1:245488-283216 GCA_009831015.1 Picea engelmannii | reverse complement strand
GTCACTGCCTTGGCGTGGTAACCAGATGGTGGCAATGTCATACTGTTAGGTACCCATGGACCTAATAGGTTGGCTCGTGATGAGACCCCCTATCCTCTGACTAGGTCTTGTTTTGTTATTTTCCGGGTCCCTCTTGTTTCTTGATGAGAGGCTTTTTACTGCCTTCTCGGGGATCCCTGGGCGAAGCATCTCGAGGTTTTATTTCTAGGCTTTTGTCTTTTACCAACTACTTTTACTTTCTGGGCCTTTAGCCCCCTCTTCCCACGAGATAAGGTGCAATCCTGCAAATAGGTCAACCCAATGCCCAGACAAGGGGAATGGGATAAATGAGCGGGAGATAAGATGAAACAGTGGTGCTATGATGGGAGCGGACGATGGCTTTTCAGAAATTCCCCCAGTGGAAAACCAAGACCTATGGGCACAGGCTTGCTAGGGCACTCTGTCAATTTCTCCAAGCATGGTCAAGTGGGCTAATGTAAGATCCAAGCAGTTGTTAGAGATAAAAGGAATCCAATGCATATATTTAAAGGTTTCAATGATCAAAAGTGACACATACCATGATACCTGGACCAATTACCTCATGGAGCAAGAACCTCTTCTGATACAGGATCAAGCCGATGGTGATGGATGTTGCTGCTACTGATAAGACAAGGATGATGAATGAAGAAAAGGTGGGTCCTCCAGAGCCATGCTCAGGTCAATCCTGCTCTCGGTACTCCATGTCTAGGACCTGTGGGCCTCGAGACATGATCTCCTAGTTATCCCTAAAAATTGGGGATAATAGGACCTATGGGCCTCAAGACACGATCTCCTTATTTATCCCTAGGATAGGGGATAACAGGTAAAATTGGGCACAAATCTTTGAATAAAGTTTATTTTGCCGAAGAATGATTGGAGACCCTTTTTGTTGGTAGGAGGGCGTACATTCTTGATAGATTGGATTCTCTCTGGATCAACAGAAATTCTATCTTCCGACACTATGTGTCTTAACAAATTGCGTTTGTCTATTACAAATATGGAATTTTTAGGGTTCAAGGAAATACCATATTTTCTACATCTCTCGAAGACAATCCTTAGATGTGAGACATGATCTTTCCTCTCCTTTGATGCTACTGTGAGGTCATCTTGGTAAATCTCTATGATTTTCTGGATTAAATCCCTAAAAGAAAAGTCCATTACTCTTTGAAACGTTGAGCCTGTATTCATGAGGCCAAAAGGCATTCTTTAGTACATGAACGTTCCCCATGGTGTGGTAGTATGGTGATGTCATGCCCTTTCTAGGGTGACGTTGAGCTCAAATGTGGGATGTCCAACCTCAATGCTCAAATAGTGGAACGTTGGACCTCCAGGGGCCTAACCATGCCATCAAGTGCCAAATGTTATGCCAAATATTCCTTCTTCCACCAAAATATCATCTCAATCAAACCCTAACCCCCCAATGATGACGTCATGGGTTAGGTGGTGGTGTCTAGGCCTCCAAAGGCCATCATCCAAGTGGAGAAAGTGGAAGCTCGTCTATCCAGGCTTGCCAGAGTGCCTCCAAAGGCAACGACTTCTTCTTTCAACATGCAAGTGGGTCATCACTGTCATACCCCAAGCCTGGGGTCTCAACATCCATCCCTGGTCTCCAAGCCCTCATGAAGGTCCGAACTAATCATCTCCTCATGAATATTTGTCCATCGGGCAAAGTCCTGCAAAGACAACAAGTACACCCTCCAGGGGTCCATAAGTCACAAGTATCATGGCATGTAAATCACGTCTAATAGTCAAATCACCCGAACATGTGCATCAAACCACCTTAACCCAAACAAATGCTCAAAGACGTTATACAACTTGCCAAATTTAGGTTTGGAGAGGGTCTCAAGATGTCCTATTGAGTCAATATCCCCCAAGTCTAGGGTGTTTCCTTGGTGAAACCAATCCTAGTCATGTGTGTATGAGATGACGTGGGGTAGACCTTTTGGGCACGAGGTTCATGTGATGTGGGGGATTGTAGAGTCTTACCTATGGGCGCCTTTGTGGAGGGTGAGCTACACCTTGTCATTAATGCAATTGTTTCAAAGCCCATTTATTGTCGTTTTCATCTTTTTAGATTTTCTCTTTTTATTCTCTTTTTTATGCTTCAAGAAACTAGTTGAGGGCCACTGTCCTGGCTTGGTGACTGGGTGTGACGGTGTCATTCACAAACACTTCATGGAGATGAGAAGGCTGGCTCGTGATGATACCCCCTTTCTCTTAGTTATGCAACCAAGAGTCACTACCCTGGCTTGGTGACCAAATAATGGTAATGTCATACCGCTACATGTTTATGATCATGATAGGTCGACTCGTGATGAGACCACCTATCCACCAACTAATACCTTGAGTACTTTACTTTATTTTTTGTGGGTCCCCTTTTCTTACTGAGAAGCGTTTCACTGCTTTCTCGGGGATCCCTGGGTGAAGCATATCAAAGGTTCATAATTGGCTTTTAACTCTTGCCAACTACTTTTACCCTCTAGGCCTTTAGCCCCTTCTTCCCATGAGGTAAGGCACAACCCGTCCTGGTTTAATTCATCCCAATGCCCAAAAGATGGGGAGGTGGAAGGAATAAAGATGGAAAGTGGTAAGTATGATAGAAACGGACGATGATCCTTCAAGGAAACGCCTAGTAACAACCTATCCTAAGGGGAACCAACTTACTAGGGCACCATGTCACCCTCCCAGGTTTAACCAAGGCAAAGTGCATAAATTCCAAGCAAACGTTTTGAAATCAAGAAAGATTCAGTGCAACATATTCAAGTGCTTCAAATATTAGAGTGATACGTACCATGATACCTGGACTGATTTCCTCATGGAGCAAGACCTGTTGCCTTCTGAGAACTAGGCTGGTGTGGTGGATGATGTTGTTGGTGATGTGTAGGATGTATCAATGAAAAGAAGGGCCCCTCCAGGGCTATGCTCTGTCCATCTGGCTCTTGACACTCCATGTCTACAATCTGTGGGCCTCAAGACGTGATCTCCTTAGTTACCCCTAGGTCAGGGGTAACAGGGACTCTGGCAGAGCTTGCACAATGAGGCCCACATCTCAAAGGCATAGTCCTTCCCAGTCAAATGGGGTATGACATGGTCTCTCATTGCATCACAGATAGTCCTCTTAGCCTTGGTGTTCCTCTTCTTGAACTCTGCTACCAGCAAGGGAGTAGTGACAAGAGGAAGAACCACTGGAGCTTGAACTATATCCCATAATTCAAGATCCTCCAAGACAAATACAATCCTGGTCTTCCAAGGGCACCGGTTGCTAGCTCGGACTAGCCTATCCTCTACCCTCATTTGAGTCACCAACATGGCTGTCCACTGAAACTCCAACTGATGCTAAACATTGCAAAAGAGTACATCCTCACTCCTGTCAACACGTGTGAAAAGAGGCTGTCCAAAATTGTCCAAAACAGTCCCACAAAACTGCCCACTGTATGCTCACAAATCAACAAACTCTTAGCCACCTAGGCTCCGATACCATGTAGATTTTTGAGGAACTATGAGGGCTGCCCATGAAGATTTTCAGGTCCTATCAAACCTGCCTACTGGGTCTGTCTTTGACCATAGTTAGGCTCTAAGTTTCAACTGTTATGTAAAGTGTTTGCTGCTGTTTTAGGACAGCCAACAGTCCAAAAACTTCTTGCTGATTTGTTATGGTTGCACTTCCAATTTTAGGTGCTCTAGCATGTAGTTTTAGTAACCAGAAGTTAGCACATGCATACTAAAATAAGTACAACACACCTAAAGATCTTTACAGCTGAAAATGAACAGATCTAAAAGACTAACACATGCATTTTTGTACACAGGTATTTTTGGTCAACATGACCCTGGATAAACCCCCCCCCCGGGGGAAAACTAGTTTGGGATATCTGTCTATATAATGATGATTAAAGCAAGAGATACAACAAGTAATGAAATACAATGGAACCTGTATACATAGAAAGCTCCTCACTAGCCTTGCCACAAGATCCAGAGAAAGAAGTGCCTAAGCTGTGGTGTGCCCTCTCCCTTTGTTGCCCTATGTACTGAACTGAAGCGCCCTAGCTCATCAGTAACCCAATGAAGAAATCCCTCCACAGGAATGTCCTCTCTTGTGTTGCCTTTCCACTGAAACTGTCAGAGCTCGAATCCTCCAAGCAGATCTGCTACCAGGTCGTTGTCAGTCCTCTCAACATGTGTGCTCTCCTCCTAGCAGAAATGATCACCAAAAATAAACTGAGCCATAAACTAAATATCTCTCTCCACAGAAACAAGCGCCCTAGCTCTCCTCTCCCTATGCATCAAACCTCATCCTGATATGACAAGTCGTCCTCCTCTGATGAACAAATGAAGGAAACAGAATGCGCCCTCCTCCTCAAGATGTGCCCCTCCTCCATGAAAATGTTCCCTCTCAGAGATGGAAGCTATGGCTCCATGGAAATACTCTCCATGCAGGCTCAAATAACACAAGAGCCTCTCCTCAAGCTCTCAAGGGTTTTGCTCAAACCCTCATGAAGTGCACCCCCCTTCTCCTCAAGATTTGCGCCCCTCTTCTTTTCTCCAAAACTCTCAAGTGAAGAATGAGTCTCAAAAAATATCTTTACCCTCTCTTTAGCCTCCTCATGCCAACCCTAAAAGATCAATGGCCTAGATTAGATCTAGCCAAGTCTAATCAATGGGTGAGATCAATTCCAATAATCTCACTAAGGAAACCCACTTTCCTTAGTTGCTTTATGTCTATTAATTCACCCACATTGTGAATTAATTGTCACTTTATGACTTAAGTGACATATTTCACTTTCGACTTAAAATACCTAAGTCAAAGTGAAATTAGAATCATAAAGTAAAATACAAGGGTAATAGTCTTCCCCCTTTGTGCTTAGAGACTCATAAGCACATGGGGACCACTTTCCAAGGTACCCAAATCTCAACAGCCCAACAGGCCTGTCTTATGACCTCTTGTTGGGCTCTAAGTTTGGTTGTGCAAATCTGTCCTTGCTGCTGTTTTAGGACAACAAACTGGTCTGTTTACTTCTGCCAATAAATCTGCCCTCTATTGATGGATATATGCTCTTTTAAGGCACCCTTGCAAGTGGTTTTAGTAACACAATGTTAGCACATGCAAACCTAAAACATATAGCACTCTAGGATCTTAACAAGATCCTACTGCTGATCTAAACACTAAGCATACACAAAATTTGAACACAAGTAGCTTTGGTCAACATGACCCTGGATAATACCCCCCCCCCCGGGGAAAACCAATTTAGAATGAAAATGTATATATGTGATGTCTCAAGCATGGAATGCAACAAGTAAATAAATACAATGGAACCTGTACAAGTAGCAAGGTCCTCTCAAGCTTTGCTAGAAGGTTCCAAGAAGAATGCACCCAAGCAAGTGCACCCTCTCTCCTTTGTTGCCTATTCCATTGAACTGATGCACCCTGATCCTCCCTTGGCCAATGAAGAATCCCTTGCATACAAACGAGCTCTTGTATGCTACCTCAACACTGAACCTCTCGGATCTGCAATAGCTCAAGTAATGATAGTGCTTGCTAAGCTTGCGCCCTCCTCCAAGAGAGTGCCCTCCACCAAGAAAAAACTCTGATCACAAAATAATGAGGGTATAAGCCTCGTTGCGCCTTCCATGAATGTTGGCGCCCCTGTTTCCCTCATCCAATGCTTCCATTCTCCTTTCAATGCTCCTCTTCAAACTCTCCAAGTGAACAAATGAGTGAATGAGCCTCCAAATGCCCTATGCACCCCTCTTGAACCATCCATAAGGAAACCTAGAGATCAATGGCCTAGATCACTCCTAGCCATTTCTAATCAATGGGTGAGATCATCTCAAAATAATTTCACTTAGAAACCCACTTTGGGTTAAGTTTCCTAAGTTCACTTTATGTCTCTCAATTCACCCACAAAGTAAATTAATTGTCACTTTTTCCTTAAGTGACAAATTCCACCATTTTGACTTACGATAAAGTCAATGTGGAATTAGATATAAAGTACTGAATTTTAATGTGGACGTTTTGCTTTTTTTTCAATGATTTTGATGGCAGTTTGGTGGTCTGAGCGGCCGGGAAGCTATTATAACAGCAACAGAATTTTAATTTGCAGCGGTCTAATATTTAGTTTTTTTTTTTTTTTTTTTAATNATATATATATATATATATAATTTTTCTTCAATTTTGAGTGGACAGATTTCTTTTTTTACTCTATTGGTTTGACAAAATTTCTGTGTCTACAAGGTATTTGTTTTTTCTTGATTTCTTATTTTCTTTTATTTGCAATAGAATTTCTGAGCTTTCTTATTTTCTTTTATTTGCAACAGAATTTCTGAGTTTTTAAATGGCCAAAGGCCAATCTGTGGTCAAAGACCTGAGGAAATCAGAGAAACTCTGAAAAAAAAATTGTGTGGCTAAAAGCCGGTTCAGACAAGCTTTGCAAGAGAGAGTGGCCAAAGGCCAGGATCAGAAAAACGAAGCTCTGATACCAAATGAGACGAACAGAGTTCGCTCACACAAGAATTATCCAAAATACTTGGAATATAACATAATAATCCATGTAGGATTGTAAATAAAATATGAATAGATAAGATAAGATGATATACAATTGAGAATGAGGGCTCGTTTATATACCCACGGAGGGGTGCCCTTAATCAATAGTCATGTCCTTTGAGACATGTCTTTTCATTATTAATAATTATTATTTATTAATTAATTATTATGTTATGAATATCTATTTATGTATATTTATGTTCATAACAAAGGTACATAGGCACAAATATTCCCCTATTGTGGTTAGAGACCCACAACCACAAGGGGACCACTTCCCAAGGTACACCAAAACTCAACACAGCAGGTCAAAGACAGACCTGAGTTGGCAGATTTTAGTACCTTGAATTTCTTCAGGGGTCACAGGTTTTTTCCTGCCAATTGGGGTTCTTCCTTCCCCACCTCCATGAGGATGGTCTATAGGGTTTAATTTATTCTCTCTGGCTGGCTTTTTTTCATTAAACTTCAATCCACGATTGATATAACCTGTCTGTAGTTGTAATTACATTCTTTTGTCTTTCGATAAATTATATTTGAATTCAAACCTTGCTGTGAACATGGAAGGATAAGCCTCTAAGCCTTTTCTGCTCTAAACACCTGAAGATGGAGATATTTTTAGCATCATTTTATTAATATAATCAAGCCTACAAGCAAAGTGATAATAATTTGATGTTTTAAAGTACAGTAGAATCTGGTAAGACTAAAAATCAAGAAGTAAACCGTCTCAGTGTCTACTAATCAAGCAACTATCCAATCAATTTGCAAAGTTAAATAGACTGAGTAGACTGCATGTGAAATTGTGCCAACATTATCATTTTTCTTTTATACCTTTGATGGTGCATGTGGCAGAATGATTATGTATGGAGTAATACTTGTTGCTTATTGAAATTGCATTTCCTGTATCTTCAGTGGAGAGGAAGAAACAGCAAATGTTTTGTTGAGCAAGTTCAAGTGGGGTCACTCGTTTTTGTCATTGAACAGGTAATATGGCATCTCATGTACTAAAAGTTTAAAGTGAATTGACTCGGAGTTATATATTAAATTTAGCATAGGCAATGGCTATGACTGAATGATTCTTTTCATAACTGGACACATCAATTTTATTAGCTATATGTTTGTTTCTATGAGGGCTCATGTAGGGGATCTAAGCCAATATATTTAAGAGAGATTAATGTAAAAGCAATTTGAGGAGTGTCTAACTATAGGCAATTTATTTGGATTTATATCAATTTGGGAAAGAAAAGACAAGTCTAGCATTCAAATTACAATCCCTCTAGTAGGATGAGAAGCATATGATGCATCTCAGGCAACAGGGAGATTGGTACCATTCGGCACATTCAAGAAACTGTCTAGTTGGTGCTATTTTCGTCAAATACAATAATAAGAATTTACTACTTGAACATGCAGTTTTCTCATGATGTCTATATAACACTATATTCTTAAGACCAGGCTTATTTTGTATTTGTTTGCAATGGCAGGGAACTTTTGAAAGCATATTCGGAGTGTAAAACAGGTGAAGAAATCATATCAGTGCAGAATAACTGGCTATGCAAGAATTCTAAAATACAGAAATCTCTCTCTAACACTGATGGTATTGTTCCAGTCTATCTCTTTTCTAATTTTTATGTATGCCTTAGAGAGAGGGGGAGGGAGTGAGGGAGGGATTTGTTTTATGAAACTTGTGTGCAAGCATAGAGAAAAGAAAGAAAGTTAATGCGTGTATGCATGAAATGTCATTACTTAAGCCATTCTATATGTTTGAAGGAGTCATATGGGATCATGCTACCTTGTCATCCCTTCCCATGAAAGGCTGCTGGATCTTGAACATATTAAAGTAGACAGCATACTGTTATCACGTGCAATTTGCATATCGTTTCAGTTCTATAGCTTTGATCTACTTGTTCCTTCTTGTACTTCATGGCTCTGTAAATTGCATAATTTGCACAATCGCTTTGTTTGAGTTGATAATTTTGTGTCTTATTTATCAATTTTCGTTATCTATTTCGTCAAACAATGTATGCATCCTTTGGTATACATTCTGTTAATTTTGTAGGTCTAGATGCCCTGATCTTCTAACCGATCCTAACTTCTCATTGTCTTGTATCCACAAATTGTCCAAGTAGATATCTTTCTTCGTGTTCTGGCAATATTTGATTCCATTTATATTTTGAACTGATTTTTTTGGTAACATCCAAGAGCAAGGACTTATTATGCTGCTTAAAAGGGACTTGTGTTTCTACAAATATGCAGCTAACCACACAGGAAAATAAGAGTTTTCCTGGAAAATAGCAGCAAAAACTTTCAGAGGCCAACTCTACCCCCAAGGGGTTAGAGTTGGCTGTCCGTTTTCCTAACATTTGCATGATATACATGGGTTGAAAATAAGGTTGATTCGTTTTATCCTTATTTTAAGTCCGAAATTCTGTATGAGCACTTCTTCTCTCTGGAACAGCTCCACATACCTGCTAGAACAAAAATCATGGAAGCACAAGTACTGCCCAAACTGCATAAGCAGAAGGGACTAAGCCTTTACAATGTGTGACATCAACTAAACCTTACACTTCTACAAATGCATGAATCATCCTCTCTTCTCAAAATTATAGTTCATTGTTATTTGCTAGGTACATTTTATGTGGCTTCTAATTGGCATATTGGATTCCACTTCAATGGTGCTACTTGCAGGAAGTGATCAAGTTTCAGCAAGTGCCAGCAAGAAGAATCCCAAGACAGATGAACAAAGCCCTGAGATTGATGATGAATCTGATGAGGATGGACTGGCGCCTCTTGAAAAGAATCTAAACCACATAAATTTTGCAGACGATCCTGAAAGTGAAGAAGATTGTGAATAGGGATAATAGATAAGATAATAATTAATTCCATCCTGACCGTCACAATAGGTTCAACATATCAAACATGAGTGTTAGTTTTAGAGTAGAAATAATATTATTGTTTGTATTTTGTATTGTCCATTGTTAAAATGTTCATGCTTTGTGTCTATGAAAACATAAATATTTCTATACTTCACTTCTCCACACTAATTCTTGTCATGCATTATATGCTATTTTCTATGATGCAAACAGTGGGTTTAGAAAATGCAGCCACTTAAAAGGCTTTAGTTCCTAAAGGCTTTTATATAATGAAGAAATTGTATAAGACCGTGCCAGCTTTTCAACATACCCTTTTTAGTTCTTTTTGGATCATTAGAAGAAGACTACATATATTCGTGTGCTCCAATGAGAATTTACTTTTAGAGACTGTCCATATTGGTGCCAAACATAATGTGAAATTTAAGCTCACTTGATAAGAGGAACATAATCTAAGGTAATGGTTCATACATCTAACGATATCAGAGAATGATCTTTAACTCAAGTGAGCTCATGGAATGATCTATACAACAGAGGTATGGAATCAATAAGGGATTTCAACTATTAGATTGAAGTATGAACAATGACAATGAACTTTATCTACACTATCTTGTTATTTACGAGTACATTGGATCTTGTAATATTGAAATATTAGACCTGTTTTTTAATGAGAACTGCTTTTTTGTTAACAAAGTTCGCCCTGCATTATCAAACAGGGATTGTATTATTATTAAAACTTCATTTCTTCCCCTAGTATTGGAAATGGGGCCTATAGATTATATTATATTATATATTAATGATGAAGTTGAATGCAACAACATAAGCTTCAACATCTCTCCAAGTCTTTCTTCAAAGGTCCTTACTTTGACTATTAGTTCATGTTGATGAAAATGTATGAAGAACATTACTCAAGCATTTTCAAATCTTGCTAGACTAAGGCAAGATAATTGGGAATGTTACCCGGGGTTTATAGCCTTTCATTCCAAACAATCTCTTAATCCACAGATAATATGTACTAGGGACTAAGGCTGATTTTATATGTCATATGTAACTTTAAAAACAGAAGAAAAAAATGTGGAGATATACATAAGTGTGTATAGAAAAATAGGCGGGAATAAAAGTAAAATCTGAACAATATCATAAGATACACATGTGACACTGAAATCAGAAAATTGATTGTTTTATATTAATTTCATTATGAGATACAAAGCCAAAATTCTCTTTACAAACACCTGCGAGGGTGGGACCAAAGTCAGATTTAGAAGCCTCCGATGAACACCATACAAAAAAAACTCAACAACAAAAGAAACTGAAACTAAAAATTTGGATCAACTTTCCATAAAAGTGTTGTCACTTGACTCTGCAAAATATCTTTTATTAGTTATGAAATCTAAACCATAAACAAACAAGAACACACAGACTGTCAATAAAGATCGTAACCTTTAAAAACAAACTGTTGAAAGATATGATTCAATTTTGAATCATGATGCCTTCAATAAGACCCTACTGTAATCAAGATGGTTTAGCTTTCTAGTAAACTCAGAATGAATGAAGGAAAATAAAATATCTCACAAGTATAGATCATACTTTATATCATAATTTATCCTTATGTTCTCTCCCCTTTGTCTCTTCTTTTGATTGAGCTTTTATTCTTCTTGAAAATAAGTTATGGTAGTTCAACTACTTTTCTTTTGTTAAGCTTTAGTTAGCTTAACGACTAGTTTGAGACAAATAGATAATAATAAATATGGGTCTATTAAATAATAACTAAATAAATGCGATCTTTAATCTCATTGTTAAATTTTAACAAAATATGACTCTTCCTTGTTACTCCCTTTTTATTGACTTCAATAATCAACATAATGTGAAATATAATAACCCAAGATATGCTCTAAAATTTTCCTTGTAACTCCCATTCACATAAATAATCAAACATTTTTATATTTAACAAAAATAAAATATGATTGTTGACCAAAAATAGGATAATATCGCCCGCACAGGTGTAGACGGATTGGCAAGTGTCGTGTAAATGGAAGGAAATTTGTAAATGAAGTCTCATGTTCGATTCTTACCCGGACTTACTCGTGCGCCATTCTTGCGGGCTGGGTGGTTGCATCTGGGGTTATAGTGGTAGCCGCCTGGGGATCGACCCCGTGTCACGCAAGTACGAGAACCATGAGTTGTCGATTCCCCCAGTAAAAAAAAATAGGATAATATCCATGTTGTCCAAAACATTATGTCTAAATATATGCTTGCTGTCCAAAACAAACAATTTGTTACCATGCAAATAACAACATCAAAATCCATATTTGCTATGAGAGACAATTTGTCTCTTCCCACTACTGCCCTCTTTTGATCTTTTTGTTGCAGTCTTAGGCTAATTAGAACCTTGAGGATGGATCTTGCTGATGACATGGAAGCAATTGTCTTTGATGTGAAGATGGGAGGATATTGATTCAGAAGAGTTAGGGGAATTGACCACTTTTTTCCCTTTATTAATCTCTAATTCAGACATGGTGGTTTTGAGCCTTTTGCTTGCATGTGAGGATTGGACAGATGAAACAATGCGATCAACTTGGACATTTGGATTGAATGGCGATGGAGGAGGATGTAATGTCAATGATACTGTAGGCCAACCATTATTATGTGCAACATGTTGATGGATGATCTCGTTCCAACCATCATTGGGAGGTGGTTCTGGCTACATAGAAACATGAGGGGGAATACAGATATTGAAGAAGTTTTGATGTGGTTGGAAATGAGGCCTCTCAGGCCGGGGTTGGAGAATCCCTTGGCCAACTAGGTTGAAGAACCCAACTTGAAAAAGTTGTTTTAGTTATTGTGGATCATCGTCAAAATGCATCGAGAATCGTGGCCTTCTATGGCCTCTTTGTCAATTGTTTCCTCTACCTCTGTTTGCGCCTCTGCCATTGTTTCCCTTGCTAAAAAAATTCATCCTGAATCAATATTTCAATCARGATACAAAAACTTTTAACAATCCATTCACTAATACAATAAAATCGAGATGTTGGCTCTATTATTCATAGCAAAAGCATATGCAATCCATCCATTGATACAATCCACCAAACACTGAATTTAATAATTAATTGCAAATGAACAASGAATTATAGGGTTATTGGGAAGATGGAGGGCTTTGTAATGAATGAAAAATGATATCATGACGAGAAAGAACAAATGAATATTGTTCAAACAAAATGGAGAGCCATTCCTTTATAAAACGATGCCTTCATATTGAAACTTTCATCCAAATCATCATCCAGATCCTTTGAATGAATTTATAATAACACAACGGGGAAGTGAATTAAATGTTATTGGGAGAATGATGAGCATGTAATGAGCGAAAAAGTGATATAATGGACGAGAGTAAAATGGTGTTCCATTAAATAAAATATCATTCATTAATTCTATATTTGATACTAATATTCTTTGCTGGAACTATTTTACCCTTATTCACCAAGCCGATTCGAATAGCAAGAATCCCCTTAACCAAAACTCATCCGTGCCATAACCAAAACACTTCATCATACAATATCCATTAACTACAACCTTGAAACAATTTAATATCAAATTCAAGGAATATTGCAGAACTGTCAACTCTTCTTTCGTCCCAAAACCATAGATTTTCGTTTAAAATGGTAAAGGGGACAAATAACCCAACATTTTGGCTTGACAATAATCATAACTAAAATATCTTAAATCAACATGAAAGACTGAAAGGAATCACAAGGACCCTTTGACGGTGTATCAAAAATTTCACTATAACCTCGAATAATTGGCAGTGAAACCAAAGTGGCTCGAAAACCCAATGCAGGTTTAATAATCAACAACTCATATCAACTTCAGAGGTCAACCAAATTCTTGGTGGATAAATAACACAACGAGCCCACGTTTCTAATTTTTTGAAGCAATGTTATGATTATAAGAAACAAGACTTCAATTTGTTTACATGTTTGAATTCAATGGGAAACAAGACCTGAACCAAAACAAAGCAAGTATGAGATTTACAGTGCACCCATAATAACAATGATAATAATTCCTTCAAAAAGTTTCTTGGAAAATTTCCAAGGTGACAACATTTACCACATACAAATGTTTCAAGGTCTGGGTCTGGGTCTTGCTAGGGTAATATAAGAACCCTTCATTGCCCTTTTCTTTTACAGAAAAGGTGAACACTTTAGAAAATTAGTCATAGAATCCGAGCAAACCCGAATTTAATTGTTGTAAAAACCTTTTCCATCAATTCAATTGCCAACGTTTGTTCCAAATGTAATTAATCCAAACAATCCAATAGAGTAGAGCGTCGAACAATAATTCGGGTTCAAATCAATTTTATGCCAACAAGAAAGCAAATACATCATGTTTTGCATAGCCATAATGCAAGCAACACACCATATTTTTATATCAATAGTATAGATACAACGTTTTCTCCGGGAACAACATAATTCATACCCTAACCCAAACACAGAGTCGAGTTATAGTTCTGGTTGAGTTGCTCCAATGCCCAAAAGGAAAAACAAGGAAAACCCCAAATCGAAATGCTATAACTTTGGAAAACAAATACATTTCACATGCAAAGTTTTAGAGCCAACAAAATGATTTTAACTCGAGCAAAGTTTCAATTTAATGAATGAAGAGATAAAAGCTTCATCCCTGCAAGAGTATAGCTAAAGAAACCCTGAGACACAACTCTTTCAAGGTCGAAAAAATGGTGGAGTTTCTTTTTACTTGAGCACCCACAACAAATACCAAAACATAGTGAAGGTGGTGTCCCTGAGATAGGGTAAGAATGACGTGCAATAAATGCACGCCGCTTCCTATCTTCCATTATTAAATGTCATCAACCATAACATAATGAAGCACACTAGCTTCCATCAACACTTACATATATATCAAATGTTTTGACAAAGTAACTATACAAACCTTTAATATAAAAAATGTTAGGTCCAAAACCACCACAAGGATCCACCACATCTACAATCTGCCAAAGAAACTCCATACCATATGATGACCCATTGTCCAAACATAAGTTTGTGTATAATTCACACTTAGTATCATAGTCTAGATGTAGCAAGGGAAAGAATGTCTATTGCCGTAAACATTTTTTTTCAAACTAAATCATAAACCAATCTTCCATAAATTGCAATTAGAACTAGAGTTTTCCTTTTGTTCCCAATTGTGTAATTATTCTTGTAATGCAATAATAAGCGAAGCTATGCCATCTTAACATGAGGAGTCATTTCCTTTTATTACTGTTCTATAGGGGTTCCACCTATTTAATATTAATAACATGTATGTATAAATGCATTGCAACCTATTTGCAGGCAGGGATCTCATGTTGCGCTTTTTAGGTGTCAACAATGCCAATTAAGGAAACTCCCACAATTTTCAATAGCATCATTTAAGAAGCAAGCTTACCAGGTTTGTTGTTATTCTAAATGAAGTTGCTTTTGCTCTGCATTGTAAGTGACACTGCCTCTTCATTGATGTCAGTCTCCTTTGCACTTGTAACAAGTTCTACATAACAACTTTTGTTGAAATGATAGTAATCTTCCCTTGTGGTTATTTATTATTATGGCTAAGCTACCCCATTATTGTATTATTAAGTTATGGTTTACTAGCTGATTTTGTCAAGTTTATTTTATATTTTTCTAAGTGGCCAAGGTGATGACGTGTATATATTTCTTTCTATCGTTAGTTTCACAATACACTATCATTTAATTTGTCAACCTGGGATCTTGTTTGGTCTTGTGAGGCTCTCGGTGCAATATACACAGGAATTTGCCATTGTTATGCAATTTAATCTAGAAAAAACAAATGGAAATTGTTGCAATCATAAACAAAGATAAAGCATGGAAAATGGGATTGACAATATCTGTGATCCCCAACCCAGTTGGTGACACCTCGTATAGTCAGATTACTGAGAACTAGGCTTGTAATCTCACTATTTCGTTGTGTTCACCAAGTGGGACCAAGAATAGTGTGATTGTGTAGCACACAATCTAAAGTAGCATTGGAAAGCAAATCTAATTATACCATCTAATCTACCTTTCACACACACTACAAATGAAAGATAATGCCAAACTCTATTATAATACTAAAGCATAAATTTATAATGAAAGGACCAACAACATTCCCAATTCCTACTCAGTTAATGGCACCTCAAATGTTACAGCCATTGGAGATATCCATGTAATATCCCCAATAGAATGGGTTGGGATATTATGTCTTTCTATGCATTAAATATTCTTGATACTCTAATCTGGTTGACAAATTATCACAAACAGTTTGCATGTATTTTAATAATAGACATTTTGTTAAACATATTGCATGTAATACAAATACACCAGAAATAGAAGAGACAATATGTGGTATTTTATTATGATTGAAGATCTGAATACAACATTCCAATGACTTCCATGACAGTTGCAATACCCCAATGGAAAACACACAATACAAGCCAAAAACTTGTAATCATGCCATGGTCTCCTTAACAGATGAGATCAAACCCTCAAAGTGCCATAACCTCTCCAAGAAAATCAGTACAACCCAAAATTGAAAACAAACCCAAGATGAAACTCCAATGAAGATCCTGGATGAATCCTCCTCATTTTCTAGGTAGGGTGGATATTGCACCATCGAAACAAGACCAACAATGGAAGGGTTTTTCTAAACCCTAATGAAACAATGGCTTCAAGAGCACCATACAAGAGATCATTCAAATCATAATCCCAAAGTGAGGCTCTACCCCTCCTTTTATCCTTTCTCCATGCCTTCTAGAATTTTCCTCTTTTTGACCAAATCAAATGTAACTTCTAGAATTTTCCCCTTTCTGACTAAATCAAATATAACCCTTATTTTTCCTCCAATTTTCACTTTAAGATTGAAAGTCACTTTAATAATGGTTAAATAACTTATTAATCTAAGGTTACTTTATTTCCATAATGTCACTTTAAAAACATAGCATCTCCTAACTAAGTAACATTAAATGACCCCCTTTTTACTCTTTTTTCCCCACTGACATGCCATAAAAGTCCCTTCTACTACAAAACAGGGGAGCCCAAAATTGGGGACATGACAAATCCTCCCTTCCCAAAGATTGTTTGTCCTCAAACAATGCCATCATGACTTGGTGCTCCATTGACTGATCCAGACTGAATCTGAAAATGATACCAGGACCCCAGACCACCCCGTAAGAGGTGAAACATCCTCTACTGAAGATGTGGTCCGATAATGTACTGACATTCACGGTCTCCTGAAAACCGCCCATAAGTAAGGCCACTCAGTGCTACAACAACTCGATCAACCAACCAAGGAATTGCTCTGTTGGAGAACTAATCTTATGAAGGAAAAAATTGGCTTTYGCCTCCGTGTCAACAACCACCTTGTCTCCTACTAAAATCCTGGGGTCCCAAGCTATCCTCGTAAATGAACCACCACGTTGATGTTGCACCACTCYGATCATAGTCATCCAATCATCATGCCCACTTAACATCCACAATCTGTAATGCCTCAAAGAATCACATCCACTATCAAGGATCATACCCATCCAATATATCCCAACTCTAAAATTAGACATCATACARAAGTCTATGGGTCATCAACTAATAAGGCATCCACTACATCTTGTCTCCAAGTGTCAAAGGAAAAAGTTCTAATACTCCAAGACCTCTTATCTATTGCAATCATCCAAGTATCATTTGGACAATCTCCCAACATATCGTATGCAAAGTCACTTTGTGCGAACACAAGAACCTCGTAGAAGGTAAAGTCACCAGGATCCCAAACTAGCCTATATGATGTGAAGTGTATAACACTAGTCTGTAAGGTGCTAATACAAGAATCCACCTGATTGTTGTTGATAAGACAATCAATCATAAGCTGCGTAAACTTGGTCCAAGAAACCACTCCTAAACCTCCCAAAAGTAAATTCTGGAAAGTGAAATATGGTGCTCTTCTCTCTAATAATAGTTGAACTGTCAAACAATGTGATCCCAGGGTCCCAAACTAATCCTGGAAAGATACCACCACGTTGAAGCTGCACCACTTTGATCATCATTGTCGGACCATCGTGCCCAGTTTGCATCCTCCTCTCCTAGAACCCCAAGATGATATCCCCGAAGGGACTAAAGCCACCATCTTGAATCCTCTCCTATGAAAATGTCTCACTGAAGTCTAAGCCTGGAAGTCCATGACTAGCCTCAACTTTGTCCTGCCCTCTAGAGTACATCTCAACCTCCCCTTTGCTGACGTCCCCAAAATAAAGCGGACTGATCACTGTCACGACTTTGTCGACCATCATCTGAATCAATCTATCACTTGGATGAATTTCTGAATCCCACCACCAAATATGAAGTCCACCAATCCTAATCCTTGCTAGTTGTTGTTGCACCATACTGGTAACCAATGGAGTCAAAATGATCCAAGTCCTTAGTATGCCATCATCTGGTGGAATCTTAATACTAGGAATCAACTATGTGCCTACTGATTTGTTCGACTCCTGCGAAAATGCACAAGAAACATTGTTATCTCGATCATCATCAATGTACTTGAGTAATTTGTGGAGTCTAAATACCTCCCTAGAATGTATCCCTATCACATGCAGTGCCTCATACTCATACGAGTACCAAGAATTCCTTGTCGAAGGTGGATGACACATAGCCCTCATAATCATCTCCCTAAGTGGGGGCTCAGGAGCTACAAGTGTGCAACTTTTGTAGTGGATAATGCCATCCACTACTCTATCAACAAAAATCTATGTGAACTAACCCCATACAATCTGGATCTCCTCCTATGCCCCAACCACATAGTCCAAACAAAAGAACTCTGACATGGCTATAATCTTGTTGGTCTCACCTAACTGACTCAGGCGAGTCTTCCACGCCCTATCAAATATACTGTTGGCATCAAAAAATAACACTAGATGCCATTGCCACTGCCTGTAATACTGGAAAGTGTTAGGTGCATTGGTCAACCCCAATGGTATGACCAAGGAGTCAAGGTAACATTTGAGAGTGATCTTGTAGATATCTTGTTCTCTGTCCCCACTCTAGTGATATCCCACTCAAAGATCAATATTAAAGGGATATACATCTCCATGAAGCTCGTCCATCCATTCATTGATCCTAGGTAAACCAAGCTCAATGATATGTCTGAAGTCTCTGTCTAGAGGTCGCCTCGAGGGAAACATCCCAAAACCCACTACATACCATTGTACATCGTTGTATACTGTTGTTGTATACCACTGCACACCACTGTATCCTCATGTACCACCATGTATCCTATATGTGCCATTGTATCAACCACTCTACTAACATCAACTGAACCTGGATCCTAGAGTGATGTATCCACATCTGTCCTATACTCAATCCCCGAATCACCTGGTGCGTATAATTCCTTGCTGATTAGTGCACAAGGAATTTTCTCAACTACTATCTTTGTACTAAGCCTTGAGCCAAAAGAAACGACTAATTATCCTTGCAATGCAAAATAGGTTCACAGTCAAAACCCTCTATGTCAAATCTCTCCTCAAATCCCTGCAACTCTGAATGCTCCTCAAACACTTGCAACTCTAAAGGCTCCTCCCTCAAATTATGAGTGTCACTCATGCCCTCATGATGTTGATTTTTCAATAAGCTAGGTTAAGCATGAAGTTCATTCCATTTTATCATTTAACTTAACTGTAGACAATAATGTTGTAGCAACCAAGATCACAAGAAGAAACACCATGCACAAGAACACAAAAAGTATCTTGGGAAACCCTTCTCAACAAGGGAAGAAAACCCAGCCAAATCCTTTTCTATATTCTTCAAGAGAAAGACCTAGCACCCAAGAGAGGTGCACACCTTTTCCCAAAGAAGTGTACTTGCTGAAATTTTCGAACTCACAAGAAAGATATGTTTCCACAATGGGGATTTTAATTTTACTTATACTAACCTAAACCTGTCAACTGAAGTGCCTATTGGCTCAACAGAGTTGACCTCTCTAAGTCACATTATTATTATTATTATTATTAATATTATCTAGATTAATTATCGTTTACATTTATTATTAATCAAATTAAGGTGGGGCCAACCTATACCCTTTACATAAAAATTAGGGTTACAGGCAGGTCTGACTCTTGAACAATATATAGCAAAGGATATGATACACCCACTAGTGATCATCCACTAGGTGCACATCCATAGGGATGTCATATCTCTGGCTCACTGCATTACACAGAAGAACCAGATCTACACACGTTCACCTATGCTTGTCCACAGACATGTCCACTTTACATATCTTCTTTCCCACTGCCTCACACAAGAGAATCATCTGGAGTTTTCTCGTCAACTTTGCTGCTCAGAGGAGGCTAACACATCATCTTCATTTCTGTTCACATGACGATGCACCCAACACTTTTGGATTTCACATGTTCACCTTGTGCTCATCCACAGGCACGTCCAACTCAACATGTCACCTTTCCCACTGGATAATCATCTGGAGTTCTTCTCAACTCTTTGAATGAAGGAGGTCATCTCTACGTTCCTAGCTCTGTCACATGCAGGAAACACATATCCTTCTTAGGGGATTTCTCTCAGGTTTGTAAGCTGAGAGAAAGACTTACATAGTTGCAATGATCCACACCTCACAGGTGTGTAAGATGAAGAATGTCTCACATAGCTACATTCATCAACACATGCATCACTACTATTAAATATGATGGAGTCTCTGCTGTTATCAATGATGAAGAACACACCACGCTAAGTTGGTAATAAAGAGCCTCAATTTCCCTTTCCTTGTCTTCAACGAACTTAAGAGCAAGGTCCCTATCCATGAACCACTACAAGTAATCATCTTTCACCTGCTCTAGTGCTTCTTTGATTATGCGTAATTGAGCACTAGTGATCCCATCTGCAACTCCTTTCTGTCTCTCCTCCATCTGAGCTTTCCGCAAGATCTTTAGTAAACTTATGAGTATCGTCTTCCCTTGTCAACACCTGCACAATCTGTTCCTCCTTGACCAATAATTTCAAGGTACAATCACATCCTCATCATTATCGGCATCATAACCAAGATATGGTGTTGAATTCTCATCAATCGAGGGTCTTATCACACTACCTTCATCATAAGTGTTATCTTCATTTTGTAGGACAACTAAGGAGATGATGTCTCGAGGCCCTCAGGTTGTAGATATGGAGTGCCCATAATCCACATGACTAGCAATGCCCACTTGCACATATGGAATCTCTCTCTATCACCACAGTTTGGATCTATCGTCGGCGCATCCGCCACACCAGCTAACTTCTGGAAGGAACATGGGTCTTGCTACATGTGGTACAAGTAAGGTATTGTGGTAGGTAATCACCCTAATATTTGAGGCATTTAAGTATGTTGTACTGAAGCTTCTTTTGATTATAAAACACCTGCTTGGACATTAAGCTTTTGACTATGTTTCACCTTGGTCAGTGTCATCAATTTCCTAGTAAGTGGCCAACTTTTGGGGAAGGGGTGCAACTGGGTATCTCTTGAGGGGTCATCGTACCATTCCCGACCATACTTATCACTTTTTTCTCATTGCATTCCCATTGCATTTCCCTCTTCTAGGCCCTTTGACTTTAGTGACCCAATAAGGGCATGTACCTCATTTCATGGGAAGAAGGGGCCGAAGGCCTAGGGGGATGGCAGATGGGAAAAGATAAAAGCCTAAAATATAAATCTTCTATATGTTCGCCTAGACAGGTCATGAGAACTATGAACTACTTCTCTTAAAAGGATTGAAGGCCTGCAAAAGATCAAACATATAATAAATATCTTGCTTGAATGAAAGACTAACACTAGTGTGATACAACGCTTTGATGGTTACCCCTATGGCACTTTGTGGACCTCTTCTTTCAAGTGACATTGTGTTACTTCCCCCCAAGCTAATCGATTCACTATTGGGAGTGCACACGTGTTTGGATCATTGATTAATTAATAAATGGAAATAAATGGGTTTGGAAAAAGGTTGCATTGAAAAAGAAGGTGCAACACACCCCCTACAAAGGCACCCATATATGAGATAATATGAGCCCTTGTATGTCATGAAAATCATTGACCTATGAAGTCTAAACCTCTATCCACCTCATCATCCACTACATGACTTTGAAGGGGCATCCTTGGGAGCATCCTTTAATTGAGGGTTTTGGTCTACCCAATAAGACTTTTATGACACCCCTCCCATACCTAAACTTGGTCAATTGTATAGGGTCTTTGAGCACCTTTTAAATTTGATGAGGTAGTTTTGATGAATATGTTTAGGTGCCTTGTTTATTAGATGTGGTTTTCATTTGCCATGATATTTTGACTTAAGATCCTTGGAGGGCGTCCCTATTTGTTTTGCAGGACCTTGTT
Source organism: Picea engelmannii (assembly GCA_009831015.1). Taxonomy (NCBI): domain Eukaryota; kingdom Viridiplantae; phylum Streptophyta; class Pinopsida; order Pinales; family Pinaceae; genus Picea; species Picea engelmannii. The sequence goes on along the minus strand of ML796497.1, from coordinate 261,409 downwards.
TGGTGGATAATTTTGTAGGAACAAGCCTAGCTTGGGATTCCATGGGGCTTGAAGCCCACGGTTTGGATGACAAGGGCCCACATGTTGGATCACAATGACTTGCCTTTGGAGGCCTAGAAGACACCATGGATGACCTCACCATGCCCTCACAAGTCAAACAATTTTCTTAAGAGGCCAAAAACATCACCTTAAGGGGCTTGACGTCATGCTTGAGTGGGGTTTGAGTGGTGATGAGGACATATGGCATGTTTTGAAGGAAGGGAGCTTTGAACCATGAGGAAAAGGCTTGGATGAATGACATGTGGACTTTGGAGGCCTAGCCATGCATCCCCAACTCCAACGACTTGCTCCAAGTGCCAAATCATTGCCTTAAAGAGGGGTGACGTCTTGTTTTAGGGTTTCTTTCATGTGTTAAAGTGTAAATTAAATATTATTATTTGTGTAAAGGGGTATGATAAGGGTTGTTGACCCCTTATCTTATGGTTTATCCTAAATTATGTGGACAAACAATGTTTAAGACTTTTTGTATAAATAGAGATCATGTGAATCTCATTTCATAGCACAATTCTCTCATTGTGAGAAGTATTTGGCTGAAATTTGCACCCTCCCTGGGCAACCTCTTCTCTTGTTCTCTTGTCTTGGTTTCTTGTTTCTATTGGTGGAAGAATTAGCGAACTACCTCTCTTTGAGTTTTTCTTTAGCATTTATGGTGGATTTATTTTAGTAAGATGGGGTTTATCTTGTCATTTCTTGGACTAGGTAAGAATTTATCTTGTTGATGCTTCATTGTTTGGTTACAAGTTTGATTTGATAGATTTCTTGGGGAGTATAAGGATTTACAACCCCACCACTATCTATCATTTTTGCCTAGAATTTACTTGTTGCACAAGGTTTTACTAGGAGAAGTAAAACGACTTACACCTTCCTAGTATTTCCTAGTTAGCATTTGCTTGCCTTGAGGAGTAAGATGGTTTAGAACCCCAAGGAGATAGAATTGTTAACTCTTTATTTACTTGAATCCTTAATCCAATAGCTAAAGGCACTAGTATAACTGTATTGGAGAATTAAACTCTGGCATTGGTTAACATGAAATTTCGTGATTTGGAGGTTGTCTAAATTGGAATCAATTATTTGCTCTATATGCTTGGTTGAACCACTAAGGCATCATCTTTAGCTAAGTGCTTCTTGCTTCTGTTATAAATTTTCATCTACATCCATTAGGGCTGCAAAAACTCTATCACATTTTCATTCATAACTTCTTTTTCAACCATCTGAATTTGCCAAAAGTTTGCCAAGTTAATCTACTTGGCCTAGCGCAACTTTTGGGTGGCGTTTTTGTAAGTTTTGGTGGTTGGATTTACTGCTGTAACAACTTGTTTTCTACAGCCATAAGGATGAAAAATATCTCTACAAACACTCTTTATTACAACCTTGTTTCATTGCTAAAGTCTTGTGATTTCATTCTTGAGTATCACTAGTGTTTATCTAACTTATCTCTAGCATCATTTGTTGGACTTTTAACAATTGTTTAACAACTTTAACACTTATTTATTTTCTTATATACATTGTTTTTTATTGTTGCAATTAGGGACAACAAGCCTAACTTGTTTTTTCACCTAAGATTATACATATACGCTCGTCTTGTTCTTGTGTCTCGAGCAGGTACAACATTCTTAGTAGGTGTTCTTATCTCTTGGAAACCATTGGCTACTACCCAAACTCCTTCCCAAGCCTTTCCACATCTTCCATCTTGACCTATATGGGGAATTTCCTTCATCTCTTCACTTTCCATCTCTTTCCCCCTAGGGTCATCGTGATTCCCCCCTTGAGGTGATTCTATCATCTCTAAAGTGATGGGAATACCTGCCTAAGGTGACAACGAGTAGGTGTTCTCAAAGTTTTCGCCATTTGGTGGTTGGGTCAAGGATTTTTCCAACCTACAACTTGTGCGATAACATTTTGGCATCGTTGTCGGGGAGGATTTTGAATCCTCTTCCGAACCCTAACGACACTTTGGTAGGATATCCCAAAGCCTTTTCCCTAGCTTGCTTGGCGACTCCACCTAAAGGATGTTCCCTTTTCACTTTTGATGAGCTCTTCTTGAAGCTCATATGGAAACTACACCTTCCAAGAACCCTTCTTCCTTATAAGGCCCCCCTTCAAGTCTTCCGTTGTCAAAACCCTCTTCCACGATATGCTTCCCCTTGCTCCAATGGGCTCACCCTTGGGAAAAAGACCTCTACAAACCCCTTAACATGGCCACCATCCATGTATACCCCAACATAATGCCAAAAGAATCAAACAAGTGGTTTCCAAAGTTCCCAAGAAGCAATGCAACGACTGTTGAAGATCATTTCTACACCATAGGTCGGGTCATGGATAATGTAGAAGTCGAGCACGAGGATGTAGCCATGAAGCTACTGGCTTCATCACTGTCTGAAGAAGCTCTCAGATGGTTCAGGGGTCTTTCGGATAATCACATCACATCCTATGAATATTTTTCCAAGTTATTTAAGAACATATGGACAATGAAGAAAGACAATGGGATGCTTGTAGCTCAAGTCAATCAGATAAAGAAAAAGGAGAACAAGACAATGAGTAAATTTGACACCAGATTTGATAGGTTGTACAGTCAGATTATGATAGATTTGCATCCTACAGCTGCATCAGTCTGTCTCCTTTATTTGAATGCTTTTGAGGGGCAATTTCTCTTTATTCTGAAGGACAAGAAGCCCACTTCTTTGGCACAAGCCAAAGAGTACATTGTCGAGACTAAAGAAAATCTCCTTGACTTGAAGGTAGATCATTTTTAGTATCATCGTGTCAAGGTAGAAGCAAATACCAAGGCTTCCAATAGTAGTGCTCCTGATCCGATTTCCCTCTTGACTCAAAAGATAGATCAGATGAGTACTCAATTTATCCAAGCACGGAATCATATCATGGGTCGTTTGACTACTGTAGAGAGAAATCAATCTGCCTCCGGACCTCAGTTTACTAGACAATAGAGAGATGACACGGGTTGGAAACCCAAGGCCTCAACAAGAGGCAAAGGCCCCTGACACTTTGAAACCAGTTGGGATGGTTGACACGGAACAAGCAACTTGGTGTCTTCCATGCCAAGAGCCTCACAAAGAAGATGAGTGTCCCTGACAAGATTAATATTCTTCCGACAATATGAATTTCATGGATATGATCTGCAGTTTCCAAGAGGAGGAAGTCACACAGGAAAAAATCAATGAAGCCATAAGATAGGGGGGAAGAGAGGTGAGACTCTGGACCTTGAATCAATTGATAGATGATCATAGGAAGGAGCTAAGGAAGAGGGAATATTTTAACTACACTAGAAGAAATAAATCTTCACCCTCTCCATCACAACTTACCACTCCTCCTCCAGTAGCAGAGAAGGCGGTCCGACCACCTCCACCTCCAGTACATGAGTTGCTTCCTAAGCCAGATCCCACAAATGAGATTTAGTTGAATGTAGATGTTGCAACCATGTTTGGAAAGTTGAATATGACGGTCTCGGTGACAAATTTGTGCAAGATATCTTTTGTGAGGAGGGAAGTTTTGAATTTATTATAGGTACCGACTAAGAAGGAATATCCTCTGATCATTTTGAACACTATGTATCTCGATCGAAAAAAGGACAACAATCCTCCTTTTTATCTTTCATTAGGCATGAATGGCCTCCACTTGAACAATTGTATTCTTGATTATGGGGCCTCTGCGAATGTTATGTCATTGACGCTGATGGAACAACTTGGTTTCAAGACAACCCGACCTTATGGAAATGTATGTGGCATTGATTCAAAAAGGGTCAAGGTTTATGGGTTAAGTGAGGACGTTGAGGTCTTTTTAATTGATTTTCCACATATCATCCTCCTCATGAACATAGTGGTGATCGATGTTTCAGACGCTTGGGGGATGCTCTTATTGAGGAGTTGGTTTGCTGCCCTTGGGGGTTTCCTTAGAATGGATCTTACCCATGCGCACATCCCCATGGGAGATGGAAATTTTGAGGTATTATATAGTTGAGAGAGATTTGACAAGCATGTGACTGATCCCAATGGTCCTGACTACACACGTGAAGATGAGTTTGATGAAGTCCCAGACACTATTGAGTACGATCCACGAAGACTCCATAGACATGCTCCTCCCAAGAACAAATGAATACAAAGACAAACTTGCAAAGTTCCATATGAAATAACTAGGGTCTATCCAAATATTGAAGAAAGAATATAAATAATGCGAAGAAGCCATCAAAAGGGAAGTTAACGCAGAACGTCATTCTTATCCATACATCGAGAATATACCTTACATCAATTACAGTGAAGGAATTTGTGTTCTCATGTGGGACAAAAAGAAGGGCAAGCCCAAGTATGACCAGAAGGATGATAATTCATGGATTGGCCCTTACATCATCAAGAAGAAGCTTGATAAAGAAAAATATTATTTGACAGCTTTGGATGCGAGAAAGATGCCATTACAGGTGGATGTATCCCTTCTCTGACCTTATGTTCAGGTCACTTGACTTTTTCAAGGCTCGAGCCCCAGGTAAGTAGGTAGGTCATCTTGATTTCCTTGTATTTGCATCTAAATTGTTCATGTTAGTTTAGATGCATTTCATAGTTCATTTCTCTCTACGTTCATATTGGTCTTGTGCTTAGTTTAGAAAATTTTGAAAAAATGCAAAAAAAATCTTTTTTAGAGTAGTTTCATTTTTGGTTTTGATGTATATGGACGAAGGGTGATAGAACCACCCTAGATTTTACAATTTTTTTTCTTCACTATAGACACAGGTCTACCAGAAGATGCTACGGTTCTCATGCACTGTACAACGAGCACATACCCCTAAGTAAGAGCTAGATGTTATCCCCATTTTGTGGGATAACTAAAAAGATGATGTCTTGAGGCCCTCAGGTTGCAGATATGGAGTGTCGATAGACCACATGACCAGCAGTGTCCACTTGGACATATGGAATTCCGCTCTATCACCACAATTTGGATCCATCGTCAGCACATCCACCACACCGGCTAGCTTATGGAAGGAACATGGGTCTTTCTCCATGCGGTACAAGTCAGGTATTGTGGCAGGTAATCACCCTAATATTTAAGGCATTTAAGCATATTGTATTGAAGTTTCTTTTTATTATAGAAGGCATGCTTGGACATTATACTTTTGAACCTGTTTCACCTTAGTGAGTGTCATCGATTTCCTAGTAAGTGTTGGACACACATACCACACTTAGAGGGGGGGTGAATGAGTGTGGGGATATTTTTCCCAAAACTTCTCTCTTAACTCATTAGTTAGCATTCAACATTTTACTCATTACTCATTGTTGTCATTTATAACCAGTTAGATGTGAACACATATCAACAACATATATCAACAATATATCATCAACAAGTCATCACCACAAGGAACAAAAAGAAAATAAGATGTATGTACAATTTTCTTTTTATTACGGACTACAATCCTTGGGGTTTTCAAAAATAACTGAATAGAGTACAACTCTACAAGAGCACCAACTATATCATGCAAGACTCAACTTACACACTCAGAACCAACTGAGATGAGGCAACAATCCTCAACAGATATCAATCTGCAACAGGTACGCAACTTGTTGGTAATGCAACACGTGTATGTACGTGCCCTACCAGTAGTACAACCCATGTGTATACACACCTAAGAAGTACTACAACCTGTGTATACCTTCTGAGCTATTAGGGTTTATCATTTTCATCACATGCTCAGATCCTCTGCAACATGCAATCATATTCTCTTTTGTCTTCCACTGTCCAAACTAACCACCATCCAGTCACAATAGATCCAAGCTCTCCAATAGCTTGCTCATGCTCCACAACCAATCAATATGAATGCTATCTCAATCATGTATAAACAACTAGTATACCATAGCAATCATGTCACCATTGAATCATAAGAGTACTTCTCACTCCATCAACAAAACTAAACCACATCATAGCAGACATACCAATAATTCCCTAAGCATTCACAACACAACAAACAATAGTATCCATCAAGACAATAATGTAACCATACCAGTGTCTCAGTGATAGATCTGAGCCCATAGAATGCAGATCTGAAACCTACTTCAGTCTTCAATAGCTTGTCATCATCTCAACCACAAATCTCCATTATTTTATCCACCGTATGCTCCATGTACACTGACAACCCATGTATAACTCAACATGTATGCACCTTGTACATCGACAACCCACGTATAACTCAACATGTATGCACCTTGTACATAGACAACCCGCATACACCTCAGAAAATTGGGTTTTTTTTGTAATTCCGAGAATTTCATCGTCATGATCTCAGACTTGCTGAAACTTCAACGCGTCCATGAGATCCTCCCAATCTCCTCTCTCTCGGAATAGATCTTCAATCATTCTCAATAGATCCACACCAAAATTCTCTCACAAGAAGCTCTCCATCAATACTCCAAAATATATTCTCACAAGAAGCTCTCCATTGATCCACAAAAATGATGTTTTTCAATATACCATTGCTATCTTATTTATACTTTCATCCTCTAGGTCACTTAACCCATTTCTAGGTCACTTAACCTAATTTCCTTATTTTAGGATTAACTACTTTCCATAAATAGAAAGTTCTCCAATACTTTATCATTTAAATATTCCTTCTTGATTTTGTCACCTTACTTTATCATTTCTTGATTTTGTCACTTCTCTTTATTATTTAAATAATCCACCTTGACTTTGTCACTTTACTTTATCATTTAAATAATTATTTCTTCTTTTCAAGCACTTTGACTTCTTTGACCTTGTGGGCTTCAAGCCTTCATATGGGGGTCCTTCAATTTCGTAAGGCCATAACTCTCAAACCGTGAGGAGTTATGTGACATTCCACATACCACCGGAAATGGCATGACAAGAACTATCCATCTAGGATAGTTTCACCAACAAATTCATTGATCTTCATCTCATTATTCCACATACAATCATGGGTCCTCCAACCATTCTTCTAGGATAACTCAATCCTCAAAGCGTCTTCCTGTGAGGGCTTTCACCATAAGGGGACCACTTTGGAGTTCATCCATTTGTGCACCTTATCAACCATGATAAGATTATAATGATTCATCTTTGCATCAATCCACCACTGCATCATATACATCAACTATGCATCATGTATCAATAACAACTCATTGATCCATCTTCATCATATCAATGACAACTCATTGAAGAGATCCATCTTCATCATATCAATGACAACTCATTGATCCATGTTCATCAAGGACAATACATATTACATTACATCAATCAATCAATCAATCATTTGGCATCAATCAATCACTTGACATCAATTAATGACATCAATGACAACATGATCCAACAATCTCCCCCTTTGGCATTGATGGCAATACCAACATTGATGTCAACGCAAATTACCAATTATTGATGTCAACATGTAGATAAGGCATGCTCTATATCAATAGTCAATGCGACTATCTCTCCAAATGTGACTATGTGACTATCTCTCCCAATCAATAATAATCATCAATCACATCAATGTGACTATCTCTCCCCCTTTGACATCAATGGCAAAGGGCCATTTTCCTCTTGGGGCTTCTCCCCCTGTCAGAATGACTTTGATATTTCTCTGAATAATCTCTCCCTTTTTGAACAATAGATATCACTTTGATGTAACGCTGAAAACACATCGCTCATACTCCCCCTGTGACCATTGCTCCTCCTGGAATTATGTTTATGTGCTCTTTCTTCAAATATAGGGCTCTTTTCTAGGTATGCATCTGATAAATATCTCCTCCTAGAATCATGGGAAGAAGAATGACTCCCCTTATGGGTATATCTCCCCTATCTTCTCTGCAATATGAACAATGTGCTACCATATAACAATCCTTGGACATGTTCATGCATCAAACTCATGCCATACCAAGCATCATATGTCAACAATGAAATAAAGAATCATGAGAAAATATCAACCAAGTACATCCTGTACAAAAAAATTTCTCATCATGCGCAACACCTATGTACATCAACGTCATGCAATGTGCCAAAAGATATCATCCATGGAATGTATCAATCATATGCTTCTATCAATATGATAACATGTGCATCTACCAATATGCCAACCATGTGCATCTATCCACATGCCAACCATATGCATCTACCAACATGCCAAACAATGTATCATATCACTCATGATATGTCTCCATCATAAACTAAGTACGATAACCATGTATCAAACAAATACCAATTGTTGTGCTAATCAAGTAATGCCAATGGTGTACTATCATCCAACATATGCCATGTATTATCACTCATACCAAGCGAGTACAACAATCATGCACCAATACCAAAACATGATGAAACCTCACACATGTATGCCAAGTCCTCCATAAAATATGTGCCAATCAACCTGCTAGTAGGTGCCTCTACCAATGTACTAGAAATGTACCAATCATGCATCAACTATAGATCATCAATGATGTACAACATGATCATCTCATCAACTCACATGCCCCATTGTGTAGCCCATCCATATGCTAAATGCATGCATCAAGCTTTCCAACAAGTAAGCTTCCAATACATCATCACATAACAAAGGTGCCATAACTTCACTGTTATAACCAACATTATTCTTCAACACAAAATGCATCAATCCATACTCATGGGTTAGTGCCATGCACCCAAGATTTTATTTTACATCATCACCTTACATAATCCAATATAGAATCATGAAAACCTACAACAAACGGTGTCAGAACCTGCAATAAACCATGTCAGACCCTGAATCACAGAGTTATACCATCACATCGAACTCCAATACATGTGCATAGCCCTTTTCCTTAGGCTTCACCACATATATGCGACTTGTTGCACATATGGCTCGCATATGTGCGTGACCTATACAAGGTCAGCCTGTGTATGTACGTGAATGATACCACTATTACCTACATATGCCTCAGTAGATGACAATTTTGAACTTCCCTTCAGTCTTTCATTCTGTTCTGGCTGCTTTGTCTTCTTCACCCACTTCTATAGATGTCCCTGCTCTTCAGAACTTGAGCTCTGAGCATCCATATTTTCAAATATGTCTCCCTTCCTTACTTCATTCCTTCTTCTAGACATGCTATGTGAAGTCCTCATCATGGAATTTATTCTTATGTTCCAACACTCCTGGGATTTGTGGCCAAATCCACTACAATTGTAGCATCTCATGGTGTTATAGTGAACAACAATGTGTCCTACTTGATCACATCTCCAACACCTCATGGTGTTATAAAATCTTTCATTATATCTCCTTTCATAAGTTCTACATTCAAAATATTTGTGACCATATCCATTACATGAATAATAATTCCCATGAAAAATACTTTCATACATTTGCTTTGGTGTCCCAAGAATAGCTTCTTGATGTCTTTCTTGCTTTGTTTTTTTGAATTTTTTCTTGCCTTGTGTAGATGGTTTTCTTTGCAACATTGTCTTCCTTCTTTGATGGACTTACCTGATGCTTCATTGAGGTGCTTGCTTCAGCGTGTGTAGCTTCTTCTTTGTATCCAAGACCTGATTTATCACTTGGCGATCTTTGACTTTCCAAGATCTCATCCAAAATTTTTGAGCTATTCAGGAATTTGTTTGACTTCTCTACCTTCTTTCTAAGGTCAACAACTTCAGCTTCTAACTTATGACATGACTCTTCCTTTTCATTTATGTGATCCTTCAATAGTTCCTCTACCCTTTTGGATTCTTCAATTTGGGTCTTGAGATTGACAATATTTTCAAAACTTCTGCTAATCTCATCATCTACCTTCATATCTTATTTTTCATTCTTTAGTCTTGTGATCTCTTCTTCCTTTTCTTCTAATTGAGTCTTACTACTTTCTTNTAGTTCTTTGAGCATTTCTTTTAACTTCAAGATGTGCCTTTGACTCTTCTTGAGAAACTTTTTAGTGTTATCCGAAAGATAGCTACAGTCTATATAATAGTGGTCATTGTTATATTCATATAGACCTCTTTCAACTTTCTCTTTAAGCTCCAATAGTTTTTCCTCTACTTCTTCCATGGGATAACAATCAATTGATTTTATCCAAACTACTTCTAGATTTTCTTCTTCACTTGTAGATAAAAATTCAACATCATCACATTTTGAATTATTGCAATCAAGGGTTTGTGTAGATTCTTTACCTTCATTTGAAATGTGTTCAAGATATTCCCTTTTGTCAACATCATCACATGATTCTTTGCCTTCATTTGAAATGTCTTCAAGATCTTCCTTTTTGCCAACATCATCACTTTTAGAAATAATGCAACCAAGAATTATTGGATATTCTTTACCTTCACGTGTCTTGATGAATTTGTCTTCAATGTCTTTCTTCTCCTTCTTGCTTTGATATGTCTCCTCTAGCTTTAGCCATAGATCCTTGGTGGAAGTGCATTGTCCCATGCTCTCTTTGATAGGGCTTGAGGTTCCACTAAGAATGGTCTTGAGAGCCAATGCATCATTCTTCTTTTCTTCTCTTTGAGCTGCAAACTTTGACTTGTTCTTCAACAGAACTGATCCACCAATGGTTGCCTTCCAAATAGTTGCTCCCATTGTCTTCAAATACACTCTCATATATATTCTCGAAGTAGAATAGTTTTCCTCATAAAGGATTGGAACTTCATTATCCATGTGTGTGTCTATAGATCTCCTTCAAGCTTGTTAAGGCTTAGAGTGAAGGCCCGCTCGTATACCAATTGTTGGACAGACCTACAACACTTAGAGGGGGGGTGAAGGAGTGTGGGGATCTTTTTCCCAAAACTTCCTTCTTACACAAAACTCATTAGTTAGCATTCAACATTTTACTCATTACTCATTGTTGTCATTTATAACTAGTTAGATGTGAACACGTATCAACAACATATATCAACAATATATCATCAACAAGTCATCACCACAAGGAACACAAAGAACACAAGATGTATGTACAATTTTATTTTTATTACGGACTACAATCCTTGGGGTTTTCAGCAACAACTGAATAGATTACAACTCTACAAGAGCACCAGCTCTATCATGCAAGACTCATCTTACACACTCAGCACCAACTGAGATGAGGCAACAATCCTCAACAACTATCAATATGCAATAGGTACGTGACCTGTCGGTAGTGCAACACACGTATGTATGTTCCATACCAATAGTACATCCTGCGTGTATATGCGCCCAAGTAGTATTATAGCATGCATATACCTTCTGAGCTATTAGAGTTTATCATTTTCATCACACGCTCAGATCCTCTGCAACCTGCAATCATATTCTCTTATGTCTTCCACTGTCCAAAATGACCACCAGCCAGTCACAATACATCCAATCTCTCCAATAGCTTGTTCATGCTCCACAACCAATCAATATGAATGTTATCGCAATCATGTATAAACAACTAGTATACCATAGCAATCATGTCACCACTGAATCACAAGAGTACTGCTCACTCCATCAACAAAACTAAACCACGTCATAGCATTCATACCAAGAATGCACTAAGCATTCACAACAAAAAAAAAATAGTATCCATCAAGACAATAATGTAACCATACCAGTGTCTCAGTGATAGATCTGAGCCCATAGAATGCAGATCTGGAACCTGCTTCGGTCTTCAACAACTTGTCATCAGCTCAACCACAAATCTCCATTATTTTATCCACTGTACGCTCCATGTATACTGACATACCGTGTATAACTCAGCATGTACGTACCTTGTACACAGACAACCAACATATAACACATCATGTACGCACCTTGTACACAGACAACCTGCATACACCTCAGAAAATATGTTTTTTCTGTAATTCCAATAATTTCGTCGTCATGATATCAAACTTTCCGAAACTTCAATGCGTCCATGAGATCCTCCCGATCTCCTCTCTCTCAGAATATATCTTCAATCATGTTCAAGAGATCCAAACCAAAATTCTCTCACAAGAAGCTATCCATTAATACTCCAAAAGATATTCTCACAAGAAGCTCTCCATTGATCCACAAAAATGATGTTTTTCAAGAGACCATTGCTATCTTATTTATACTTTCATCCTCTAGGTCACTTAACCCATTTCTAGGTCACTTAACCTAATTTCCTTATTTTAGGGTTAACCACTTTCCATAAATAGAAATTTCTCCAATACTTTATCATTTAAATATTCCTTCTTGATTTTGTCACCTTACTTTATCATTTCTTGATTTTTTCACTTCTCTTTATTATCTAAATAATCCACCTTGGCTTTGTCACTTTACTTTATCATTTAAATAATGATTTCTTCTTTTCAATCACTTTGATTTCTTTGACCTTGTGGGCTTCAAGCCTTCATATGGGGGTCCTTCAAGTTTGTAAGGCCATAACTCTCAAACCGTGAGGAGTTATGTGACATTCCACATACCATTGGAAATGGCATGACAAACACTATCCATCTAGGATAGTTTCACCAATAAATTCATTGATCTTCATCTCATTATTCCACATACAAGCATGGTTCCTACAACCATTCTTCTAGGATCACTCAATCCACAAAGCGTCTTCCCGTGAGGGATTTCACCATAAGAGGACCACTTTGGAGTTCATCCATTTGTGCACCTTATCAACCATGATAAGACTATAATGATTCATCTTTGCATCAATCCACCACTGCATCATATACATCAACTATGCATCATGTATCAATGACAACTCATTGATCGATCTTCATCATATCAATGACAACTCATTGATCCATCTTCATCAAGGACAATACATATTACATTACAGCAATCATCAATCAATCAATCAATCCTTTGGAATCAATCAATCACTTGACATCAATTAATGACATCAATCAATCACGCCATTGGCATCAATGACAACATGATCCAACAACAAGTGGCCAAATTTTGGGGAAGGGGTGCAACTGGGGATCCCTTGAGGGATCATCATACCATTCTCGACCATACTTATCACTTTTCGCTAATTGCATTCCCATCACATTTCCCTATTCTAGGCCCTTTGACTTTAATGAACTAATAAGGGAATGTACCTCATTTCATGGGAACAAGGGGTTGAAGGCCCAGGGAGATGGTGGCTAGAAAAAGATAAAAGCCTAAAATATAAACCTTCTAGATGCTCATCCAGACAGGGCTTGAGAACGATGAACTGCTTCTCTTAAAATAATTTAAGTCCTACAAAAGATCAAACATATAATAAATATCTTGCTTGAATGAAAAACTAACACTAGTAGGTTGCAATTCTTTGATGGTTACCCCTATGGCACTTTGTGGACCTCTTCTTTCAAGTGACATTGTGATACTACCCCCCAATGTAATCGATTCACTATTGGGAGTGCACACATGTTTGGATCACTAATTAATTAATAAATGGAAATAAATGGGCTTGGAAAAAAGTTGCATTGAAAAAGAAAGTGAAACACACCCCCTACAAAGGAACCCATAGATGAGATAATACGAGCCCTTGTATGTAATGAAACTCATTGACCTATGAATTCTAAACCCCTATCCACCTCATCATCCACTACATTACTTTGAAAGGGCATCTTTGGGAGCATCCCCTACTTGAGGGTTTTGGTCTACCCAATAGGACTTTTATGATACCCCTCCCATACCTAAACTTGGTCAATTGTATAGGGTCTTTGAGCACATGTTTAATTTGATGAGGTAGTTTTGATGCATACGTCTATGTGCCTTGTTTATTAGATGTGGTTTTCACTTTCCATGATATTTTGACTTGATATCCTTGGAGGGCATACCTATTTGTTTTGCAGGACCTTGTTTGGTGGATAGTTTTGGAGGAACAAGCCTAACTTGAGCTTTCATGGGGCTTGAAGCCCACGTGTCAGATGCTAAGGGACCACATGATGGATCACTATGAATTTCCTTTAGAAGTCTATAATATGTTGAAATATTGTAACTGCAAAGAGTATTCTATTTTATTATTGATGTATTATTCATTAGATCAATCCCCTTTTGGGGATTTATCATGTCGGGCATTGTAAATGACCAAATCCCCTTTTAGGGATTGGTCAAACCCTAATTGTAATATGCATAATGAGAAGTCAGGCCCCAGAATTAATTAAAGTGGTTATAACCACCCAAAAGGAGAAGTCGTCCCTGCCAATGAAAAGACATGTCCTTTCAACACCTACCAAATTGTATAAATAAAGGAGGCTAGCACCTCATTTGTTTACTCACTCACTTGTTTATCAGATCGCAAGTTTGAGCTGCAGTTGGAGGAGAAAGAAGAGAGAGAGAGGCACATACTTGGGAGAGGAATTTTTGTGTTGTTTGGTTCATTCTCTTGGCATTGTATTGGCTATCTATATTAAGGAATTTTTATTGGGTTTTCTCCCCCGTGAGGGTTTCCCAAGATAAATGATGTGTCTCTTGTGATGTGTATTTCTCAGTGATCCTATCTATGCTATGGTTATCTAGTGAATTGAAAAGAAACCTAATAATATCTTAAAATCTAACATGGTATCAGAGTTAAGCTAAAGAGAGCATCTTTTACAACAAGAAGAAAATTGTCGCTATTGTCGTACAAGAAAATTAGGTCTTTTTGTTGGAGAGGAATTTTTGCCTAAAACCCATCTAGAAAAGTGCACCCTACCCTAGTGAATCTTTTTGCATCTTCAACGCACCTTTTCAGTGGATAGAATTCCCGGAAAGTGAAACCCTAGTTTTCACTGGTACCTCAAGTACCAGAAAACTAGAAGCACCAGAAAACCAGAAGTACCAGAAAACCAGAAGTACCAGAAAACCAAAAGCACCCGCCCAGAAATCCGCATGTCAAGTTTGAGGGGGTAAAATTTGGATTTTCATAAATCCGACTGCACCAGCTTACTCGCCTCAACTCAATGCATCTATCCCCTGGATCAGAATTTCAAAATTTGAAGTTTGAAAAATTAGGGTTTCCTCCTAAAACCCCAAGTTGCAATTGTAGTTGCAGTTTCATAATTTGTTGCAATATCAATTGCAGTTGCAGTATCAGTTGAAGTATCAGCTACAGTACTAGTTGCAGTCACCCTTGAAGTTCTTAAGAGTTGGTAATTATTGCCACTGCTACCAAATGGTGCCACTACCTGCAAATTCTATCAGAGGTATGTACTCACATATGTTTAAATTGTTACGCTTTAAAGGGTATTTGCAGGAGAAGTGATCTCTTGCCATAGATATAGAAGGATCTCAAGATCCAACACATTCAAAGGAATAATGCAACCCAGGTTTGATTATTCTGATATGCATCTATTTGTTATGACATCATTTTGATCTAGGTTTCATGTTGAAGCTAAGACCATCATACTAACCTTTGGTCAAAATTAAAGTCAAGGTATTAGATGGATTAAATTTGAGATCACAGAGTTTACTCTCTAACCCAACCTTATGTCAAGATAACATATTTCCCTAGTACAAAAGACGGGTTGAAGAAATCACTTGTCATCTTGAGTGAAGGAGACTTGGAAGAAAAGAAACACACTCATTATTGAGGACAAAACTCTGGGTTCTAGGTTTGATCAATTAAATTGATAAGATTCAAACTTGCACGTGACAAAGTTGATAACTACCCCTTTACAAGTAAACTCTATAGTTGAGATAACATTCTTTGAAAAGTATTATACTTGGTAGCATGTGAACATGTAATCATTTTCCAGATACAACTAACATCTCCTCTAGGAGAAACTTCTTGTGTTAGTTCCAGGTTGCCATGGAGGAATGTTTGATCACAACACTATAAGAGTGTTGATATCATTTCATATTGTATTTCTTACTTTTGATCTTTGCTTTAGACAGGTCACAAGTGATAGCTCTAAAGGAGCTACTGTGATTATTATTCATGCTATTATTTTATCTTATATTATCAAAAGAGTATTATTCTTGCTTGTTGTTTTTTT
>ML796497.1:216331-234812 GCA_009831015.1 Picea engelmannii | reverse complement strand
ACGTGTTCACCTTGTTGTCGTAAAACATGTGATGAGATACCTTAAGGGTACATTGGACTTTGGTCTCTATTATACTAGAGATCATGACTTCAGATTGAGTGGTTACACCGATTCATATTGATAAGGAAGTGTTTCTGATAGAAAGAGAACTTCAAGATGTTTTTTTCAGTCTGAGGTCAGTCATGACTTAATGGCACAGTAGGGAGCAATTCAGCATTGCTCCGAGCACTCCAGAAGCAGAATACATTGTTGCATGTTCCTCTTGTTGTGAAGTCGTATGGATTCGGAGGTTGTTGACAGATATATTTAATATGAAGATGGAAGCCACCATGATCTTATGTGATAACCAGAGCTATATGGAGATGATGTGTTCTATGATAATTTGAATCACATAGAGATCAAGTATCACTTCATTCGTGATATGTTGCAGAGAGGAGCCATAAAGCTCCAATATATTAGCATGGATGAACATATTGTTGATGTGTTGACCAAGCCTGTATCTTGTGTAAAGTTTGAGCACTTTTGAGATAAGCTTGGTGTATTCTGGAAGCACCTCCCTCGAAAGGGGGAGTAGTGTTGTGATGCCAAACTAGTGTTGAATATTTCCAACTTCATGTTGATGTTGATGTGTTTCCAGCCGAGTGTTGTGATGCCAACCTTGTGCTAATGATGTGCTAACCTAGTTTTGTGATGCCAACCTTTTGTTGATGATCTGCTAGCCTTGTGTTGTGATGATGTGTGCCAGCCTCGTGTTGTGATGATGTTTCCAATCTCGTACTGTGATGTCAGCTTCATGTTGTGATGATGTGTTTCTAGCCTCGCATTGTGATGCTAGCTTCGTATTGATGATGTGTTGTTAGCCTTGCACTGTGATGCCAGCTTCGTGTTGATGATATGTTGCCATCCTCACACTGTGATGCCAACTTCTTGTGGATGATGTGTTGTCATCCTTGCATTGTGATGCCAACTTCATGTTGATGATGTAGTGTTTCCAACCTCGTGTTGTGATGCCATCTTCATGTTGATGATATTGTGTAGCCAGCTTCGTGTTGTGATGCCAACCTCGTACTGAAGACTCTCAGCCTAGTGTTGATGTTGATGATGCTCCAGCCTTTGTGATGTGATGTTGTTGTTGTTGATGATGCTCCATCCTTTGTGTTGTGATATTGTTGTTGTTGATGTTATATCAGCCTTGTGTTGTTATTGATGATGATGTATTAGTGTTATACTAATCCATGTTGATAAAAATGATGATAATGATGATGTTATTTCATCTTTCATGTTGAAGATGATGATGTTATTTTAGCCTCACGCTAAAGATGATGATAATTTTACCTTAGCCTCATGTTGATGAGGATGATGATGCTACTCCAGCTCCATGCTGTGAACGATGATGATGAGAAAAACTTTTTTTGATTTATAGATATGCTAGTCAGTGTTCTAGATGTTGTTGATGTTGATGCCCTCTCTCTCTCACCTGGTGTTGTTTTAGAATACCATTCTTGTTAAGGGGGAGTGTTGAAATCTTGTAATTGCAAAGAGTATTCTATTTTATTATTGATGTATTATTCATTAGATCAATCCCCTTTTGTGGATTGATCATGTCGGGCATTGTAAATGACCAAATCCCCTTTTGCGGATTGGTCAAACACTAATTGTAATATGCACAATGAGAATTCTGCCCCCAAAATTAATTAAAGTGGTTATAACCACCCAGAAGGAGAAGTCGACCCTGCCAGTGAAAAGACACGTCCTTTCAGCACCTGCCATATTGTATAAATAAAGGAGGATAGTGCCTCATTTGTTCACTCACTCACTTGGTCATCAGAGCGCAAGTTTGGAGCTGCAGTTGGAGAAGAAGGAAGAGAGAGAGAGAGAGAGAGAGAGAGAGGAGCATACTTGGGAGAGGACTTTCTGTATTGTTTGGTTCATTCTCTTGGCATTGTATTGGCTATCTATATTAAGGAAGTTTTTGTTGGGTTTTCTCCCCCGTGAGGGTTTCCCAGGATAAATGATGTGTCTCTTGTGTTTGTGTATTTCTTAGTGATCCTATCTATGCTATGGTTATCTAGTGAATTGAAAAGAAACCTAATAATAGCTTAAACTCTAACAAAATACACCATGGATGACCTCACCATGCCCTCGCAAGTCAAACGGATTTCTTTAGAGGCCAAAAACATCACCTTAAGGGGATTGGCATCATGCTTGAGGGGGTTTTGAGTGGCGATGAGGACATATGGCACATTTTTATGGCATGTTTTTAAGAAAGGGAACTTTGAACCATGAGAAAAAGGCTTGGATGAATGACATGTGGCCTTTGGAGGCCTAGCCATGCATCCCCAACTCCAACGACTTGCTCCAAGTTCCAAATCATTGCCCTAAAGAGGGGTGGTGTCTTGTTTTACGGTTTCTTTCATGTGCTAAAGTGTAAATTAAATATTATTATTTGTGTAAAGGGGTAAGATAAGGGTTGTTGACCCCTTATATTATGTTTTACCCTAAATTATGTGGACAAACAATGTTTAAGATTTTTTGTATAAATAGAGATCATGTGAATCTCATTTCATAACATAACTCTCCCATTGTGAGAAGTATTTGACTGACATTTTCTCCCTCCTTGGGAAACCTCTTCTCTCTTGTGCTCTTGTATTGGTTTCTTGTTTCTATTGGTGGAAGAAGTAGTGTGCTACCTCTCTTGGAGTTTTTCTTTATCATTTATGGTGGATTTATCTTGGTAAGAGTAGGTTTATCTTGTCATTTCTTAGACTAGGTAAGGATTTATCTTGTTGATGCTTCATTGCTTGGATACAAGTTTTATTTGCTAGATTTCTTGGGAAGTATAAGGATTTACAACTCCACCATTATCTATCATTTTTGTCTAGAAGTTATTTGTTGCACAAGGTTATACTAGGAGATGTAAAAGGGTTTACACCCTCCTAGTATCTTCTAGTTAGAATTTGCTTTCTTGGGGTGTAAGAGGGTTTAAACCCCCAAGGAGATAGCATTTTTATCTATTTATTTACTTGACTCTATAACCCAATAGCTAAAGGCACTATTATAATTGCATTGGAGAAATAAAATCTTGCATTGGTTAACATGAAATTTCATGATTTGGAGGTTGTCTAAATTGGAATCAATTCTTTTAAATATATGCTTGGTTGAACCACTAGGGCAACATCTTCGGCTAAGTGATTCTTGTTGTTGTTATAAATTTTCATATACAACCATTAGGGCTGCAAAGACCCTAACACATTTTCATTCATAGCTTGTTTTTCAACTGTCAGAATTTGCCAAAAGTTTTCCAAGTTAATCTACTAGGCCTAGCACAACTTTTGGGTGGACTCTTTGTAAGTTTTGGTGGTTGGATTTACTGTTGTAACAACTTGTTTGCTACAGCCATAAGTCTGCAAAATATCTCTGCAAACACTCTTTATTACAACCTTGTTTCATTGCTAAATTTGTGTGCTTTCTTTCTTGAGTATCACTAGTGATTATCTAAATTATCTCTTGCATCATTTGTTGGAATTTTAGCAATTTTTTAGCAGCTTTAACACTTATTTCCTTTCTGATATACATTGTTGTTTATTTCTGAAATTAGGGACAACAAGCATAACTTGTTTTTCCACCTAACAATATACATATATGTTCGACTTGTTCTTGCGTCTTTGATAGGTACAACATTCTTAGCATGTATTATTATCTCTTGGAAATGATTGGCTACAACCTAGAGTCTTTCCCAAGCCTTTCCACATCTTCCATATTGACCTATAGGGGGACTTTCCTTCATCTCTTCACTTTCCATCTCTTTCCTTCCAGGGTCACTGATATTCCCCCCTTGAGGTGATTCTATCATCTCTAAAGTGACGGGAATACCTTCCTAAGGTGATAGTGGGTAGGTGTTCTCAAATTTTTCGTCATTTGGTAGTTGGGTCGGGGATTTTACCAACCTAAAACTTGTACGATAACAATAAGTATCATGCATAGTGAAATATGTTGGATCCTCAACATCATATAATCGGAACATATGGTCATGATCAGGTGTTGCATCCTCATATTTTGTTGATTCTTCAAAGGAATACCCATCCAACACACTAGTGTCACTGGTCTCACTAGTCAATTATGATGATGTCTCATCGACTAGTGTTGGGTCTTCCTCTATGCACACATCTTCCTCATGGCTATATGCATGCTCCTCCACTTTTTCTTCAGGCTTGTTTCCTTTTAATTTTTGTCTTGTGTCTTTCAAAGAAGACTTGGTCTGAACTCTAGGAAAGTTCCCTTTCTTGATGGTGATGTAATCTTGTAATGACATAACATCATGGATCTCCTTATTGAGCTTCTCATACGCGTCGTAGTAAGCCATGTGTTATGCATATGCCAACCACAATATTGGGTACTTTAAAAATGATGTTAGTTCCTTCCGATATGTTTCTATGGATTCTTTATTTGTCTTCATATTTTATTATCCACGCAAGTTGAAAATATCACCAGCTATGATTTTCTTCACTTGTAAATCATGCGGCTTTTTCCAGTAAAACTTTGAAAAAAATTTGAAATTAAAATGATGATAACTTTACTTCCTAGACTCCATTTCGGTTGATTTAAAAAAAAAAAAAAATTGGGTATTTTTCTGAGGGGAATTCAAATATCCAATATTTTTTGGAAAATTCTACTCAGAAAGTTTCAGATCTGAGCCTAAAGTGCGCCACCCTCTTTTTTTTCCAAAAAACAAATTCTACAATTTTTTTTTCTTGTTTGGCTAAGGAAAGTATTCTGATGCAATCACAGGCTAGCAAGATCACCAGCTCTAATATTACTGTAATATCCCCAATATAATGGGTTGGGATATCATGTCCTTCTATGCATTAAATATTCTTGATACTCTAATTTGGTTGACAAATTATCACAAATAGTTTGCATTTATTATAATAATAGTTGTCAAACATATTGCATGTAATAGAAATACACCAGAAATAGAAGAGACAATATGTGGTATTTTATTATGAATGAATATATGAATACAACATTCCAATTTCTACCATGGAAGTTGCAATATCCTAATGGAAAACACACAATACAAGCCAAAAACCTGAAATCATGCCATGGCCTCCTCAACATATGAGATCAAACCCTCCATGCCACAATCTCTCCAAGAAAATCACTACAACCAAAAACTGAAAACAAACCCAAGATGAAGCTCCAATGAAGATCTTGGATGAATCCTCCTCCTTGTCTAGCTAGGGTGGATATTGCACCACTGAAACAAGACCAACAATGGAAGGCTTTTGCTAAACTCTAATGAGACAATGACTCCAAGAGCACCATACAAGACATCAATCAAATCTAATCCCAAAGTGAGGCTCTACCCCTCCTTTTATCCTTTCTCCATGCCTTCTATAATTTTCCCCTTTTGACCAAATCAAATGTAACTTCTAGAATTTTTTCCTTTTTGACTAAATCAAATATAAACCTTATTTTCCCTCCAATTTTCACTTTAAGATTAAAAGTCACTTTAATAATGGTTAAGTAACTGATTAATCTAAAGTTACTTTATTTCCATAATTCCACTTTAAAAACATAACATCTTCTAACTAAGTGACATTAAATGACGCCCTTTCTACTCCTTTTTCTCCACTGACAAGCCACAAAAGTCCCTTCTACTACAAAATGAGGAAACCCCAAAATGGAGACATGACAGTCCATAACTTGACATTTTACTCAACATACTTAAATATAATGGAGAACACAACGATCCTACGAAATCCTATCTCTACAACACCTTAATTTTGTAGCATCATTATTCGATAGCATAATCTACAGGTAACCAAGATGAGGCAAAGTACTAAAATGAAACATAGTAAATTGAAAGCATACAGAACCAGATAACTAAACAAGAGCATAAATGAAACAAGAACAACATGCTAAAACTAAATACATGCAGAAAAATAAAAATAGAACAATGCCTTACCTCGAGTGGGCCCACCACAAGGTTCAGCCCGTGCTTGAATTCATAGGATCGCCAAAATAGAATTATGAGAACACTCCACACATAATCCAACAATCTATTAAGTCTTATAAACAAATTTTTTTATAGAGAAAACGTCTCCAGTTTAGGCTAAAAAATCTAATTATCGCCCTCATGGAGCGATCACACATATATACATAAAAGGGGGTCTGCCTACTCCAGAAATGGAGCAACAAGCCCCTCAAATTATGTTATTAGTTCCAAACAAAAAAAACTAAATAATATGCCAACAATCTTCTGATTGGCTCATACAACATAATCGGTCCAACAATTATCAACGGGCATAACCTTTGGCCAATTGGAGTGTTGAGTCCATCCTATGGTCACGAGTTCCTTTAGGTATTTGCATGACTAAGCATTGATGAGGGATCAGATATTTTCAAATTGATATAACTATTGAATGTTCCATGAGGTCCACGCAAATATGTTCCCATCTCATCTTTGGTCATGAAAAACATATTTTATGCCGAGGGTTGAACCTTTTATGATGAGAGTCAAACCCCTGTTAAATATATCTTCTTAAAATACCCTTCAATTATCTTTCCTTTTCATCCAATGGTTGAAAACATGACTTGTGTTGACCTGGAAATACTAGACAATCTTTATAAAAGTTTGTGTTAGTAAGATTCCTTATGCTCAAGACATGAGTGGACACATGTGCATATTTGTATAATGACTCAAATAATCTAAAGCACATTTTTAATTGTAGCTATAAAAAGGAAAAAGAGAATTAAAAATGATAGATATATATACGGAAAAAGAGAATTAAAAATGATAGATATATATACCTTAGGAAAAATTAAAATAAGATAGAGGAATGAGTCCTTAGTGTAAGGGGGAAAAAAATGTGTTATAGGTCAAAAATGGAGCAAAAAGATGTCGAAATGGTGCTCCATCACAAGGTTGACCTAGGCATTTGTGTGGGCCCATAACCACCTCATTGGGGAAGCTACCTAACCTCATAAATTGTGTATAAATACACATTTGATGAGTCATTTGTAAGATGTTATCCATTCTGTAGAGATTGATTCTTTATCCTACAAGCACCATAGCTCTTGTTCTCTTGTTCCTGTGTTCATTTATTCTCATGTGATGCTTACGTTCTTTGTTATGTTGGATTGGCGTTTTTATTGTTGGTTCCATTCAATCCCTGCATAAAAAAATCTAATCTCAACATGGTATCAGATAGGGTGTGAACCTCTTCTCCTTACCCAACAATTGATCTAGAAAAAAGTATGCAAGTTTGTATGACACAACATGTTTTTTGGGTCCCTTTTTATCTACATGTGGCTTTGGTTAAGCGTGCATGTGTCTCCTAGTGCATGTGACATCTCTAGAATACATGCGACATATTTGGCATGTGCACAACATATTTTCCTACGTGTGCCTTAGTATTCCTATATGCAGCTTATCTAGCTTATGTGCGGTCTTAGTATTGTTATCATGAGATTTGTACGTATGCAAATCCCTCCATAAGATCCCCAAATCTTGTGTAGCTATAGAAGAAACTACCATTGTTACCTAAGTAGAATCTTTCCTCATTTTAGTGATGGAAGAGATCCACCACAAGGGAGGCTTCTTTGGTGACCTCAAGGGATCAAATATTAATAAATAACCAAGCCTATCGACCCCTTCTTGATCACATGTCAGTTAGGTCTAGGAAGGAAAAAAGAAGTTGCAAGGTAATTGTTGTACCTATCCGAAAAATGAACAATTTGCAGCATATGTTGACAATTACCAAGCTAAAGCATGCAATAATGACCTCTTTAGAAACTAGACAATTAAAATTGTTACGGTTGTTGCAAATTACAACAGTAAACAATCATATGCCATCAATAAAAGATTTGCAACAACTAATAAATAATCTTTGGAAATGTAGTAATTGACCATAAAAAGTAAGCATTCATCAAGTATATTATTATCTAATTGATAGAGTTAATCTTTGAATAAGTTAAACCACTTATAAATGGATGTATGCAACAAGTTAATGTGGTTTTCAGTGGCTGTAGAAATTTTTTTATAGCAACAACAAGAAATAATTGAAGTTTTCTAGAGTTATGGTTAGAAAAGTTAGTAGGATGTTTGATAGATTAAGAGGATTGATTGTAACAACTACTTTAGCCACAATAACACTCATATATCTATGTCATTGTCCTTCTAGGGCCTATGGAGTCTCAAATGCATTAAACTTGAAGATTGATCTAGGTGAAACAAGAGAGGTAGAGTATAAACCCTAATATGCAAGCACGTTTGGGCCTTAGGCTTTGGACTTTGAGGAAGAAGGTACCTAGGGTACAAGCACATTTGGGCCCTAGGTGTTGTTTTTCCCTTCCATCTTCACTTAGATAAAGGATCAAATGTCTAGTGTTAAAACCCTAAAGTGCAAGAACTTTTGGGCTTTAGGATTTTAGCCCTGGAGAAGACGTTTCACATACTTGGACAAATAAAAATTTACGAGGAAGATAAGCACTTATGTCTTTCTCTTAAGGTTTCAACCAAACAAGATACTTTCAACAAGATATAAATTTAACCATTTACATCAACAAGAAACAATATAATTGCAAAAACTTACTTCATCCAAGAATCAAGAGTATAAAACCCTAATTGCATAAATGATCCATCCAAATGAGAAAACCATCGACATAGATCCTCCTTCAAGCATAACTCATAAGAGAAAATACCAAGAAAGATTGAAATAAAGAAACTTTAGTAGTGTTACCCCACAAAGTCTAAGGAATTTGTGATGATCTGAAAGAAAATGAGTGCTATCCTTTGTTGATGAATGCATCTATGGGAGACATCCTCCAACTTACAAACCTGTGAGATGTGGAACATAGCAGCTATGTGAGTCTTTCTCTCAGCTTAGAAACCTGAGAGAAATCCCCTAAGAAGGGTATGTGGTTCCTTTTTGAGACAGAGATAGGACCTAGAGATGACCTCCTCCATGATGTGAGTGAGAAGAACTCCAGATGATTATCCAGTGGAAAAGTGATCTGTTGAGTTAGGACGTGCATGTGGTTGAGCACAAGGTGAACTTGTGAAATCCCAAATGTGTTGGGAACATCGTCATGTGAACAAAAATGAAGATGATGTGATAGCCTCCTCTGAGCAACAAAGTTGACGAGAAGACTCCAGATGATTCTCCTGTCGGTGACAGTGGGAAAGCAGATCTGTAGAGTGGACGTGCATGTGGATGAGAACAAGTGAACATGTGAAGACCTGGTTCTTCTGTGTAATGCAGTGAATCAGAGATATTACATCCCTATGGATGCACCCCTAGTGGATGAGCACTAGTGGGTGTATCAGATCCTTTGCTATATATTGTTCAAGAGTTGGACCTACATGTAACCCTAATTGTTATGTAAAGGGTACAGGTTGGCCCACCTTAATATGTTTAATATTAAATGTAAAAGATAATTAATATTAATATTAATTATAATAATAATAATAATAATATGTCTTAGAGAGGTTGGCTCTGTTGAGCCAATAGACACTTCGGTTGATAGGAGAAGTCTAATATAAGTAAAGGAAAATTCTCGTTGTGGAAAGACAATCACACAAGCAAGTTTGGAAATTTCAACAAGTACACTTCTTTGGAAAAAGGTGTGCACCTCTCTTGGGTGCTAGATTTCTAGGGTTTTGTGCACCCTCATGTGTGCTAGGTATTTATTGTTGGTAAAGTCATTTCTCTTGAATATTATAGCAAAGGATTTGGCTGGGTTTTCTTCCCTTGTTGAGAAGAGTTTCCCAGGATACATTTTGTGTTCTTGTGCATGGTGCTTCTTCTTGTGATCTTGGTTGCTGCAACATTTTATGGTTATGGTTAAATGATAAAATGGAATGAACTTCATGCTTAACCTAATTCTTAAGAAAGATCAACATGGTATCAAAGCATAGGTCTTGAAAGAACCCATTGCACAAGCATCTACCAAGTCTCATCCTTTACCAGTCATCTTGCCTCTTCTGCAGAACTGTACGACCCTCCTAGGGTTTTCAGAAAATTTGTACGAACCTCTTCTTTTGGGTGTTTCAGCCCCTTAAAACTTGGACATTGGGGCTAATTTCAGCATAGAAGAGTACAGCCTCTTCCAGCGCATCTCCAGAATCTCTCAAAATGAAATTCTGAGAAATTTTGATTTTTGTCCCTAGGGTTTCTAGGGTACTGAAATTTCCTACAGAATATTAATTCTGGTTTTCTGAAGAAACGTTTTCCTGAATTAGAAAACATTTTTGTAATATTATCAAGTCATTTTTTGGCAGTCATAAGTCCAATATAATTAAGTTTTCAAGGATTCAAGAAACAAATCAAATGAAGAACAGAACATCAGTGGAAGATAGGCTTTATGGAGAAATCAACTTCAACCCCTGGAAATCAAAGCTTCTAGTCACCCTTGAAGAAGAATACCTCTTGGATGAAACAACTAAAACTCTACCAGACACAACCATTGATATGGAGAAGAAGATAATAAAATAAGATTATGTCACAGCAAGGAAAATACTCATCTACTCAGTAAGAGATCACCTCTTGCCCCATATTTCCAATCTGAAGACAACCTATGATATGTATAAAACCTTGAAAGAAATGTTTGAAATTGACAACACTCTCAAAACTCTTACCTTGAAGAGCCAACTTCAAAGTACCAAGATGAGGAAATATGACACAGTTGCACTCTTCTTCATGAAGTTATCAGAGATTAAAGAACAAATAGAGACCATTGGAGAAATCATGTCCGATAGAGAACTTGTCTTAACCACTCTCCATAATCTTACAAAATCATGGGAGCCTTTCATTCAGAGTATCAGTGGAAGAGAAGCTCTACCAAATTTTGAGCGCCTATGGACAGATTGCACTCAAGAAGAACTTAGACTTAGAA
This sequence comes from Picea engelmannii, assembly GCA_009831015.1. Classification (NCBI taxonomy): domain Eukaryota; kingdom Viridiplantae; phylum Streptophyta; class Pinopsida; order Pinales; family Pinaceae; genus Picea; species Picea engelmannii. Next base: position 223,913 of record ML796497.1, on the reverse strand, counting down.
ATAGAGGAGTGGAAAATTCCCCAGAAGAAAAGCATGCTCTTGCACTTCATACAAGGAAGGGAGGAAAATTCAAAAGAAACTTCAAGCAAACATTTAAAGAAGAAAATTCTTCATCTAGTCTAGGATATGAAAGAAGAGATGTTTCAAAAGTTCAGTGTTTCAGATGTGACAAGTATGGACACATTGCCAGAAATTGTCCAACCAAAAAGAAGGGAAAACAATATGCTACCACTCTTGACATTGGTCCAGATCCACCTCAAGAAAATGAAGAGAAGAGAGAGAAGTACTTCCTCTAAAAGACATGACTACAACTAGGTAAATCTTTTGATCTATAAGTTTATAGTTGATTCTATTTTTCAATAAAATGAAGGACATTGTTCTGAGTATAAGATCTCTCAAAAGACTTGGACCATTATCCTTGGTACGGGAGTCCAAACCATATTTAAATTGTTTATAAGAACAAGCAAAAATGTTGTTCTTAAAAGAAGATATACTCTTTCAAAGATTCATAGAATCACAAATAATGATTGACGGTGAAACAAATACCTTCTCCCCCTTCAACAGTTCAGAGGGAGACATACCTTACTCAAGATGATCATGTTGTTTCAGCCGATACATATCCATAAATATTGAAATAATGTCTAAAAGGACTTTCTAGACCCACTCTGCAAGAGGAAGAGAAACATACAAGCTTCTCAAGGCACATTCCAAGAAAGCAAAAGAGTTTCTCAAACTGTCCTTTAGTCATGAGCCACTTCATTGATGTTGAGCCTCCTTAGAGAAGCAACAGGAGAACATGTATCGAAAGATGCCATAAATAGAATAATACCAGTATATCTTAAAGAATGATGTATAAGATATTACTCAGGGACCAAAAGGGAAGTATGTGGTAACTTCCAAGTGGATCTATAAGATCAATCATGCAGTTGATGGAAGTGTTAGTAAATACAAAAGGAGATCTATAGCTAGAGGTTTCTCACAAACAGAGGGAGTTTTCTATGATGAGAGACTTGATCTAGTAAAACCGACACACTTCCATCCATACTACCATCCATGATTTGAAAACTATATCAGATAGACAGATTCTTGATGAGTTTGGATTTTAGCAAGAGTGTTGTTGATCCAAACCTATATCATTACAGTGTTGGTGATGAGAGCCTAATTCAGAAAGCCTTATTGTTGGCTACAAGTAATCCTTGACTTCTGAATTTGAGATGAATAATTTGAGTATGATGAACTACTTCTTGGGACAAGAATTATGACAGAGGATCGATAAGATTTTCCCAAGTCAAGGAAAATATATAGTAAAAATATTAAAGAAGTTCTATATGAAAGAATGAAAATCCATCGTGATGAATCGAAAGGAGAAGATTGACAACAATACAGGCGAGACTAATCCATAGTTGTTTGGATCACCGATGTATCTGGCTAACACTAGAATTGACTCATGCCATACAATGAATGGGCCTATTCATTTCATGAGTCAAACCGAGACATACTCACTAGATGATAGCAAATCATGTATTTACAAGGCATGGTGGGATATGGCTTGAGATATGCCTCCAGTATGAATTTAAGCTTACCAGACATGACGATTAAAATTGAGCAGAAGGTAAAGTGAACCGAAAAGAACATATATGATTGATGTTCTACTATGAAGATTGCCATGGTTGCTTAAAACACAACAAGAAAGAAAACTTTGTGGCCTTGAGTACCACAAAGACGAGAGAATATAGTAGTGAATGAGCGAATCAAAGTGGCTTCACAAACTTCTACCAGATTTACTTGACCACGAGATGGATCCTAATCAAGAGCCATGTATAAATCTCCTTAAAGAACCCAGTGTTTCCTAATGGATTGAAACACATCGAGATGAAATATTCTTATGTCAGAGATATGATGCAGAGGAAAAATTGTATACTTGCAGTACCTTTCTACACCTGAGAAGACTGCAAACATTTACACCAAACCGATTTGGTGAAGAACGTCTTCTGAGTTAAGAGGGAATATTGACGACTCTAGCCAAAAACAAAATTCAGAGTACATCTCTATGAGACTTGGCTTGATGAAGAATGCCTCCCTAGCTGAGAGGGAGTTTTGATGAATGCAACTATGGGAGACATCCTCCAGCTTACAAACATGTGAGATGTGGAACATATCATCTATGTGAGTCTTTCTCTCAGCTTACAAACCTGAGAGAAATCCCCTAAGAAGGGTACGTGGTTCCTGCCTAAGACAGAGCTAGGAACATAGAGATGACCTCCTCCATGACGTGAGCGAGAATAACTCTATATGATTATCCAATGGAAAAGTGATATGTTGAGTTAGGACGTGTCTGTGGCTGATCACAAGGTGAACGTGTGAAATCACAAAAGTGTTGGGCACATTGTCATGTGAACAGAAATGAAGATGATGTGATAGCCTCCTCTAAGCAGTAGAGTTGACGAGAAGACTCTAGATGATTCTCCTGTCGGTAACAGTGGGAAAGCAAATCTATAGAGTGGACATGCCTGTGGAGGAGCGCAGGTGAACATGTGAAGACTTGTTTCTTCTATGTAATGCAGTGAATCAGAGCTATGACATCCCTATGGATGTGCCCCTAATGGATGAGCACTAGTGGGTGTATCACATCCTTTGCTATATATTGTTCAAGAGTTAGACCTACCTGTAACCCTAATTGTTATGTAAAGGGTACAGGTTGTCCCCACCTTAATATGTTTAATATTAAATATAAAAGATAATTAATATTAATATTAATTATTATAATAATAATAATATGTCTTAGAGAGGTCGGCCATGTTGAGCCAATAGACACTTCAGTTGATAGGACAAGTCTAATATAAGTAAAGGAAAATTCTCATTGTGGAAAGACAATCACACAAGCAAGTTTGGAAATTTCAGCAAGTACACTTCTTTGGAAAAAGGTGTGCACCTCTCTTGGGTGCTAGAGTTCTAGGGTTTTGTGCACCCTCTTGGGTGCTAGGTATTTCTTGTTGGTAAAGGTCTTTCTCTTGAATAAATAACAAAGGATTTGGTTGGGTTTTCTTCCCTTGTTGAGAAGGGTTTCCCAAGATACATTTTGTGTTCTTGTGCATGGTGCTTCATCTTGTGATCTTGGTTGTTGCAGCATTTTATGGTTATGGTTAAATGATAAAATGGAATGAACTTCATGCTTAACCTAATTCTTAAGAAAAATCAACATCTTTTATATATGAGCATAGGCTTAACGCTTTGTCCACATTACATAACAAAATTCAAAGAAAAGTGGGGATGACTCCTCATTCAACCTTTACAATGTGCTAAAATGAAAAAAATACATCATAAGGGCCACATGTGTGGTGACATGAAGCCTTCCTAGGACAGAAGAATTCCTTCAAAGGCCATATGGAATCATCCCATGGTGGAGTAATGGCAATGATGTGTCTCCTCACCATGGTCATTCCAAATAATCATTGGTACCCTAAGTGTCCATCAAACCCTAGTTGATGATGTCATGATGAAATGGAGGGTGTTGCCAAGGGTTTGGGGAACTATGTCCAAGTTGGAGGGAGTTGCATCTCATATCTACATGGTGTATGGCTATATGCTACTGCAACATCCATGATCTAGAAATTAATAATCCATGGGGTACTCTGCCCAGCCTATGGGTTTTCATCCCATTGATGTGCCATCATGGCCAAATTTTCTCAAACCAAGCCCATATGTCCATCTTCCAAGGTTCCAAGGATGGGAGAGCTCATATCGAAAGATGGTAATTCACTGGATGACTAACTGCTCTGCATCACGTGCCAAAGTCCTACAATAAAAAAATAATGTCTTAGGTGGAAACCTAGGGCGTCCCTTAAAGAACCATGTCAAGGCCATCCAAAACTAAGTAGAGTATAAGATAATCTAAACCAATGTTCATAAGAAATATTATCTCCTAAGTCATGCAAAGTAAGTCCTTACTTAATATATAAGCCATGTAAACAATTCATCTCAATATCCCCTTCAAACATCACACCAGTGTTAGGATATTTAGACACTTAAGAGTTAGTTAAGATCTACTTGGTCTAATATGTCGTTAGGTAAAAGTGTGTTTCTTAGTGTGTTTCTTTAGTATGCATTAGTATGCATTTGTAGTTAGGAAATCCGACGATCACGATATGTTCCCAACATAGAGTGATCTGACGGCTCATACTCTCCTCGAACTTAATGACCATTGATCCGTGGCTTAACACCCGATTGGTCCATGATCTGTATTTAAAGAGAATGGAGGGTCATTTGTTGATGATCGATTGTGAGAAACTCTCTTGTAAAATATCTCTGTAATCTTTTTCTTTGCATTAATAAATTGCTCCAAGTGGTCGCATTGGTTGGGGTCGTGGGTGTTTCCCTGTAGGGTTTTTACCACGTGAAAACATCGGTGTGTTGATCTTTGATCTGGTTATGTGAGTGGTTACTGAAGGTGTTCATTCTCTGTTGGAATACCTGTGTTGTCAAACATGGTATCAGAGCCTGTTTGAAGACCTGCTCCTGTTGTAGATCGAGATCGTGAAGTTGAGTTTCCTCATCTCCATTTTATGTCATTTTCATGCATTTATGGACTGAGAGGGCTATTCTATTGCGTTTGGAGCACTCTTTTCATTCAGGAACACTTTTCGTTTCACTCGAAAAGGTTTCCGTTTTCCCAAGATACGACCATTATAGTCAAATCCAGAGGTATAAAGCCTGAATACGCATTTTTTTAAATTTCTGCAAAGTTTTATTTTGATTTTATTTCGGTTCGTATTTTTTATTTCCAGGTTGCTACTCTTTTAGATATGTGTATTCTATTTTCCCCGCGCCCTGTGTGATTTTAGAAAATCAGAAACAGATAGGAAAAGGTGCATCTTCCGGGTAAGCTAACCGAGATCTAACCCTTGTTGTCATCAAGAAGCGAAATGTTTTTCTTGTGTGAAAAGAGTTTTTTTTTAGCATGCTCTCCAAGGCCGTCTTCAACAACAACAACCCCAATCCTCCTTCTGAACATTACAATATGTTTTGCTAGACCATTTGGTTAAAACTTGCCTTATTAAGTAAGAGGTCTTGAGTTCAAGTCTCTCTTTTGATATTTTTTTTGAAAAAGTTCATGCTAAAAATTGTAAAGTGCATTTCACTTCAAGTATAAAAGTGAATCACTATAAGTAGCTTTATATTTTATTTTAGAGTTATTTATTTTGCATGAAACTTTTCTATTATAAGGTAACCTCATTGTAAAAGTGATCCCCACTTCTCTTTATAAAAGTGGGTCACTTTATAAAGTAGCTTACACTATCACGTGGTTATTTGGTCATCGTTTATGCCTTTTTTTAAAAGGGCATAACTCTCACATCAGAAGTTCGTTTTTAGTGTCGTTTTTTTTAAAACCGCATAACTTTTCGAGATCTTTCCATCTAGATCATCAGTTTTGGTTTTTAAATCCATGTTATCTGCATATTTAATATGGATTCTACAAGTAATGTCTTACTTACCAGCAACAACTACTTCCAATGGAAATCCCATATGGAAGATTTATTAAGAAGTAAAGGCCTGTACCGGATTACCTTGGGAAAGGAAACAACCCCCACTGATGATGATAAGAAAGACAAATGGGATAATAGGAATGACGAAGCACGTGGACTAATTGGAATGTCCATCTCTCTTGATTTAAGGTACCACCTTCAAGGAATTGATGACCTCGAAGAAGCTTGGAACACGATTGAATCTGTGTTTGGTAAAATCAATATTATTCAAGCACAACAGTTAGAAAATNAAATACTGACCTTGAGTCCAAGTGATTTTTCTTGCCTTGGAGACTATCTATCTAAGTTTAAAACACTCAAAATTTTATGTGAAGAATGTAAGATAGTAATGGAGGAACAACGTTTCATATATCTTATTCTTTCTAAGCTAGATAGTGCATATTCTGTGTTTGTATCTACCTTTTATGCCATGAAAGAGGCTCTAGGGAAAGCTTATGTAAAACCCACCCTTGATTCCTTTTGTACTTCTTTGATTAGAGAGGAAGATAAGCGTGTACAACTTGGAGTGATCAACACTGCAGGTACCTCAAACAAAGCCTTAGTTTCCCAGCAGAAAGATAAACCCAAGTATCCCAAGAAGCAACATCCTCGCTACAACAACAAACAACCTAAGGGTCCCAAACCCGCTCAGACAGCTTCAGCTACTAATGGTGACAAAGGATCAAAATATAAAAGTAAGAATACTAACATACATTGCAACTTTTGTAATAAAGATGGTCATGATGAGTCCAAATGTTTCAAGAAGATGGCAGCCTTAGAAGCAGCGATGAAGAAGCACAACATCAATATTGATTCTTCTTCTTCTTCTTCTTCTCATGGACATGCACTTTCTTCTTCTAGTTTTTCCTTCAATACAACTTCTACTACTACTTCTTCTTCTAATGAGTGGCTTATTGATTCAGGAGCATCTTATCATATGGATAAGGATAAAGCCATATTTTCTGCTCTAAATGAATGTAACACCAAGAAAATATTTGTTGGTGATGATAGATCTCTTAGTGTTGTAGGATATGGAACAATTCAGCTAGAAAATGGTCATTTCAATGATGTATTATGTGTTCCATATCTTTCTTGTAACCTTCTATCAGTATATCAAATCACTCATTCAGGTGAAGGTAAAACCGTCGAGTTTTCACCTCACCAAGTTGTAATCAAGAACCTAAAAGATCCTAAGCATGTTCTTGCAACTGGACTTGCTAATGATATTACCAGGTTGTACAAGTTTGACAACTTTGGGTCACCAGCTTTTTCATCAGTTTTTGTTTCTCATAGCGATGACTTGAGCAAACTTTGGCATGAGCGGTTTGGTCATCTAAACTATCGCTCATTGCAGCAACTATGTAATCAACAGATGGTGACTGGTCTTCCTCTTGTTTCATGCAAAGATGGTGTTTGTGCTGATTGTGTTCTCGACAAACATCATCGGGACAGTTTTGACAAACGTGCCTCTTGGCACACCTCAAGTCCTTTGCATCTTGTTCACAGTGATTTGTGTGGTCCACTTTCTTCTCCTTCTTTTTTTGGGTGAAAGTATTTCTTAACTTTCATTGATGACTTTTCCAGATGTACTTGGGTTTACTTCTTAAAACTCAAGAGTGAAGTTTTTGACAAGTTTTTGTCCTACAAGGTCCTTGTAGAAAAGAAATATGGACATCAAATTCAAAGGTTAAGAACAGATAATGGAGGTGAATATGTGAACAATAATTTTACAAGTTACTACACTACACATGGCATCCAAATGCAACACAATGTTCCATATACACCACAACAAAATGGTGTTGCTGAGAGAAAGAACCGCACATTAAAAGAAATGGCTAATTGTGTGATCCAATCTAAGGGATTAAGTCTACAGTATTGAGTAGAAGCAATCAACTGTGCAAATTACACAGTCAATCACACTCCCACAAAGGCTCTTAAAAATATAACACTGGAAGAAGCTTGGACTAAAATTAAACCAGATGTAAGTCACTTCTGTGTATTTGGCAGTATAGCATGGGCTCACATTCCTGATGAGAAAAGGAAAGCATTGCAGCCTAAAA
>ML796497.1:182531-213513 GCA_009831015.1 Picea engelmannii | reverse complement strand
ATCCCAAGTTGTTCTTAAGGGGGGATGTTAGGATATTTAGACACTTAGGAGTTAGTTAAGATCTACTTGGTCTAATATGTCGTCAGGTAAAAGTGTGTTTCTTAGTGTGTTTATTTAGTATGCATTTGTAGTTAGGAAATCTGACAGTCACGATATGTTCCCAACATAGAGTGATCTGATGGCTCATACTCTCCTCAATCTTAATGGCCATTGATATGTGGCTTAACACCTGATTGGTCCATGATCTATATTTAAAGAGCATGGAGGTTCATTTGTCGATGATCGATTGTGAGAAACTCTCTTGTAAAATCTCTCTGTAATATTTTTCTTTGCATTAATAAACTGCTCCAAGTGGTCGCATTGGCTAGGGCTGTGGATGTTTCCTCGTCGGGGTTTTACCACGTGAAAACATCGATGTGTTGATATTTGATCTGGTTATGTGAGTGGTTACTGAAGGTGTTCATTCTCTGTTGAAATACTTGTGTTGTCGAACAACCAGCCCAAGACCATGTGTGAGTTGGCAAGTTTGAATATGGGAGGGCCTTCGTCCAACCCTATTAGGTGTGACAACCTAAACATGAAATAAAATACCCAAGTAGAGGGATAGGTCCTGAAGGAAGCATTGAAATAAATAAACCCTTCAAGAGTAAGTGTGATATGATATGAATTTGGGATTACTTCATGGTGTATGGTGTCGTTGAATCCATTTTTATGAGCTCCTTTGTAGAGGGAACATTTTCTACTTAAGATACCCTTTCCTCAATATTTTTTGGATTTTGAACCCCTTAATTGCCTTTTGATACCTAGTTATTATTTGCAAGTCCCCTTTATAGGTTTCAATCTTTATTCCTTCATTTTATTATTGGGATATGGTCCTTTATAATTGTGCATTCATTCATATCAGGACAGGGGGTGATTACCATTAGAGGGGGTAGAGCTCAAGGTGGCCTATGGATTTTATGGTGGTCTTTATCATTTATAACATATACATATATGGAAGTTGCATCAACCTCTAGGTCTTCGACCACTTCTTCTCATGAGAGAATTGACCATGACCCATTATTGAAGTTTGGTACACAATGAGAGGCTCCAGGATGGAAAGTGTTAATTATGGTGGGGAACATAACATTACCCTTGTGAGGGACCCCAATAGTACCTCATGGTGACAAAAATGAGGGGGGTTGTTGGGATGCCATATGTGGACATGTTGATCATTATCATGGTTGAGATCATTGTCTCCATTGCAGGCCACAAGACATGATATCCTCTAGTTATTCCTAGGCATGTGGGGTTAACATCTAGCTCCAACATGGGGACACGTGCTCACCGTAGAGTGCATGAGAACCTCAACATATCTAATTGTCAAAGACTTGCATTCACGTGCCCACTTCAAACAACAACATCCTTTAGTATTGATTTTGTAGCATCGAGAGGTATTCCCACTAGAGGTCGAGGTGTCAGGCATGTGGGAATCTTTGTTGGCACCATAACAGCCTTTTTTTTTAGTGAAATTGACCTTGGAATGAGGCTAGGGCCTCATGGAAAATTTGATGGGATTTGTGGGCTTGTGATGGGGTGTCATACCCACAAAGAGGAATAAAATATTCTAATTAATTAATGAGTTTAGAAGGGGTTTCTAAACTCACTCATAAGACTCCTATATAAGGAGATGAGATATTGTGACAAATATAATAGTGGCATTGTGTCATTATGGAGTTGGCATAAGTGAGTTTTCACTTGTGTCAAGGATCTTGGTGATTTCAGCAAGGGAATATTTGCAACTGTGGTAAATCTGGCCTAGGGATAAAGGACTCTATTTTCGGTTTTGGACGAGGAAAAGTCACCGCACGTGTGGAGGAGAGAGACAACCGCAAAAGGGAAGGTTGCACGTTTGGTGTATACCATACAGAAGCATTTGTACGTGACTTTACTATATGTATGCAGGTTGCAGTGGGAAGAGTCGCGTATGTACGCAAGTTCCAATAAGGACATTCACGTACGTTCATACAAGGTTTCTGGGTAGGAGCAGGTACGTACAGGGTGACATCAAAAACAATACAGGTGAGGTCAACAGACCGTACAGGTGGTATGCAACACATTTATAATTTGGGATTTGTCTTGGGAATTTTGTTTATTTTATGGTCGTAGAGAGCACTGGTTTTGTCCTAAGATTTGATGATTTTTGTGATAGTTGAGAGGGTTGGTTTTTCCCTCGAAATTTATGAAATTGACAAAGTTGTAGACCATAAATTTTGTGTCTCATATGTGTTGATGATTCATCTATGATCTTGTTGTTTCCACTGCTATATTTTCAATCAATAATTTCAGTGTAAAATTGTTCAATGATAACAACTAGGGTGTATTGTTAGATCACTAAGAAGCAATTTTCAGATCTAAAATTAATCACATAGAGTTGCATGTGAAAAATGGCATTTAGAAGTATCAACTAGTGGATGTGATCCACCGAGGTCAGTGATAAATCCAAAATCATGTTGATACTTTTTTTCCCTAAGCTACAAAATAATAAAGCAATAATATACAATGATCAAATGCAAGTTCCTAACATGCATGTATTGTATACAAATGAGAATGCAATTTATAAAATGAAGTGCAAGATATATACAAATGCAATGTAGGATGCAAATTCCCTACCTAACCTACACTATTTTATGTTATCATCAAGAAGTCAAGTCTCTTCCTCGTGATGGGGCTTGATAAGGGATCCACTAATAGGTAGTGGACGTTGTTAGATTTTTAGGGAAAAAGAAAAAAAGTGATATCCTTTTAGATATGTTCACTACTGTAGATGTATATCAACACTTAAAAAAAAATCTGAAGTATACTAAACATAGAAAGTATGAATCTGAACATGTTAAAATGATTCTTAATAGAAGAAAAAATTATGAATATAAACTAAGTGCAGATTCCAAACAAAAAACAAATTATGTACTTACCTTTAGTAAAGAAATTAAAGATGTACCTTATGTTTAGATGTTGTCCTCTTTAATATGCTATAAATTTTTTGTTTAAAGACCATGGATCAAAACCCCAAGGGTTTGATCTCAACCATGATCTTAAGTGGACTATTTTTGTCAAGGAGGATTCAAGGACAATCAACAAGAAAAGGGATGATACAAAAACCAAAAAAAACTCATCCAAAACTATCCAAACTGAACTAAAGTGCTACAGCCAATTAGGGCTTGTCAAACCCTACACAAATTTGGTAAGAAGACACCATAAAAAATAGAGGAGGTATCAAGGGTTGCCAGTAAAGAAATGATAGTCTTAAGGCACCCAACAACAACCTAGAATGAAGTGAAGAGGGGGTCATAGTACCCAACTATAGCAGCAACACTTTAGAACAACAGAGAGAGGGAAACAACACACTTAGGACATCAGAGAAAGATGGCGGCACACCTCAAAATAGTAGGAGAGAGATTCCACCAAGGAGGTCGTACCTAGAACAGGAAACAAACTAAAGTAGCCACATAAAATCAAACAAAGAGAAGAGAGTGAGTGTCTGTGTGTGTGTAAGTAAGAATGAGAGAGGTGTAGGTCCTGTTTTATAGTTTATGAAGAGGGGTAAGGTTAGGTTTTAATAATTAAAACGAATAATAATTGACATTTTTTAATTAACAAAAATATTAATTAAAAATGTCAAATAAGTCAAAGTGACTTATAAAAACCCGACGCCACATCAAACAAGAAGGGAAACGAAATCAAGCAAAGGGGAAACTACAATACAAAGTCAAGGGGGTCCTCGTCATGGCAAACATGTCCACATAAGTCTCATGATAGCTTATAAACTTTATCATCACTGCATAAGAGGAAACATCAATGATGTGGTCATGTCCATATTTGTAGTTGCTCATAGGTCTCATGGACCATCCTGGGAGAGAAGAAGAATATCACACATCATCACATCTTGGTACTCAACCAAGAACCACTTGGTCCCATACCAGGTTACCCTAGAACACATCTCGGGGCCCTAGAACACATCTAGGGTCCTTCATCCACCAAGGTACAAGACCAAGGATCAACCCAAGTTTTTAAGAAAGGATTCCCTGGAACTCATACAGGGGCCCTATAGAACATCTAGGGACTTACATCATCAACCACCAAGGAATAAATCCAAGGATCAATCCAAGCATTTAAGAAAGGATTCCTTGGAACTCATCTAGGGTCCCTATAAAATATCTAGGGACTTACATCATTAGCCATCAAGGAACACATCCAAGGATCAATCCAAGCACTGAGCAAGGATTCCCTGGAACACACCCAAGGGCCTTAGAACACATCTAGAAACTTATCGTTTGGATCTTTTTCCATGGCTCAAACTACTTGGTCCCAAACCAAGAACCCCAAGAGTTTACTGGGGCCCTAGATCTCATCTAGGGTCTTATGCCATCGTCTCAGAGAATGTCTCTTGCAACTGCACTAATTTCAATAGATGTCTCCTTCCCTCTAGCATGGATAAGTACTAGGAATCATTGACAAAAAATTCTTCAACTTTATAGGGGCCAAGCCAAAATTTATCAAACTCCTTATGTGTATTAGGTTTCCCTTTCCTTGTGTTCCACTCTAAGACAAATTATCCTTGTTTGTAATCCTCCTCCTTAAGATCAAGTGTTTCTTGAATTACCCTGGTATATTGCTTTGAGGTAGGGGGTGGGATTCTGTTGTAAGAACATCTTCTTGGCTCAATTTAATAAACATTTATTTATCACCTTTCTTCAATATTGTGACGGAGCCAACCATTGTCTTTGTACTTGTCTAGTTTCTGTTGATAATCTTTCCTTTTAGCCAACACTATATCACCAATATCATCCTCATGGGTAAAAGGAAGGACACCTAGGAAAAATTATGGAGGAGAGTCCATGAACTTCTTAGGGAACTATTCTAAGGGATCCTCAATTTCGGGATCAATATCAATTTCTTCAACATGGTCACTTGCCATTGGTTGGTTTGGTAAATGGGAATAGGTTTCATCACCCATGGGTATAATAGCATAAGACCAATTCATCTATAAGGTGCCACCCAACATTACAACAAAATTTCTAGACAAGTGAATTCCTAGACATCTGGGACATCTACGACCACAAATGTGGATCATAAAGATTATCTCATGATATCGAGTAAGGTGAGCCCCTAAATTTTCTATCAAACCATCTGTGCTAATAGCCTTGGATTCAATCCCCCAGATATTCCTATAATGCCTTGTGACTTCCAATGCTAACTGCCTCATTACTTTCAAGGCCATAACATTTGCACCTGCCCCTGATTCAAGCATACAATTGTTTAAACACTTATTGTTCAGTTGCAAGGTAATGTAAAAAGGTGGGTGTTCATCATAGTGTGGTCTGAAATGATTAGATTGCAGCATCATCAGAGCGTCTCTAGGTTCCCCTTGTACTCTAAATAATTTCTCAACCTTTTTTCTTATTGAAGGGATCTTAATCCTTTCTGTTAGAGGTACAAGCACATTTATCTCAAAGGGGATCCACCTTGTTGGTCAATATCTTATCATGTTCCTTCATAAAGGGAGTTTTTTAATTGTGAAAAATAAGATCAATAAATTGTAGGTATTGGGGGGGATGTTGTAGATTCTAACCTTGTACAATATCTATTGCAAACAGATATTCAGAAAAGAACAGAAAAGATACAATGGAAAATACAAACATTACACAGAGATTTTTCCCCTGGAAACCCAAACTGGGAAAACCAACATATTCTATATTCATTCATTGTGATACATTGTTTACAATACAATATACATATAAGAACCATTGGAATCCAAAACCCTAACCCAATGACCTGGATTATTCCAAACCCCTAATTCATTAACCGGAAATAGAAAACCATCGGCAAAAACCATGTGCCAAAAAACCACCTAAATACATGACATGTTTCCTGAGGCAGAAAAAAAAAATCAGCGGTGTTGCCCCCGAACCTCTGTGCACTTGGCGTAGATGCTCAGACACTACTACTCGTACAAATAATATAACACATAGCCAACATTCTCCCACTTGTTGTTTTCTTTTCAAACAGGGGGTTACAAGGTTACATAGTCAACAATCCAGGGCAACAATGCCCATGGATCCTCTACACCAAGAGAACTTCTCAGTGCTCACAAATTTTTTTAATGAGTCTGCAACATTCTTCAAAGTGTCCACCTTCATCAGTGATACTTTATTTTCTTCAATCATGTCTCTCACAAAGTGATATTGAACATCAATATGCTTTGTCTTTGAATGATAAGTCGGGTTCTTCACCAGAAAAATTGCACTCTGACTATCACACTCTATCCTTACAACTTGTTGTACCAACCCAATACCTGAACAAAATATTTGTAACCATACCACTTCCTTACTTGCATGAGTGGCTGCCATGTATTCAGCTTCTGTAGTTGAAAGTGCCACTACATCCTGTCTTTTTCTCATCCAACTTATTGCTCCTCCAAACAGGTTAAACACATACCCGCTTGTAGATCTCCTATGATCCAGATCTCCAGCCTAGTCTGCATCCACAAAGCCATGTATATCCACCACTCTGTCCAATCCTGGTCTTCCTTCATAGTAGAATCCATAGCTAGAAATGCCACACAAATACCTGAAAACCCGTTTTACTGTTGTCCAATGCCCTTCCCTGCTTTTGACATATACCTGCTCAAAACTCTCACTGCATGTGCAATGTTCGATCTAGTACAGACCATAGCATACATCAAACTACCAATTGCACTCGCATATGGAACATGAGACATATCCTCCTCTTCTTCATGTGTCTTGGTACACTGATCCGTAGATAACTTTACACCAACAAGAATAGGAACCTTGACCGGTTTACATTCTTGCATATTAAACCTCTGCAATATTGTCTCGACATATTTTCTCTTATTTAACTAGAGTTTTCTATTTTTTCGATCTCTTTTAATTTCCATGCCCAAAATGAAATTTGAATCACCGAGATCCTTCATGTCAAATTTAGAGGATAACTGAGTTTTCACATCTTGGATAATATCCTTGTTGTTTCCTATCAGCAACATGTCATCCACATACAAGACCAAATAAATCAAATAATCACCAATTAATTTAAAATACACACGGTGATCATCTTTGCTTCTTGTGAAGCCAAGTCCCAACATATAAGGATCGAATTTTTTATACCACATCCTTGGTGATTGTTTTAAACCATACAAGGACTTTTTCAATTTGCATACCAGCTCCTTATTTCCCTTCACAACATAACCTTTTGGTTGCTTCATACATATTTCTTCTTTCATATCCCCATGCAGGAATGTTGTCTTCACATCCATATGTTCTACTTCAAAATCAAATGTAGCAGCAACAGATAACATAAATATTATAGAGATTAACTTGGCAACAAGAGAAAAAATCTCACCAAAATCAATTCCCTCAACTTGGGAATAACCCTTTTCTACTAACCGAGCTTTGTATTTCTCCACTTTTCCTTCTGCATTCAACTTCTTTTTAAATACCCATTTGCTACTAATGTGTTTTCTTCTAGTGGGAAACTCCACTAGATCCCAAGCCTCATTCTTATCCAAAGATGCCATTTCTTCGTCCATGGCCCTTTTCCAGAGATTTACATCCTCTGAATCCACTGCCTCCCTGACAGTTCTAGGATCATCATCTGCAATAGACAAATCAAAATTTGAACGGAAATCGGATGGAGTATACCTTTTCGGTAGCCTTCTTTCTCGAACCGATCTCCTCAATACTGGAGTATGAGGATCTTCTTCTTCTAATTCTTGTTTTTCTGTAGAGTCTGATTCATCATCCTTTAAATCAAACTCTATTTTCTCTGGTTCTTCCTTACTTGGTAGGACTTCCTGTTTAATAGCATCCTTCATTTCTCTAAATACCACATCTTGGCTATACACTACCTTCTTAGTTTCTGGATTCCAAATATTATAACCTTTGAGACCATCTTTATATCCAATAAAGATACACTTTTCAACCTTCTTATCCAACTTACTCATGTTTTCCTTTGGAACATGAACATATGCATTGTAACCAAATACCTTGAGATGTGTGAGAGAAGGTTCATTACCATTCCATACCTCTTGTGGAGTCTTGTCATCAAACGCTAATGAGGGTGATATGTTGACCAGGTAACATGCAGTACCCACTGCCTCTACCCATAATTCTTTCCCTAACCTGACACCACTAAGCATCCACCTTGCTTTTTCCATCAACATCTTGGTCATCCTTTCTTAAACTCCATTCTGATGAGGTGTATATGAAGTAGTCTTCTGCCTTGCTATACTACACTTCTTATAGAATTATTCAAATTCATTCTCGCAGAACTCTCTGCCATTATCTGTCCTCGGCACCTTAATTCTTTTCTTTGTTTGATTCTCAACAAGAGCCTTAAACTCTTTAAACCTGTCAAAGACTTCAGATTTATTCCTAAGGAAATATATCCAAGTTTTCCTTGAGAAGTCATCTATAAATGAGACATAGTACACAAATTTTCCCAATGATGGGACCAACACAGGTCCAAAAACATCACTGTGAACTAGATATAAAATTCATTTTGCCCTCGTTGCACCAGAGGGGAATCTTACCCGATTCTGCTTCCCATATAGACAATATTCACAGAAATAAAAATCCAGAGAGCAGTTATACATACCTTCAACCATACCTTTACCGTGTAGTAGTCGAAGACCCTTTTCTCCGATATACCCCAGTCTTTGATGCCATAGCATAACCTTTTCTCCAGAGACTGTAGGATTTCTTTCTTATTCAACTCCAATATCAAGAACAATGGAACTATTACACCCATCACTAATAGTGCTTCCTTGCAACTTATACAGAGTTCCAAATCGAACTCCCTTCAGCAACACCATTTCTCCTCGAACCATCCTGCAAGTTTCCTTTTCAAATATTGTTTTTACCCCTGCATCATCCATTTTTCTTACAGAAATCAAATTTCTGGCCAAACCTGGGGTGTGCAGAACACTAGGAAGTGTTCTAATCCTTCCATCTATGAGTCTCAATTGGACTCTTCCTCGTCCTATGATTCTGGTTGTCAAATCATTACCTAAGAAAACATTACCTCCATCATACCTTTCAT
Organism: Picea engelmannii; assembly: GCA_009831015.1. Lineage (NCBI taxonomy): Eukaryota > Viridiplantae > Streptophyta > Pinopsida > Pinales > Pinaceae > Picea > Picea engelmannii. Next base: position 204,417 of record ML796497.1, on the reverse strand, counting down.
ATTCGCAGAACCACTCCTTATGGGGAGTCATATGAAAGGATGCACCAGATTCAACCAACCATGCCTCATGATCTACATGTGTGCTTGAAGAGGCCAAGTACACATACTCTCCTTCTTCCTTGGAGGTATTTTCTCCTGTAGAAGAAGATTCTTCAGATCCCTTCTTTTTCTCAACTTTGGATCTACACTGCTTCTTGTAGTGCCCTTCTTTTCCACATCTCCAACATACCCTTACAAAATTTCTGAAATATTTAGATCTACCCTTAGACTGAGATCTCCCACTTGATAAATTAGATCTATTTCTTTCCTGGGAACGTGCTCTTGAAAATAATGTGTATGTGCTATGTCCTTCCATATTCTTTCATCTCATCTCCTCCGACAATAAGGATGAGACCACTTCTTCAAACTTCGGAGAACTTGTATTACTACCTATGGCCACAACCAGACTATCCCATGAGTCTGGTAAAGAACACAACAAACTGATGCATTTATCTTCATCAGAAATTTTAATCTCAATAGATACTAACTGACTTACCACAGTATTGAAGGCGTTCAAATGCTCTGCCACCGAGTCTCCATCTCTCATCCTCAAGTTATACAACTTCTTTCTCAGGAATAGTTTATTTACCAGGGACTTAGAATGATACAACTTCCCCAATGTTTCCCATAAATCCTTGGTTGTAGCTTCCTCTGACACATTCAGTAATACTGAATTGGAGAGACACAGTTAGATTGTTCTCTTTGCCTTTCAATCCAACTTTTTCCAGTCATCTTTAGAAGTTATTGTAGGTGTAGTACCTGGATCTACCATGATCCACTAATCTTTTTCCACCAACAGATCTTCCATCTTGAGCTTCCACAGCTCAAAACTTTTCCCATTAAACTTCTTGATCTCCATCTTTGAATTGTTTACCATTTCTTTTCACCTGAAAAAAGAAATACCACATATCTCCCACTGTAACAAGGCTTATCATAGTCTCGAGCCAAACCCTTGACCACAAAGGCGTCCCCCCTGAATCCAATAAAGCTCTGATACCAAATGTATATTCTAACCTTGTACAATATCTACTGCAAACAAATATTCAGAAAATAACAAAAAAGATACAATGGAAAATACAAACATTACACAAATATTTTTCCCCTGGAAACCCAAACTGAGAAAACCAGCATATTCTATATTTATTCATTGTGATACATTGTTTACAATACAATATACATGTAGGATCCAGCGGCATCCAAAACCCTAACCCAATAACTTGGATTAGTCCAAAACCCTAATTCCTTAACCGAAAATAGAAAACCATTGGAAAAAACCATGTGTCGAAAAACCACCTAAATACATGACACATTTCTTGAGGTAGGTGACACGTTTCTAGAGGTAGAAAAAAATAATTTTGGGGGCGTTTCCCCTGCACCCCCCCTATAACCCCCCTGCGTGCCTAGTGCAGACGCTCAGACACTACTACTCGTGAAAATAATATAACACATACCGAACAGATGTGAAGTATGGGGGGATTGTTAGTATTGGGAGGTATAAAAAGGGGTATCTAGTAAAAATAGGGGGTTTTATTATTGGAAATATGTATTGAGAGGGGGTCAAACAAAAGGATTTTGGGAGGTATTTGTTAATATCTAGTGACATTAGGTATTCTTTCAAATCCCATGAACACACATGCTATGTCACAAGTTGATGGAGTGAATACCCCATGATTTATCTTTTCCAATATGTTATTTATGTCAACGTTCAAGTTTATGTCACTGTTTCTTGGAAAAGTTGAAATAGGAGGAACATTATATGTGGGTGGTGGAGGATGCCTTGGTCAAGGAAATCTAGGGTCATTGGGAGGATCTTGGGGCACATTCCTTTGTCTAGTGTAAACTTGTAATTATCTCTTCCTAAGCTTCTCCCTTGATTCCTCATCCATCCTAGCCCTCTTGACAACTTCTTTCTTTCCCTCCTCAAGTTGTTCTAGTGTAATATTGAGGCACTCTAGGGGATACATAAAAAAGATAAAGTTTATGGTATCAAGGACATTGATATGATCAGGTTCCCCATTATTCCTTGGGAATTCATGTTCCCAATGTGAATCCCCACAAGGAAAACACCAAGGACTCTCTTCTCGATCTATAACATTAGCAGGATCTAAAGTGTTAGGGACTTTGTGTGTAACATACCCAACCACCCAGGTGTTGAGGGGTCCTGAATCCCTTTAAATCAACATCAAGAACCAAACCCACCAACGAGGCCCAATTAGACTCTGCATTGTTTGACAGTGGAATGGTTCTCTAGATCTGTCAATCCGACCAAATAATTGATGGGCTTTACATAGTGATATACATGACATGTTCTTATAAAAGTTCCTCCATAGTTTAAACGTTCTCTTTTGTATTCTGTTTTATTAGGTGGGTCTACTAAAATATGTGTGCCAGTATAAACCAGTTGGGTAAAATGGGAAATCTTAACTATTGAAGAAGGCTAAGCTTGGGATAACCCTCACACTCAAGCATGCAGACAAATATTTTCACACCTGTGACAAGCCTAGTACTAATACATCAACTTGCTGGTATTTCAATTATTCACTGAGATATAATTATCGAAAGAAAACATACATGCAATAAAATGATGGCAAGAAAAATAGTTTCCTTACCTCTAATCATTAATCACACATTAACACAACGATTTGTTTTCCATCATTAGAGACAAGAACTATTGAAAAATATTGAATCAGCTAACTTATCAATAGATTCAGAAACTCTTACTCATTACAACATCCATCCATGAAACAGAATCAGAAGTAATTCCTCCTCAAATCCAATCACACATGCCTTTGATGAAAAAATAAGTTTGTCTCTGGTCCTAAAAACATGACTTCTCAATTAAGGTAGTTCGTAAATAGTTCTTTACAATTCCAAAAATGAGGGTCTTTGCCAAAACCATCGACCATTTCTAAAAGGTTGATCCTCTTATTTATAACAAATCATTAACTAAAAATAACTATCAAAAGTGCAAGCTAAGTAAAACAAAACATTTCCACATGGCGCTTCCATCCCTCTGTCTTCTAAGAGTCATCAAATGGTTTCACTAAAGTGGATGACTCCTCTCATATTTTTACCATTTGACAAAGAGTTCCTCGCATGTGTTGGCATACGGGAATCTGTGTTGGTCCATTGGGGCCAAAAGGATCTCCTTTACTTCTACTGCCTGTGCCCGATACTTGACTATTTTAACCCTTAATTGTTGTAATATTGTTCGAGCCTTGATTTGGTGCTCCATGAACTGTTGTACTTGTCCTAGCACCACGTTCTCCACCTTTTCTATCTTTGTAGTCCATGTCGATTCTTGTTCTCCATGTTGTTTAACTATGTCATGCAAGTTGACAAATTCCTCGGGTGAGCCAAATTCTGGGAGACCGATGTCTTTCATCTCCCAATTGATCTTGACCTAGCTTCTTTCACAATCAGCCCATTTTTATTGAATCTCTCGCTGAGGTTATTGGGCCATTTTCATCGTTTATCAAGCACTTCTACCCATTTGTATGGTTGATGAGCCATTTCAAAACCTCTATGCAGGGGAAAATCGAGGTTCTCCTTGCCACCATGTGTAAATATGATCATCGTATGTTCGGGAACACTAGTCATCGAGCGCCCTTACGTCTGGGTCATTGTGAGGGATATACCCTGGGTATTCTTCTCGACTAATTTTGTTGAAGAGGTCCCCCCACGATGGGAGCATTACTTTGGATATGGTGCTTGCCTTTGTGTTACCAAAGGCTGGAGGCTGGAAAAAATCTTTATTGGTTGTTTTTTTAATGACAGGCTCCGCCCTAGGAGCATACTTCAACTGCCTCGCGGTCCCCGGAGAAGAACCTTTGTGTATTTATGCTTCTTTTAGCTTGGGTGCCCTCGACGAGCGTCTAGTGGTTGGATTTCTTGGCAACATCTTACCTGCAGCTAGAACATAGTTTATAGTTTGTGCAAGAAAACTGGATGCATATATTACGACCAACGAATTGAAAAACTTGAATACATACCTCTGCAGCTTGTTAAACCTGGTTTTGATAATCGGAGGGTCGGTACAGTCTCGGAACGTTTTCTCTGCTCCTTGAGATGCTCTAGAATTCAACTTGTGTGCAAAATGAATTCGTTCAAAGCCATTATAGAGATTTAAACATGAATGAACTTACCTTGTCGCATCAACCATTTAATTTGGGTTATGAGTGTAATTTCATTAAATCTGTCACTTGATCTTCAAATATGTTGAAACTTAAATTCATCGTGGGTTGATGGCACGGGTGTGGGTGGTAATGTGGTCTATCAGAGATTTCAAAATGTTGTTGTCTAATTGACGCACGAGATAGCAAATAATGTGGGATCGGGCATTAACTGGTCTATTAAATTTCCAAATATGATTGTATCTCATGCCACAAACATCCCATCATTTCGCTAGTTTTGTTGGTGGATCGAAGGTTAGGATTGTGCTTCAAACGTTTTCATTGATATCTCCTTGCAAAAGTTCCAATGTCGATCGATCTTGTCATACGGAGATGACATGGCTACGCTGACTAAGAGGTGTGACTGGGACCCAGGAAATGTTAAAATGACTCAGGATGGAACTAGGACGTAAAACCCCCTTACGTGGTAAAGACACGTGGCATTCGAGACCGATGACTTCATTTTCTCGTGTTAATTGGAATCGGGACTTTCTTAAGCTATACACTCTAAAACCCAATCCTATCATGCTGACGCTGAAAAGTATCAAGGATTGGTGGTTGACAATTAACCTACCCAAGTGCTCTCGGATCAACGATCAACCTACCCAAGTGCTCTCGGATCGACTCTCTCGAAAAAGTCTCGATGTTGAAAACGCATTGGGGATCGGTGATCAGCAATATTCTTGTCACGGACAAAACGATTTTTTTAACTTTTATGGATTTCCCCGACCCCGATAAATCACATCGGTCATCGGCTATCGGTGATTTCTTTACGCCTTTTTTCAATGTCTACCCTTCACGCCTTTTTCCGATGTCGAAGGGGATTGGATATCTCTTGAAACTTTGTGTGAATAACTTATGCAAACCAACCCCACCTTCTGTCAACATCGATCAGGGATCGATGTTCGGCGACTGTTGTAATTTTGTGGTTCCTTTACTTGCTTGAATTATTTCTGATGTCGAACCTGAGTGCATTAGGTGCAGTGTTAGTTATCGATTCTTAATTTAGGTGTTAAGTTATTTTAGACATGGGTTTAACAAGTTCAAACAAACCTGAATTGATGATAAGAGTCATGAAAACAACACAAAGATAACTCATTTCCCAAAGTGAAATCAATTCAGACAGTGCAGAAAACAAGTGGTACCCAAAAAGCGACAAAATTTCATAAGGATTTTAGGGTGTGTTGAGTGCTCAACACCAGGTTGGGTCACATCACACAAAACTCTCTCATTATCAGCTTTGATACCACTTTGTAACATACATAGCCTCCAACTAAGCAACATTATGTGAAGAATACACATAAAAATGAAACTTCTGCTAACTAAAGAAATTCTTTAACTGTTAGTCAATTTCCTGTAGCTTACAACTACAGATTTAAAACATATTTAGCTATTGTCTATAACCATAAAAAATATGCATCTAAATCATGCTAATAATCAACATGAAATGCAACTAAATCGCTCATTACAACAACATATAATTTATTATCATTTATGCATATTTCATGCACAACAATAACACATGTAAATAACTCAGTACAAGATAAAACAATTATCTTTTAACAAGAATTGTGAAACCATCTGCTTGAGACAGATATTCCATCCAACCATAGACTGATTGTTCCAAATCTCAACAGCCAGTCACCCCCAAGTTGAGGCTACTAATCCACAACAGAGGGTGGTCTCTCACAGTCCATGATTTTTCTACCAACTCTCTTCCTTCTGACCTTCCCAACCCAAGGAATGCACCTTTTGTTTATTGAGGATAACCCAAGGAATGTGCCATTCATTTATCAGGGTCTCTCTGGCATAGGTAACTAGGAATCTCTCAACTGGGAGCTCAAGGGAACTTGCTTCTAGGAAAACTATCAGCAAACCAACAACAACACTTGTTGTTTTAGTGCAATTCACACATGAGTTCACTCTTCAGGCATGACAACCTGGCTCTTCAGTTTTCCAACTCCACTTCGCTCCAGTTATTCTCCATAGATCTCCCTCCATGGCTACACCAGCTCCAAGCTCTTTTTTTGCCTCTCTCATCTTTTCCCATGCACAAAGATTGACTGAATATAACTTTTTGTCCCAATGCATACAAATTTCCCCTCTGGTGGTTTTCCTTTCTTGACTCACACTCTTCCCCAAGCTATGTGTGCTCAACCCCCATGTTCCCAATAACTCTAGGATGTGACCACTCACACCCACTTATTGACGCTTGAAAGAGAAACGATGAATACTATGCTCGCAAATGATTTCCAAGCTTTATTATTTAACTATATTAATAATATACTAGTAGGTGGGACCCCCTTGTTTAACTTATGGCACTATGATGGCTAAGAAACGCCTATATTTTGGTTTCCTATGTATTTGTTGAGGCATATATTTCTACAACTCATTTTCTTCAAATCATGGTTTAAATGTTATGGTAATATGTGGTGATTGGGTGATTAAAACAAGGAACAACATGGTTTTGAGTATCTCTCATGAAATATGATTATGCTGCCTTTTGGATAAAAGAATTACACTCCAGTTTTAATGTTGATATTGTATATTTTCCATAGCAAAGACTGGGTGATATCAACCCTTGCCACTATCGTTATGCGCATTGGCTGAATTGAAAATTGGGTTGTGTTCCTAGAAAGTTGTCATATGAGAAAATTTGATAGTGGCAAGGGGTGGCGCACTTTGGACTATCGTGCACTTTGCAAAATGTAATATGAAAAGTTTGGATATTTGGTTGTATTAATGGTTCTGAATGTAATGGTATGGTGAGCTAGCTAGTGGACTTGGCTTGTACTAATATATGAATGAGGATCTGAAGGAAGAAGCGACATGCAGTAAATTCACGTCACTCAAACTCCCCTTGAGCCCGCCACCCTAGTCATTCTTGCATTTTTGGCTCTGTTAGTTTTTACTTCTCCACCTTTCTTGGTCGTGGAGGAAGTATACAACCTTGGTTTTTCTCCTCGCGAAATTTTTTACAGTTATGGGGTTTTCTTACTTTTCCATCCATGAGATTTGATCTGCCTTTAAATCAAATGTTGGCTTTGATTGCTCGTGGTATGTGTGATTCTCAAGTTGTTATGATGTTTTTGGAACTGTGTATTTATGGTTGCATCCTTGGTTTCCTATGGTGGTTTTTCTGGGAATGTTGGCATTAAAAAGTTGGTCGCAGTGTCCTTATTGTGTGTAATTGTTCGCGGGGAATTGTTGAGTAAAAATTGTGGTTGAGCCTGCCTTGCCTATGGTTCTGTATTCGGGTTTGTCCTCCTTGTTGAAATGGGTTACCTCAATCAACCTAACCTATGGTATTTTTGAATACCTCACCTATAGATTGATATTGATGGTATTTGTGGTTAGTATACCCGTGCCATATTTCAACCCTACAGATGATCAATTGAAATATGACTAAACCCTCACGTGCCTTGTCCTAGAAAAACCCTTAGTTGTTGGCTTGCTTACTTATGACCTCATTGTCACTGTTGTGTGGTGAACGCTATACATATATGAGAACATTGCTATCCATATTTTGATGGGAGAACTATTCATGATTTTTTGGTTGGGCACGGATTTTTATTTGGTCACTCGCTATGTTGTGTTGAAGGAAGTGGTGGTTTCTCTTATTCTTTGGAAGTTATAGTCTGTTATTTGAAGCTCATGTAGTCGATAGCAATGTTGTGAATTATTGTTTCCGTGATCGATTATATAAATAAAGGCATCTTCGAAATGAGGTGTATGTGTTATTCAATTGTCAAAACCTTTGTTTAATTTTCCCCAATGTCTCTACCCTTACTGTCATTGACATTTCTCGAACCCTACACATTACAGTGAAAGTGTTGCTTACTCCAATTTGAGTTGATGAGAGAATTGTTCTTGCTCGGTTACTTGGGCATGAGGTTAGTTGGTCCCTTTTTTGGAAATTATCGAAAGGAGTGTGTCCTCACCTATTCATTGAAAGTTAAAGTTGTTAAAGCTTGTGTTTCTCGATAACAAATGTTATTTTTCTTGGTTCAATCCTTATGTTTATTGTTAAAAAAAAGGCACTTATGTTTGAAATGTATGAGACTCGAGTTGAGTAATAATGCCCAGAATAAAATTAGAATAAGTTGCATTGAACAATGAATATTAAATTAATAATGGATTATTGACGATTCAAATCGTCAACAAAGTTTAGCCCGCAAAGTGTTGCTAAAGCCTATTATTATAAAAGCTAAATAATACTAGTAGGTGGGACCCCCTTGAACTATTGAAGATTAGATATGTTCATATTTGATGTTGTGATGATGTGTGACACGGATTACATGGTCGATGAGATCTTGTTGTTATTGGCTATGGTTTGAGCTTATGAAATGTCGGTTCCTTATGTTACTACAGTTTATGCTATTCATTGATATTGTTGATATATGTCCTTATCGTACCTACACAACAAACATGTTAGTGAAAATACATAAAAGGAAATTTGGAGAAAGGAAAAATTGTTATAACCAATGCAAAGGAAAAGGGATCTAGTTCTGCAGTTTTACTGTACCACATGCAAAACAATTGGAAATAAATAAGAAACAATGCAACAGTTGCAAAGGGGAAGAAATTAAACTATCCTATATATTATACTACATGCATGAAGGACTTAATGGTTATGGTTGAATCCTAGCTAGCAATTTAATAGTCATGAAATTTTAATTGAGTTATATGGTCGATACACATATGGTATATTTTGGATGGACGGGAGATGGGTGGCACATTTTGACAAAATAATAGGCAGCAATGGTTATGTAATTTGATTATGCTATATGATACGTAGTTTTTTTATGTATGGCATAAGTTAATGAATTTGATGGTTGCTCTATTGGCTTTTAATGAGGTGATGGTTTCGATACATAGTCTAATTAATGGTGTTAATGAAGAACTTGTTGGCATGTACTGGTGAATTAATGAAATGTGGGTGGAGGCAACGTGCATTTACTGCACGACAACTTTACTCTTCCCGTTATCCTCCACCCTAGTTGGGATATTGTTTGACTTTTCTATTGTGGTTATGCTCTGACTTCTTAGCAAAGAAGAACCGCTCGGCCAACTCTCGTTTTAAGGAATTCGATTACAGGTATGTATTTTTTTGGTCATTCATGAGTCTTCTCTGGTTATGAAATGATTAATGGCTCARGTGTATTGGTTTGTGTTTTCCTTAAGTGCTACAACTGTGTGAAATTGTGTTCTTGGAATGAAGCTTTGATGGTTCTTTCTGCAATAATATTGAATCCATAGAAGTTATTGGTCATCCTGGGTGCTAGCTCTCTGTTGTCTTGYTGGTTTAGTTGGAGGGGTTTTGTTGGTATTGCTTTGATGGTTTCCCTCACGTGTTCACATCATATGTCAAGTCTCTGGCTTTTATGGGTTAATGGTTGGAGGCTTTCTGTTACAAGAACAAGAATAAAATAAAAAAAAATGTGGAAATAAAACACAAAAGATACACAATACAATAGAGAAACAGATATACGTGGTTCACCCAGTGTGGGCTACGTCTACCAGAGAAATTGTCAGGTCCTTCCTTTATTATTATCTAGCAAATGAAGGGATACAACCTACAGTAAACCCATTGTAAATTCCTCTTATTTCTCTCACAGTCTCCTATCTTAGAATACAATATTCTCTATGATACACAACCGCAATACATTTCCCTCATAAGAGAGGGTTTCCTTCTAGGGAAAAAAAAACCCTAACATAATGAATGGTCTAGATTTACAATGAAAATTACAATATACTTTTACAAGCCAAATTTTTCTTCAAGGGCCTGCTTGCCCCCGGACCCCGCAGAGGGGGTAACCCCCCTCTGCACTCCCCCACGTGGAAGAGTGTACATTCTTCTGGGGTGTAAATAATTCATGGGGTATAAACATGGATGAAAGAAAGGACCTCTGAATCAGGAAGATAATCAATCTCCACAACCAACACTTTCTGCACCACTGTGTTTTGATTCACTTGGGCACTGGTTGATTTCACCACTAAGGGTCACAAAATGAGTCCCCTGTTCTTACTCGGCCCTATCTTCACCTCAGTAATGTGGTTGTTTGATTAAAGAGCACGAGGTTTATACCCTATGTGTGTTAAATAACATTGCCAGGCCGAATTAGAGCCTCACCTTTTGTTATGGCCCCTGCCATGGATTTGTTACTTATCCACGAATGAGTTGTGTTTCTCTTTGTGTATGCACCGTTGGCCTCAGATTTTTCACTGTTACAAGGAATTGGTTCTGCTCTCCTTATGTTGGCTACAGAACAAACCCTTAGCCTCCAGTCTGAAGTTTTATAGAGAATATTTTTGGGCTTGTCAAGGTTGTTATGGGTTATTGTGGATTGAATGTATTGTCGATTACTTTGAATGCAGACTCGCCCAGTTGTTCATATGACAGTCATGTTGGTTTGGCATTTAGTTATTTCTCTGTGATGATAATGACAAACCCTGCATTGTTAATTTCACTTTTCAAAGTAGACAATTTCTCTCCTTATGTTAATAACTCAATATTGTTTATTTGAGAGGGTCACTGCCCCGATTCGAATTGATGCATGGGTATGCATGGTTTCCACAGCTTGTTAGGTCGATTTATTTTTACGACAATAGTAAATCAGTTGGTTGATACACAGTCACTGTTATTTTTTCATTAAGGATTATTTGGATGTTTAGTTGGCATTGGTTACAATTGCTTGATGTTTCTCACACATACCGCGTTGTATGTGTGGTGTTTCTCTACAATGAAATAATGGTCAATGTAATCATAGTTTCTTTTGGGGTTGAATGATTATTGAACCGGGATGACTGTAGAAACTTCATCCACTATATCCTTATGAGTGTTTGATTATATAAGTCTGAGTTTGCATAGCATAGTTGATTACAGTTTGACTAAATCGAAGTAATATGGTGTTAGAATTATGACTCAGTGTTAGAATATAATGGATGTGATTTTTTTACCATTGATAATATCATTATTTCCACCCAACCATAGGATGAAGCCACCCTCCGAGCACCTTAATATTGACAGAGATTCATTCTGGAACCAAACCCTAGGCTAGATAGTCAAACAAAGGGTAGCGCACCTTTCCCCAAGGATAGTGCATCAAACAAGAGTTGATCAGATAATCCAAACCTTAAGCAAGAGATAGTCCAAGCCAAAACCAAAATCTTCTAGCTGCAGCAGATGCAATGACATCTCTCCTCCAAACTTGTGCAGAAACTGGGCAACTGCAGTGCGCACAAGTGTTGTTCTACAATTCTAAGAATGCCTACTAGAATGAAGATTGGCCTCCTATAATTATAGTAATTTTGGCTAACTTCCTGGGCTGATTTCTCATTCTGGGTATCTGTCTGTTCAGTATATATTATTTCTTATGGTCGACTTCTTCTCTTGGAGGCTAATAACCTAATACAAATTATCCTCTTGAGTCGACATGTCTTCTAGGGTTATTATCCAACTCATTATGGTTTCTTATTGCTTCCCGAAATATTCTATTTTCATCAGGTTTACACATGGAGGTAAATACCTCCCGCAGCTACCATAATATCAACACTCCCACCTAGCTAGGGAGGTATTTGAAGGTAATGGTATTGATCACAAACATACCATTTACCCGGTAGCATCAACATAGTCGTATAGACTATCTCGTGACTAGATCATGATCATCATCATCACTATCAGTGTCATCAGTTGCATCATATCTTGAAACCATACTCCATTTGATTAATTATACATGATGTTGGATAGGTCACTCACATCACAGAGTGACACAAGAGCCATTCTTCTAATCTAGACATATGTCCTAGAAGAATAAATTTCCTGAACCATTTTTCATCTAGGAAATCTTTGTCCATTGATCATCCATCTAGCTGATAATCATTTTCAACATTGTTGATAGTCTTCAAGGTAATCGAAACAATATCATTCAATAGAACACAATTGTGTCTATCCATAGTAGTAAACAACTATAATCCAATGGTACACTACCACACCAAGTAGCACACAAGTACTTGATCAGTAATGTATAGCCACAAACAGTGGAACACATCTACCACAGTAGTATACATCTAATGTCTAGAGACATACAGTCTTCATAAAAATCATCTGATATCAACCTGCACAGAAACAATGTTATGATATAAATTGAATCATCTGGGCCATTCTTCCACTCACATCTGTGAGATCTTGGAAGAGCATCTGCCCTCAAAAGGTAAGACATCAATGATGAGTTATCTGGACTATTCTTCTCAAGCAAGGAAGAATAATGTTAGAATATGAAATATGTGTTCTTGTTTTACCATTGACAATACCCTTGTCACCCAACCATAGACCGAAGCCACCCTCCGAGCACCTTAACCTTGACAGAGAATCACTCTGAAAGCAAACCCTAGGCTAGATATCCAAACAAAGGGTAGTGCACCTTTCCCCAAGGATAGCACATCATAAAGAGTTGATCAGATAGTCCAAACCCTAGCCAAGAGATAGTCCAAGCCAAAACATAACTTCTAGCTACAGCAGCTGCACTGACAGCTCTCCTCAAACCTGCGCACAAGACTGGGCACTTCAGTGCACACCAGTTGTTTCTCTGCAATTGAGATTGCCTGCCAGAATGAGAACTGGCCTCTTGTATTTATACTAATTCTAGCTAACTACCTGGGATGAATTCTCATTCTGGGTATCTGTTTGTTCAGTATATATTATTATTTATGGTTGACTTATTATCTTGGAGGCTAATAACCTAATATAAAGTATCTTTTTGAGCCAACAAGTCTTCTAGGTTTATTATCCAACTCATTAGGGTTTCTTCTTGCTTCTTGGAGTATTCTATCCTTGTCAGGTTTACATGTGGAGGTAAATACCTCCCACATATACCATAATATCAACACTCCCTCCTAGTTAGGGAGGTATTACAGGTAATGGTCTTGAGCACAAAACATACCATTCACCCGGTAGCATCAACATAGTTATAGACTAGATCATGAGAAACATCATCATCATTAGCTGCATCATCTCTCGAAACCATACTCTATCTGAGTAATCAGACATGATTCTCACTCCACAGAGTGATACAAGAGTCATTCTTCTAATCTAGAAGAGTAATTTTTCTGAACCATTTTCTGTCTGGAAAATATTTGTTCATCATTCATATGGCTGATAATTATTTTCAATAAATTGTTGATAGTCTTCAAGGCAATCAGAACAAAATAGAACACAACTGTGTCTATCCATAGTAGTACATAACTACAATCCAGTGGTACACTACCACACCAAGTAACACACAAGTACTTGATCAACAACGTATAGTCAAGAACAGTGGAACACATCCACCACAGTAGTATACATCTATTGTCATACAGTCTTCATAACAATCATCCGTATCAACCTGCATAGAAATAATGTTATGATATAAACTGAATCATCTGGGCCAATATTTCACTCACATCTGTGAGATCTGAAAGAATATCTTCCCTCAGAGTAGAACAATGAGATATCTGGACTATTCTTCTCAAGCAAGGAAGAATAATTATCATGTCTTCTGAACCTGGACCATTCCCCACCCTGGGCCATTCTTCCTACACTAATCAAAGTGCACCCTGAAGAGAATGTATAAACCCTAAGGAATGCATGTCCCTGAACGTTGATCCTAGACCATTCCCCACCCTAGGCCATTCCTCCTACACTAATCAAAGTGAGAATGTATAAACCCTAAGTAATGATTGTCTGGACCATTTCCTCTATTAACCACAAGAGGAAAAGATTGTCCTGTATCAACCTCCAAAACAGACCATTCCTCATGTTAACCATAATGAGAAATCGTTATCTGGTGAGGCGGGCCAATCTTCTTGAGTAAACCTCAAGAAGAGAGACTGCCCTAGACCACTCCCCATGTTAACCACAATGGGAAGTCATTTTCTATGATACATCAACAATATGGACCATTTCCCATGTTAACCACAATGGGAAATCATTTTCCGTCAGAAATCTCAATCCACTTTCTGAACAGGAAAGAATCTGTTCAAGGTGGACTATTTTTCAATGAATGTCTTCAATAGTATTTTCGATGCTCCCTCCCAACCTAGGAGTCATATCTTCCTTTTTCAATAAGGAAGTTGTCTCCACGAGCTCCATCTTGAGTATGCAAACTCTTTCATCTTTTACCAAAATGTCTTCTTATCTTCTCATCTGTGGAGATATGTATTGGAGAACCACTTTCTTCTTTCTGGACTTCATCACGGATAATGTAATACTTGATTTCAAATGTACTTTAGTCTAGAACACTGATTTTCTGTGAAGGATTCATGTAGCTCTGAACAATAGAGTAAACCATTGTTGGAAAACTACAACATATCCATGATCCAGCTGGATATCGGTGGCCACCCACCTTTTCCAACTGGCTCAAAACAATTTTCTAGCAATTTTGGCAATTTACTATTTTTAGCAGGTTTTAACTTCTGGGGCCATTTTGAGGGCCTAAATGAAGGTTTTTCGAAATAAAGTTTCTCAATGATATTATAAGGCATGATTTATCCCCCAAAATGAATCTCCTCGACAATACCTTTCCAACGAGCTATCATACGCCTAAAATAGAGATCGTATGCAAAAGTTACGACCCTGGGAAGTTGATGTACTAACTTACCCAAACGGGGCCCACATGACTTTTGGTGCTTCATCTCCTAGGGTTAGGTTTTTGGATGTCTAGGGTTTTTTACATTCGTGTTTTTTGTAAAAATGCATTCAGAGCCTCATTGTAATCATCTTCTTATGGATGCGAGTAGCCGTCACAACTCTTCTCAAAGATAAGTTGTCACCATTCTAGCGAGTCTTTCACTCTTTATTTTTATAGTCTCTGTACATTTCCTTCATTAATAGCAATCATGTATTATTGTATCTCTGTGTTTATGGTTGCCTCTCTGATATATTTTTGTTATATTATTGAATATCTGAGATATCTCTGTGCATTTCTTCATTATATCTTCGATCTCATTTCGTGTCGAAAATAATCTGGTCCAGTGGTATCAGAGCAAGTTGCTCTTGATCATTTTTTCAATGCATGTCCCCGACAAGGTCCAAGTATAGCAAGTTGGGTCTCGAGCTTGTCTCTCTTGAAGAAAATCTCTCTTGCACACCCAAGAAACCCTCAATGGCGGAAAAAAATAAAAACAACGGAGCAGACGATCCTATCAATCTGTTGCTTGAGCAAGCTCTCACGCGACAAAGGGATGAAATGATGGAGAATTTTCCCACATCCTTCAACGCCTGCCGATAACAGCAGCTACATATTCATCAAGCAGCCACTTTGGAGGCACCTCACCTTTCAAGGTACAATTTAATTTTGATATTCCTGTATTTAAACGACAGATAGATGCAGAAGTCCTAGAAAAATGGTTAACTCTGCTAGAAGGTTATTTCTTTGTTCACAATTTTTGCGACAAAGAAAAGATCACCTTCACACTCCTTAAAGTTCTCCCTCATGTCAAACATTGGTGGGAAACTTACTAGGAGAAAAGTTCCACAGAGGAGTCTGGAATATATGGGGACGATCCCACTTGAGATTTTTTTGTGGATGCGGTAAAGGAACAATATTACCCTGTTGGGAACTATGAGGACCAGTACATGAGATGGACCACTTTGCGGCAAGAGAGGGGCCAAGCAGTTCTAGAGTTCACCAATACCTTCCATACCTTGTGCACCAAGATGGGTATCAAAGACTCTGAGTGACATTTGGTTCTGAAATACCGTAGGGCTCTACACAAATACATCCAGACTGAAATGGATTTTATGGACATCTCATCACTCAGTGTTGCTTATCGATATGTTGTTAAAATTGATTAGAAATTTAAGCACCAAAATAAATGGGAATTCAGGTCTGCAAATCTGCAACAACCAAAGTATGACAAAGATGGCCCTAACAAATAGTCTCCTGAAAACCAGTCCAAGACATAGGAAAAGAAGGGTCACGGGAAGACAAAGAAAGACATCGAAAAATGGTGTGATTTCCACAAAATCCCCTTTCACAACATCAATGAATTTTGCTCAAAACAGTCATTGGTGGTCAAGGCCAAAGACAAGGAGCCGAACCCTAATTCTGAAAATACTGGTAAAGGATAGATCATTGACACAAACCCCACTATTATTGTCGCGACCACAACAATTCAACCAAAAGAACCAACAGATCCTAAAGAGGGGGAGTGCCTTTTTCATTCACAGATGTGGGTGAAGGGGACCTGGCTACATTTTGTTGTTGATAGCGGAAGCCAGAAAAACATCATCTCAACAAAGGTCGTCAAATAGTTGGGATTGTCAACAACACCACACCCACAGCCATACAACATCGGGTGGCTTCGGCAAGGACGAGATCTCTGTGTCAGCCAACAATGCCGATTGTTATATGGCACCCAACCCTTCAAGGATGAGGTATTATGTGATGTTTCCCCACTGGATGTCTGTGATGTTCTCTTAGGCCAACCATATATGTGGAGACACCATGTTATTTATGAGTCTCGACCCCGTAGTGTCATTGTTCTTTGGGGGGTCATCTCTATATAAGACCAGACGTAGTTCCAACTATTGTTCCACCTAAAAAGTGTCGCAAGGTAGTATCTCATACTACAAAATTCAACTTCTTCACAATCTGTTCAAAAGGAGAACAAAGGGACACTACAACCACTACAGCCTCGCCCCCTGCACCTTCTATCCAACAGAAGCAGGACAACAAGTTTGTAGCAAAGCGCAAAGATTCCTTATGCACACCTTCCACTCATGTAGCTCAACTTGTTGAACAACCTCAGCTTCAATAGGTTCATGACAAACTTCAACAAACTAAGCAGTGCGACGTCTCTAGCAATACAAACATCTCACCAAGATGCAGATCCAGCAAATGCTTTTCCCTCTCCCCCGAGAACTCAACAAAATGGAGACCACTGCTTCCTAATAAGGGAGGATTGATCCAGGTGGATATCGGTGGCCACCCACCTTTTTCGACTGGATTAAAACAGTTTTCTGGCAATTTTGACAATTTACTATTTTTAGCAGGTTTTAACTTCCAGAGCCATTTTGAGGGACTAAATGAATGTTTTTCGAGATCAAGGTTCTCAATTATATTCAAATTCATTATTGAGCCACCAAAATAAATCTCCTCGATGATACCTTTCCAACGAGCTATCATACGCCTAAAACGGAGATCGTATGCAAAAGTTACGACCCCGGGAAGTTGATGTACTAACTTACCCAAATGGGGCCCACATGATTTTTGGCGTTTCATCTCCTAGGGTTAGGTTTTTGGATGTATAGGGTTTTTGGCATTCCTGTTTATTGTAAAAATTCCTTCAGAGCCTCATTGTAATCATCTTCTTGCAAATGTGAGTAGTCGTCACATCTCTTCTCGGAGATAAGTTGCCACCATTCTAGTGAGTCTTTCACTCTGTATTTTTATAGTCTCTGTACATTTCTTTCATTAATAGAAATCGTGTATTACTGTATATCTGTCTTTATGGTTACATATCTGATATATTTTTGTTATATTGTTAAATATCTATGATATCTCTGTGCATTTCTTTATTATATCTCCGATCTCATTTCGTGCCGAAAATAATCTGAATCAATGAGATCAGAGCAAGCTGCTCTTGATCATTTTTTTAGTGCATGTCCCCAACAAGGTTCGAGTATAGAAAGTTGGGTCTCGAGCTTGTCTCTCTTGAAGAAAATCTCTCTCGCACACCCAACAAACCCTCAATGGCAGAATAAAAGAAAAACGACGGAGCAGACGATCCTATCAATTTGTTGCTTGAGCAAGCTCTCACGCGACAAAGGGACGTAATGATGGAGAATTTTGCCCACATCCTTCAACGCCTGTCGATAAAAATAGTTGAATCTTCATCAAGTGGCCACTTTGGAGGCACCTCACCTTTCAAGGTACAAGTTAATTTTGATATTCCTGTATTTGAAGGATAGATAGATGCAGAATCCCTAGAAAAATGGTTAACTCTGCTAGAAGGTTATTTCTTTGTTCACAATTTTTCCGACAAATAAAAGATCACCTTTGCACTCCTTAAAGCTCTCCCTCATGTAAAACATTGGTGGGAAACTTACTGGGAGAAAAGTTCCACATAGGAGTCTGGAATATATGGGGTTGATCCCAATTGGGATTTTTTTGTGGATGCGGTAAAGGAACAGTATTACCCTGTTGGCAACTATGAAGACTAGTACATGAGATGGACCACACTATGGCAAGAGAGGGGCCAAGCAGTTCTAGAGTTCACCAATACCTTCCATACCTTGCACACCAAGCTGGGTATCAAAGACTCCGAGCGAAATTTGGTTCTGAAATACCGTGGGGCTCTACACAGATACATCCAGACTGAAATGGATTTTCTGGACATCTCATCACTCGATGTTGTTTATAGATATGTTGTTAAAATTGAGCAGAAATTTAAGCAACAGAACAAACGGGAATTCAGGTCTGCAAATCTGCAACAACCAAAGTATGACAAAGACGGACCTAACAAACAGTCTCCCGAAAACCAGTCCAAGGCACAGGAAAAGAAGGGTCACGGGAAGACAAAGAAGGACACTGAAAAATGGTGTGATTTCGACAAAAGCCCCTAGCACAACATCGATGAATGTCTCTCAAAATAGTCATTGGTGGTTGAGATCAAAGACAAGAAGCCGAACCCTAATTATAAAAATACTGGTAAAGGACAGATCATTGACGCAGACCCCACTGCTATTGTCGCTATCGCAGTAATTCAAACAGAAGAACCAACAGATCCTGAAGAGGGGGAGCACCTTTTTCATTCACAGATGTGGGTGAAGGGGACCCCACTACATTTTATTGTTGATAGCGGAAGCCAGAAAAACCTCATCTCAGCAGAGGTCGCCAAACAGTTGGGATTGTCGACAACACCACACCTGCAACCATACAACATTGGGTGGCTTCTACAAGGACGATATCTCTGTGTCAGCCAATAGTGTCGATTGTCATATGGCATCCAACCCTTCAAGGATGAGGTATTATGTGATGTTTCCCCACTGAATGTCTATGATGTTCTCTTGGGCCAACCATATATGTGGAGACGCTATGTTATTTATGAGTCTAGACCCCATAGTCTCATTGTTACTTTGGGGGGTCATCTCTACAGAATACCAGAGGTAGTTCCAACTATTGTTCCACCTAAAAAGCGTCGCAAGGTAGTATCGCATACTGCAAAATTCAGCTTCTTCACAATCTGTTCAAAAGGGGGACAAAAGGACACTACAACTACTACAGCCTCGCCCCCTGCACCTTCTATCCATCAGAAGCAGGTCGACAAGGTTGCAACAAAGTGCAAAGATTCCTTCGACACACCTTCCTCTCATGTAGCTTGACTTGTTGAACAACCTTAGCTTCAACAAGTTCATGACATATTTCCACAAACTAAGCAGTGCGACGTCTCCAACAATACAAGCAGCTCACCAAGATGCAGATCCAGCAAATGTTTTTCTCTCTCCCCCGAGAACTCAATGCAATGGAGACCATTGCTTTCTAAGGAGGGAGGATTGATCTAGGTGGATATTGATGGCCACCTACCTTTTTCAATAGGCTAAAAATAGTTTTCTGACAATTTTGACAATTTACTATTTTGGTAAAGGAACAATATTACCATGCTGGAAACTATGAGGACCAGTACATGATATGGACCACATTGCAGCAAGAGAGGGGCCAAGAAGTTATAGAGTTTACCAATACCTTCCATACCTTGTGCACCAAGCTGGGTATCAAAGACTCCGAGCGACATTTGGTTCTGAAATACCGTGGGGCTCTACACAGACACATCCAAATTGAAATGGATTTTTTGGACATCTCATCACTTGGTGTTGCTTATCGATATGCTATTAAAATTGAGCAGAAATTTAAGCACCAGAACAAACGATAATTCAGGTTTGCAAATCCGCAACAACCAAAGTATGACAAAGATGGACCTAACAAAAAGTCTCCCGAAAACTATTCCAAGACACAGGAAAAGAAGGGTCACGGGAAGACAAAGAAGGACACTGAAAAATGGTGTGATTTCCACAAAATCCCCTGGCACAACACCGATGAATGTCGCTTAAAATAGTCATTTGTGGTCAAGATCAAAGACAATAAGACGAACCCTGATTCTAAAAGTACCGGTAAAGGATAGATCATTGATGCAAACCCCACTTCTATTGTCACGACCGCAGCAATTCAACCAGAAGAACCAAAAGATCCTGAAGAGGGGGAGCACCTTTTTCATTCACAGATGTGGGTGAAGGGGACCCCACTGCATTTTATTGTTGATAGCAGAAGCCAGAAAAACCTCATCTTAGCAGAGGTCATCAAACAGTTGGGATTTTCGACAACACCACACCCACAGCCATACAACATCGGGTGGCTTCGAAAAGGATGAGATCTCTGTGTCAGCCAATAGTGTCGATTTTCATATGGAATCCAACCCTTCAAGGATGAGGTATTATGTGATGTTTCCCCACTGAATGTTTGTGATGTTCTCTTGGGCCAACCATATATGTGGAGACTCCATGTTGTTTATGAGTCTCGACCACGTAGTGTCATTGTTACTTTGGGGGGTCATCTCTACAGAATACCAGAGGTAGTTCCAACTATTGTTCCACCTAAAAAGTGTTGCAAGTTAGTATCTCATACTGCAAAATTCAGCTTCTTCACAATCTATTCAAAAGGGGAACAAAAGGACACTGCAACCACTACAGCCTTGCCCCCTGCACCGTCTATCCAACAGAAGCAGGTCAGAAAGGTTGCAACAAAGCACAAAGATTCCTTCTGCACACCTTCCTCTCATGTAGCTCGACTTTTTGAACAACCTCAGCTTCAACAGGTTCATGATAGACTTCCACAAACTAAGCAGCGCGACGTCTCCAGCAATACAAGCAGTTCACCAAGATGTAGATCCAGCAAATTCTTTTCCCTCTCCCGTGGGAACTCAACACAATGGATACCATTGATTCCTAAGGAGGAAGGATTGATCCAGGTGGATATCGATGGCCACCCACCTTTTCCGACTGGCTCAAAATAGTTTTTTGGCAATTTTGGCAATTTACTATTTTTAGCAGGTTTTAACTTCCGGGGCCATTTTGAGGGATTAAATGAAGGTTTTTCCTGATCGAGGTTCCCAATGATATCCAAAGGAATTATTGAGCGCCCAAAATTCATCTCCTTTATTATACCTTTCCAACAAGCTATCATATGCCTAAAACGGAGATTGTATGCAAAAGTTACGACCCCGGAAAGTTGATGTACTAACTTACCCAAAAGGGGCCCACATGAATTTTGGCGCTTCATCTCCTAGGGTTAGGTTTTTGGATGTCTAGGGTTTTGGGAATTCTTGTTTATTGTAAAAAGGCCTTCATAGCCTCATTGTAATCATCTTTTTGCGAATGCGAGTAGCCATCACATCTCTTCTCAGAGATAAGCTGCACCATTTTAGCGAGTATTTCACTCTATATTTTTACAGTCTCTGTACATTTCTTTCATTAATAGAAATCATGTATTAATGTATATCTGTGTTTATGGTTTCCTCTCTGATATATTTCTGTTATATTATTGAATATATGTGATATCTTTGTGCATTTCTTTATTATATCTTCGATCTCATTTCGTGCCGAAAATAATCCGGATTAGTGGTATCGGAGCAGGTTG
>ML796497.1:159849-176191 GCA_009831015.1 Picea engelmannii | reverse complement strand
TACTTGAACATTTAAGTGGGGTAAAAGGAGGTTACCCCCTCGAAGAGGCTCATTATCTGAAATTATCTCTTTTCAAGGCGTTGAGTACTTTTCCTGAGGTTTTTCTATGCTATATTGATGTTTGGTTCTTAACATCTATAGAATACTAGAGGTAGTTCCAACTATTGTTCCACCTAAAAAGTATCACAAGGTAGTATCTCATACTGCAAAATTCATCTTCTTCATAATCTGTTCAAAAGGGGAACAAAAGGACACTGCAACCAATACAACCTTGCCCCCTGCACCTTCTATCCAACAGAAGCAGGTAAACAAGGTTGTAGTAAAGTGAAAAGATTCCTTATGCACACCTTCCTCTCATGTAGCTTGACTTGGTGAACAACCTCAGCTTCAATAGGTTCATGATAGACTTCCACAAACTAAGCAGCGCGATGTCTCCAACAATACAAGCAACTCACCAAGATGTAGATCCAGCAAATGCTTTTCCCTCTCCCTCGGGAACTCAATGCAATGGAGACAATTTCTTCCTAAGGAGGGAGGATTGATCCAGGTGGATATCGATGGCCACCCACCTTTTTCGACTGGCTCAAAACAGTTTTCTGGCAATTTTGACAATTTACTATTTTTAGCAGGTTTTAACTTCCAGATCCATTTTGAGGGCCTAAATGAAGGTTTTTCAAGATTGAGGTTCTCAATGATATAAAAATGCATGATTGATCCCCCAAAATGAATCTCCTCGATGATACCTTTCCAACGAGCTATCATACGCCTAAAATGGAGATCATATGCAAACGTTACGACCCTGGGAAGTTGATGTACTAACTTACCCAAATGGGGCTGACATGACTTTTGGAGCTTCATCTCCTAGGGTTAGGTTTTTAGATGTCTAGGGTTTTTGGCATTCTTGTTTATTGTAAAAAGGCCTTCAGAACCTCATTGTAATCATCATCTTGCGAATGCAAGTAGCCGTCACATCTTTTCTCGGAGATAAGCTGCCACCATTATAGTGAGTCTTTCACTTTGTATTTTTACAGTCTATGTACATTTATTTCATTAATAGAAATCGTGTATTATTGTATCTTTGTGTTTATGGTTGCATCTCTGATATATTTTTTTATATTATTGAATATATGTGATATATCTGTGCATTTCTTTATTATATCTCTAATCTCATTTCGTGCCGAAAATAATCTGGATCAGTGGTATCAGAGAAGGTTGGTCTTGATCGTTTTTTTAGTGCATGTCCCCAACGATGTCCAAGTATAGAAAGTTGGTTCTCGATCTTGTCTCTCTTTAATACAATCTCTCTCGCACACCCAAGAAACCATCAATGGCGGAAGAAAAGAAAAACGACGGAGCAGACGATCCTATCAATATGTTGCTTGAGCAAGCTCTCACACGACAAAGGGACAAAATGATGGAGAATTTTCCCCACATCCTTCAACGCCTACCGATAACAGAAGCATAATATTCATCAAGCAGCCACTTTGGAGGCACCTCACCTTTCAAGGTACAAGTTAATTTTGATATTCTTGTATTTGAAGGACAGATAGATGCAGAAGCCCTAGAAAAATGGTTAACTCTGCTAGAAGGTTATTTCTCTGTTCATAATTTTTTCGACAAAATAAAGATCACCTTCGCACTCCTTAGGGATCTCCCTCATGTCAAACATTGGTGGGAAACTTACTGGGAGCAAATTTCCACAGAGGAGTCTGGAAAATATGGGGTCGATTCCACTTGCGATTTTTTTGTGGATGCGGTAAAGGAACAGTATTACCCTGTTGCAAACTATGAGGACTAGTACATGAGATGGACCACACTGCAGAAAGAGATTGGCCAAGTAGTTCCAGAGTTCACCAATACCTTCCATACCTTAGGCACCAATCTAGGTATCAAAGACTTCGAGTGACATTTGGTTCTGAAATACCGTGGGGCTCTACACAGTGTTGGTTGTGGAGCCTGATTATCTTCTTGATTCAAAGGTCCTTGCTTTTAGTCGTTTTTATACCCCACGAAGTATTTACACCCTAGAAGTATGTACACTCTTCCACGTGGGGGAGTGTAGAGAGGGGGTACCCCCTCTACGGGGTCCGAGGGGGCAAGCAGGGGTTCCAGGGCGAAGCCCTCGAAGGAAAAATTGCCTTGTAAATGTATATTGTAATTTCATTGTAAATCTAGACCATTCATTATAAGTTTGTAGATCAAATGGTAGAAATTATGTTAGGGTTTTTTTCCCTAAAAGGCAACCCTCTTTTATGAGGGAAATGTATTGCGGCTATGGTTGATAGCGAATATTGTATTCTGAGAGAGGAGACTGTGAGAGAAAGAAGAGGAAGTTACAGTGGGTTTTGTTGTAGGTTGTATCCCTTCATTTGTTGGATAATAATAAAGGAAGGACTTGGAAATTTCTCTGATGGACGTAGCCCACACTGGGTGAACCACGTAAATATGTGTCTCTCTTGTATTGTGTATCTTTTGTGTTTTGTTTCCGCATTTGTTTTATTTGATTGCTCTGAGGTCCTGTTTTTCTAACACACAGATACATCCAAACTGAAATGGATTTTCGGGACAACTCATCACTCGGTGTTGCTTATTGATATGCTGTTAAAATTGAGCAAAAATTTAAGCACCAGAACAAACGGGAATTCGGGTCTACAATTCCGCAACAACCAAAGTATGACAAAGATGGCCCTAACAAACAGTCTCTCAAAAACTAGTCCAATACACAAGAAAATAAGGGTCACGGGAAGACAAAGAAGGACACCGGAAAATGGTGTGATTTCCACAAAATCCCCTGGCACAACACCGATGAATGTCGCTCAAAACATTCATTCGTGGTTGGGATCAAAGACAAGGAGTCGAACCTTGATTCTGAAAATATTGGTAAAGGACAGATCATTAATGCATACCCCACTGCTATTGTCACAACTACAGCAATTCAACCATAAGAACCAATAGATCCTAAAGAGGGGGAGCGCCTTTTTCATTCACAGATGTGGGTGAAGGGGACCCCACTGCATTTTATTGTTGATAGCGGAAGCCAAAAAAACCTCATCTCAGTAGACGTCATCAAACAGTTGGGATTGTCAACAACACCACACCCACAGCCATATTGTTATTAGATAAATTCGTGAGTGCGGACACAAACCGATCTCCCTAGATCCACCTGGATCTAGAACAAAGCAAGACAGAATAATACTCTTTCCCTAGATTCTAACCATTGAATGAACTAAGAGGCAAGAACAAGTTGCATACCTTATAATCGCTTCCATGTCTTTGTTTCTCCCGCTTTGCTCCAATGCTCTTGTACAGTCAAGACCAAAACAATACAAACCAAGAGGAGTAAAGAAAGCACAATAAATTCAATAGTGAATCTATGTATATGATCAAGGAGTTATACAATAAAGTGGAACTAGATTTATGGGAAAAAATCATATTATTGTATCATATTAAATGTGAAAGAGAGATTACAACCATGGCCTTGATGTCGTAAGGTCCCTTCCAACTGTCCTTCGTTCCCCACACACTTCTTTCTCCAAGTATTTTGAAACCATAGATCTGATGGCTACTCACAATCTATCTTGACAAAGCAAATCTCAAAGCCACTCCAACCAAGATGATAATTCCAAGCCAATCAAGAACAAGCTCATGAACCAACAAAGCTAACCCAAGCTAACAAAATCTAACCTTCTCCATGAGAATTCCTCTCCTTTTATAAGTTGAAGAGGATAAGGTGAGGAGGTTAGGATGATCCCCCTAAATCATGAAAGTGAGTAATATCCAAACCATTCGGATGCCACCTCACCATAGAAGTTTCTCCTTCTAGAAGATTCGAGAAAACGCTCATTTTTCCCACGTGCTGGCATTCTCGCACCCTAGCTATAGAGCAACCTGCGAGGTGTTCACACCCTAGCTATAGTGAAACCTACGAGAATGGGTCATTCTCGCACCTTGCCTATATAGAAACCTGTGAACTTCCCTTTTTATAAGGTTTTTACATAGGAAAAAGCAACTTCTTTTCTCAGGAAAAGTTCTTCTCCCTTCTCTCTTTAGGAACTCAGGCCACTGTGAAACCCTCTGAAGGTAACAGATAGGTTTACATCATTAACTATCATAGGGATGACGAAAATAATGTGTAACACATACAACATCGGGTGGCTATGGCAAGGACGAGATCTCCATGTCAGCCAACAGTGTCGATAGTCATATGGCATCCAACCCTTCAAGGATGAGGTATTATGTGATGTTGCCCCGCTGTATGTCTTTGATGTTCTCTTGGGCCAACCATATATGTGGATATTCCATGTTGTTTATGAGTGTCGACCCTGTAGTGTCATTGTTACTTTGGGGGGTCATCTCTACAGAATACCAGAGGTAGTTCCAACTATTGTTCCACCTAAAAAGTGTCGCAAGGTAGTATCTCATACTGCAAAATTCATCCTCTTCACAATATGTTCAAAAGGGGAACAAAAGGACACTGCAACCACTACAGCCTTGCCCCCTACACCTTCTATCCAATAGAAGCAAGTCGACAAGGTTGCAGCAAAGCGCAAATATTCCTTATGCACACCTTCCTCTCATTTAGCTCGACTTTTTGAACAACCTCAGCTTCAACAGGTTCATGACAGACTTCCACAAACTAAGCATAAGCAGCGCGACGTCTCCAGCAATACAAGAAGCTCACCAAGATGTAGATCCAGCAAATGCTTTTCCCTCTCCCCCGGGAACTCAATGCAATGGATACCATTTCTTCTTAAATAGGGAGGATTGATCGAGGTGGATATTGGTGGCCACCCACCTTTTCCGACTAGCTCAAAACAGTTTTCTGCCAATTTTGGCAATTTACTATTTTTAGTAGGTTTTAACTTCCGGGGCCATTTTGAGGGCCTAAATGAATGGTTTTCGAGATCAAGGTTCTCAATGATATTCAGAGGCATGATTAAGCCCCCAAAATAAATCTCCTCGACGATACCTTTCCAACAAGCTATCATACGCCTAAAACAGAGATCATATGCAAAAGTTACAACCCTGGGAAGTTGATGTACTAACTTACCAAAACGGGGCCCACGTGACTTTTGGTGTTTCATCTCCTAGGGTTAGGTTTTTTGATGTCTAGGGTTTTTGGCATTCCTGTTTTTGTAAAAAGGCCTTTGAAGCCTCATTGTAATCATTTTCTTGTGAATGCGAGTAGTTGTCACATCTCTTCTCAAAGATAAGTTGTCACCATTCTAGCAAGTCTTTCACTCTGTATTTTTACAGTCTCTGTACATTTCTTTCATTAATAGAAATCGTGTATTATTGTATCTCTATGTTTATGCCTGCATCTCTGATATATTTTTGTTATATTATTGAATATCTGCGATATCTTTGTCCATTTGTTTATTATATCTTCGATCTCATTTCGTGTTGAAAATAATCTGGATCAGTGGTATCAGAGTAGACTGCTCTTGATCGTTTTTTTAGTGTATGTCCCTGACAAGGTCTGAGTATAGCAAGTTGGGTCTCAAGCTTGTCTCTCTTGAAAACAATCACTCTCGCACCCCCACGAAACCCTCAATGGCGTAAGAAAATAAAAACAACGGAGCAGACAATCCTATCAATTTGTTGCTTGAGCAATCTCTCGTGCGACAAAGGGATGAAATGATGGAGAATTTTTCCCACATCCTTCAATGCATTTCGATAACAGCAGCTGCATCTTCATCCAGCGGCCACTTTGGTGGCACCTCGTCTTTCAAGGTACAAGTTAATTTTGATATTCCTATATTTGAAGGACAGATAGATACAGAAGCCCTAGAAAAATGGTTAACTCTGCTAGAAGGTTATTTCTTTGTTCAAAATTTTTCCGACAAAGAAAAGATCACCTTCACACTCCTTAAATCTCTCCCTCATGTCAAACATTGGTGGGAAACTTACTGGGAGCAAAGTTCCACAAAGGAGTCTGGAATATATGGGGTTGATCCCACTTGGGATTTTTTTGTGGATGTGGTAAAGGAACAGTATTACCCTGTTGGAAACTATGAGGACCAGTACATGAGATGGACCACACTGCGGCAAGAGAGGGGCCAAGCAGTTCCAGAGTTCACCAATACCTTCCATACCTTGTGCACCAASCTAGGTATCAAAGACTCTGAGTGACATTTGGTTCTGAAATATCGTGGGGCTCTACACAGATACATCCAAACTGAAATGGATTTTGTGGACATCTCATCACTCGGTGTTGCTTATCGATATGTTGTTAAAATTGAGAAAAAATTTAAGCACCAAAACAAACGGGAATTCGGGTTTGCAAATACACAAAAACCAAAGTATGACAAAGAAGCTCCTAACAAACAGTCTCCTGAAAACCAGTCTAAGACACAGGAAAAGAAGGGTCACAGGAAGACAAAGAAGGACACCGAAAAATGGTGTGATTTACACAAAATCCCCTGGAACAACACCGATGAATGTCGCTAAAAGCAGTCATTGGTGGCCGAGATCAAAGACAAGGAGCCGAACCCTGATTCTGAAAATATTGGTAAAGCACAGATCATTGACGCAGACCCCACTGCTATTGTCGTGACCGCAACAATTCAACTAGAAGAACCAACAGATCTGGAAGAGGGGGAACACCCTTTTCATTCACAGATGTGGGTGAAGGGGACCCTGCTACATTTTATTGTTGATAGCGGAAGCCAGAAAAACCTCATCTCAGCAGAGGTCGTCAAACAGTTGGGATTGTTAACAACACCACACCCACAGCCATACAACATTGGGTGGCCATGGCAAGGACAAGATCTCTGTGTCAGCCAACAATGTCGATTTTCATATGGCATCCAACCCTTAAAGGATGAGGTATTATGTGATATTGCCCCACTGGATGTCTGTGATGTTCTCTTGGGCCAACCATATATGTAGAGACGTCATGTTGTTTATGAGTCTCGACCCCATAGTGTCATTGTTACTTTGGGGGGTCATCTCTATAGAATACTAGAGGTAGTTCCAACTATTGTTCCACCTAAAAAGTGTCGCAAGGTAGTATCTCATACTGCAAAATTTAGCTTCTTCACAATCTGTTCAAAAGGGGAACAAAAGGACACTACAACCACTATAGCCTCGCCCCCTGCACCTTCTATCCAATAGAAGCAGGTCGACAAGGTTGTAGCAAAGCGCAAAGATTCATTTTTCACACCTTCATCTCATGTAGCTTGACTTGTTGAACAACCTCAGCTTCAACAGGTTCATGACAAACTTCCACAAACTAAGCAGCGCGACATCTCCAGCAATACAAGCAGCTCACCAAGATCCAGATCCAGCAAATGATTTTCTCTCTCCCCAGGGAACTCAACGCAATGGAGACCATATCTCCCTAAGGAGGGAGTATTGATCCATGTGGATATCGGTGGCCACCCACCTTTTCCGACTAGCTCAAAATAGTTTTGTGCCAATTTTGGCAATTTACTATTTTTAGCAGGTTTTAACTTCCGGGGCCATTTTTAGGGCCCAAATGACAATTTTTTGAGATCGAGATTCTCAATGATAGCCAAATGCATGATTGAGCCCCAAAAATAAATCTCCTTGATGATACATTTCCAACGAACTATCATACGCCTAAAACGGAGATCGTATGCAAAACCTACGAACCCAGGAAGTTGATGTACTAACTTACCAAAAGAACCAACAGATATTGTCACGACCACAACAATTCAACCAAAAGAACCAATAGATCCTGAAGAGGGGGAGCACCTTTTTCATTCACAAATGTGGGTGAAGGGGACCCGGCTACATTTTGTTGTTGATAGCGGAAGCCAGAAAAACATCATCTCAACAAAGGTCGTCAAATAGTTGGGATTGTCAACAACACCACACCCACAGCCATACAACATCGGGTGGCTTCGGCAAGGATGAGATCTCTGTGTCAGCCAAGAATGTCGATTGTTATATGGCACCCAATCCTTCAAGGATGAGGTATTATGTGATGTTTCCCCACTGGATGTCTGTGATGTTCTCTTAGGCCAACCATATATGTGGAGACACCATGTTATTTATGAGTCTCGACCCCGTAGTGTCATTGTTACTTTGGGGGGTCATCTCTACAGAATACCAAAGGTAGTTCCAACTATTGTTCCACCTAAAAAGTGTTGCAAGGTAGTATCTCATACTACAAAATTCAGCTTCTTCACAATCTATTCAAAAAGTGAACAAAAGGACACTGCAACCACTACAGCCTCGCCCCCTGCACCTTCTATCCAACAGAAGCAGGTCGACAAGGTTGTAGAAAAGCAAAAATATTCCTTCTACACACCTTCCTCTCATGTAGCTTGACTTGTTGAACAACCTCAGCTTCAACAAGTTCATGACAGACTTCCACAAACTAAGCAGCGCGACGTCTCTAGCAATACAAGTAGCTCACCAAGATGCAGATCCAGCAAATGCTTTTCCCTCTCCCCTGGGAACTCAACGTAATGGAGGCCATTGCTTCCTAAGAAGGGAGGATTGATCCAGGTGGATATCAGTGGCCACCCACCTTTTCCGACTGCCTCAAAACATTTTTTTGTCAATTTTGGCAATTGACTATTTCTAGCAGGTCTTAACTTTCGGGACCATTTTGAGGGCCTAAATCAAGGTTTTTCGAGATTGAGGTTCTCAATGATGGCCGAAGGCATGATTGAGCCCCCAAAATGAATCTCCTCGATGATACATTTCCAACGAGCTATCATATGCCTAAAACGGAGATAGTATGCAAAAGTTACGACCCCGGGACGTTGATGTACTAACTTACCCAAATAGGGCCCACATGAATTTTGGCACTTCATCTCCTAGGGTTAGGTTTTTGGATGTCTAGGGTTTTTGGCATTCCTGTTTATTGTAAAAAGGCCTTCATATCCTCATTGTAATCATCTTCTTGCGAATGTGAATAGTCGTCACATCTCTTCTCAGAGATAAGCTGCCACCATTCTAACGAGTCTTTCACTCTGTATTTTTACAGTCTCTGTACATTTCTTTCATTAATAAAAATTGTGTATTATTGTATCTCTGTGTTTATGGTTGCATCTCTAATATATTTCTGTTATATTATTGAATATTTTCGATATCTATGTGCATTTCTTTATTATATCTTCGATCTCATTTCGTGCCGAAAATAATTTGGATCAGTGGTATCAGAGCAGGTTGCTCTTGATCATTTTTTCAGTGCATGTCCCTGACGAGGTCCGAGTATAGCAATTTGGGTCTCAAGCTTGTCTCTCTTGAAGACAATCACTCTCGCACACCCAAGAAACCCTTAATGGCGGAAGAAAAGAAAAATGACAGAGCAGACGATCCTATCAATCTGTTGCTTGAGCAAGCTCTCACGCGACAAAGGGACAAAATGATGGAGACTTTTTCCCACATCCTTCAACACCTGTTGATAGTAGCAGTTGCATATTCATCAAGCGGCCACTTTGGAGGCACCTCGCCTTTCAAGGTACAAGTTAATTTTGATATTCCTGTATTCGAAGGACAGATAGATGCAGAATCCCTAGAAAAATGGTTAACTCTGCTAGAAGGTTATTTCTCTGTTCAAAATTTTTACGAAGAAAAAAAGATCACCTTCGCACTCCTTGAAGATCCCCCTCATGTCAAACATTGGTGGAAAACTTACTAGGAGCAAAGTTCCACAGAGGATTCTGGAATATATGGGGTCGATCCCACTTGGGATTTTTTGTTGGATGCGGTAAAGGAACAATATTACCTTGTTGGAAACTATGAGGACCAGTACATGAGATGGACCACACTGCAGCAAGAGAGGGGCCAAGAAGTTCTAGAGTTCACCAATACCTTCCATACCATGCGAACCAAGCTAGGTATTAAATACTCCGAGCGACATTTGGTTCTGAAATACCGTGGGGCTCTACACCGATACATCCAGACTGAAATGGATTTTCTAGACATCTCATCACTCGGTGTTGCTTATCGATATGTTGTTAAAATTGAGCAGAAATTTAAGCACTAGAACAAACAGGAATTTGGGTCTGCATATCCGCACAACCAAAGTATGACAAAGACGGCCCTAACAAACAATCTCCCAAAAACTAGTCCAAGACACAGGAAAAGAAGGGTCACGGGAAGACAAAGAAGGACACCGAAAAATGATGTGATTACCACAAAATCCCCTGGCACAACACCAATGAATGTCGCTCAAAACAATCATCTGTGTCCGAGATCAAAGACAAGGAGCCGAACCCTAATTCTGAAAATACTGGTAAAGGACAGATCATTGATGCAGACCCCACTTCTATTTTCGCGACCATAGAAATTCAACCAGAAGAACCAACAGATCCTTAAGAGGGGGAGCACCTTTTTCATTCACAAATGTGGGTGAAGGGGACCCTGTTGCATTTTATTATTGATAGTGGATGCCAGAAAAACCTCATCTCAGCAGAGGTCGTCAAATAGTTGGGATTGTCGACAACACCACACCTGCAGCCATACAACATCGGGTGGCTTCGGCAAGGACGAGATCTTCATGTCATCCAATAGTGTCGATTGTCAAATGGAATCCACCCCTTCAAGGATGAGGTATTATGTGATGTTTCTCCACTGGATTTCTGTGATGTTCTCTTGAGCCAACCATATATGTGGAGATGCCATGTTGTTTATGAGTCTCAACCTCGTAGTGTCATTGTTACTTTGGGGGGTCATCTCTACAGAATACCAGAGGTATTTCCAACTATTGTTCCACCTAAACAGTGTCGCAAGGTAGTATCTCATACTACAAAATTCAGCTTCTTCACAATCTGTTCAAAAGGGAAACAAAAGGACATTGCAACCACTACAGCCTCGCCCCCTGCACCTTCTATCCAACAGAAGCAGGTCGAAAAGGTTGCAGAAAAGTGCAAATATTCCTTCTGCACACCTTCCTCTCATGTATCTCGACTTGTTGAACAACCTCAGCTTCAACAGGTTCATGACAGACTTCCACAAACTAAGCAGCGCGACGTCGCCAACAATACAAGCAGCTAACCAAGATGCAGATCCAACAAATGTTTTTCCCTCTCCCCAGGGAACTCAACGCAATGGAGACCATTTCTTCCTAAAGAGGTAGGATTGATTCAGGTGGATATCGGTGGCCACCCACCTTTTCCGACTAGCTCAAAATAGTTTTCTGCCAATTTTGGCGATTTACTATTTTTAGCAGGTTTTAACTTCTGGGGCCATTTTGAGGGCCTAAATGAAGGCTTTTCGAGATCACGGTTCTTAATGATATCCAAAGGCATCATTGAGCCTCCAAATTGATATACTCTATGATACCTTTCCAACGACCTATCATACGCCTAAAACGAAGATCATATGCAAAAGTTACGACCCTGGGAAGTTGATGTACTAACTTACCCAAACGGGGCCCATATGACTTTTGGCGCTTCATCTCCTAGGGTTAGGTTTTTTGATGTCTAGGGTTTTTGGCATTCTTGTTTATTGTAAAAAGGACTTCATAGCCTCATTGTAATCATCTTCTTGTGAATGTGAGTAACTGTCACATCTCTTCTCAGAGATAAGTTGCCACCATTCTAGCGATTCTTTCACTCTATATTTTTACAGTCTCTGTACATTTATTTCATTAATAGAAATCGTGTATTAATGTATCTCTATTTTTATGGTTGCATATATAATATATTTATGTTATATTATTGAATATCTACGATATCTTTGTGCATTTATTTATTATATCTCCAATCTCATTTCGTGCCGAAAATAATCCGAATGAGTGGTATCAGAGCAGGCTGCTCTTGATCATTTTTTCAGTGCATTTCCCCGATGAGGTCCGAGTGTAGAAAGTTGGGTCTCAAGCTTGTCTCTCTTGAAGACAATTTCTCTCGCACACCCAAGAAACCCTCAATGGCGGAAGAAAAGAAAAACGACGAGCAGACGATCTTATCAATCTGTTGCTTGAGCAAACTCTCACGCGACAAAGGGACAAAATGATGGAGAATTTTTCCCACATCCTTCAACGCCTACCGATAATAGCAGTTGCATATTCATCAAGCGACCACTTTGGAGGCATCTTTCCTTTCAAGGTACAACTTAATTTTGATATTCCTATATTTGAAGGACAGATAGATGCAGAAGCCCTAGAAAAATGGTTAACTCTGCTAGAAGGTTATTTCTCTATTCATAATTTTTCTGACAAAGAAAAGATCACCTTCGCACTCTTTAAATCTCTCCCTCATGTCAAACATTGGTGGGAAACCTACTGGGAGCAAATTTCCACAGAAGATTCTGGAATATATGGGGTCGATCCAGCTTGGGATTTTTTTGTGGATGCGGTAAATGAACAGTATTACGCTGTTGGAAATTATGAGGATCAGTACATGAGATGGACCACACTGGGACAAGAGAGGGGCCAAGAAGTTCCAAAGTTTACCAATAACTTCCATACCTTGTGCACCAAGATGGGTATGAAAGACTCTGAGTGACATTTGGTTTTGAAATACCATGGGGCTCTACACAGATACATCCAGACTGAAATGGATTTTCTGGACATCTCATCACTCGGTGTTGCTTATCGATATGTTGTTAAAATTGAGCATAAATTTAAGCACCAGAACAAACGGGAATTCGGGTCTGCAAATCCGCAATAACCAAAGTATGACAAAGACGCCCCTAACAAACAGTCTTCTGAAAACCAGTCCAAGACACAGGAAAAGAAGGGTCACGGGAAGACAAAGAAGGACACCGGAAAACGGTGTGATTTCCACAAAAGCTCATGGCACAACACCGATGAATGTCCCTCAAAAACATCATTGGTGGCCGATATCAAATACAAGGAGCCGAACCCTAATTCTGAAAATACTGGTAAAGGACAGATCACTGATGCAGACCCCACTACTATTGTCGCGACTACAAAAATTCAACAAGAAGAACCAACAAATCCTTAAGAGGGGGAGCACCTTTTTCATTCACATATGTGGTTGAAGGGGACCCCGCTGCATTTTATTGTTGATAGTGGATGCCAGAAAAACCTCATCTAAGCAGAGGTCGTCAAACAATTGGGATTGTCGACAACACCACACCTACATCCAAACAACATCGTGTGGCTTCGGCAAGGCCAAGATCTCTGTGTCATCCAACAGTGTCAATTGTCATATGGCATCCAACCCTTCAAGGATGAGGTATTATGTGATGTTGCCCCACTGGATGTTTGTGATGTTCTCTTGGGCCAACCATATATGTGGAGATGCCATGTTGTTTATGAGTCTCAACCTCATAGTGTCATTGTTACTTTGGGGGGTCATCTCTACAAAATACCAGAGGTAGTTCCAACTATTGTTCCACCTAAAAAGTGTCGCAAGGTAATATCGCGTACTGCAATATTCATCTTCTTCACAATCTGTACAAAAGGACACTGCAACCACTACAGCCTCGCCCCCTGCACCTTCTATCCAACAGAAGCAGGTCAACAAGGTTGCAGCAAAGTGTAAAGATTCCTTTTGCACACCTTCCTCTCATGTAGCTCAACTTGTTGAACAACCTCAGCTTCAACGGGTTCATGAAAAACTTCCACAAACTAAGCAACACGACGTCTCCAACAATACAAGCAGCTCACCAAGATGTAGATATAGCAAATGTTTTTGCCTCTCCCCCGGGAAATCAACGCAATGGAGAGCATTTCTTCCTAAGGAGGGAGGATTGATCCAGGTGGATATCAGTGGCCACCCACTTTTTTCGACTGGCTCAAAAATGTTTTCTGGCAATTTTGGCAATTTACTATTTTTAGCAGGTTTTAACTTCTAGGGCCATTGTGAGGGCCTAAATGAAGGATTTTAAAGATCGATATTCTCGATGATAGATGAAGGCATGATTGAGCCCCCAAAATGAATCTCCTATATGATACCTTTCCAACAAGCTACCATACGCCTAAAATGGAGATCGTATGCAAAAGTTACGACCCCGAGAATTTGATGTACTAACTTACCCAAACGGGGCCCACATGACTTTTGGCACTTCATCTCCTAGGGTTAGATTTTTGGATGTCTAGGTTTTTTTTCATTCCTATGTATTGTAAAAATTCCTTCAGAGCCACATTGTAATCATCTTCTTGTGAATGCGAGTAGCCGTCACATATTTTCTCAGAGATAAGCTGCCACCATTCTAGCGAGTCTTTCACTCTGTATTTTTACAGTCTCTATACATTTCTTTCATTAATAGAAATTGTGTATCACTGTATATCTACTTTTATGGTTGCATATCTGATATATTTATTTTATATTATTGAATATATGCGATATCTCTATGCATTTATTTATTATATCTCCGATCTCATTTCGTGCCGAAAATAATATGGATCAGTGGTATCAGAGCAGGTTGCTCTTGATCATTTTTTCAGTGCATGTCCCCGACGAGGTCCGAGTATATAAAGTTGGGTCTCGAGCTTGTCTCTCTTGAAGACAATCACTTTCACAAACCCAAGAAACCCTTAATGGAGGAAGAAAAGAAAAATGATGGAGCAGATGCTCCTATCAATCTGTTGCTTGAGCAAGCTCTCACGCGACAAAGGGACGAAATGATGGAGAATTTTTTCCACATCCTTCAACCCCTACCAATAACAGCAGTTGCATATTCATCAAGTGGCCACTTTAGAGGCACCTCGCCTTTCAAAGTACAAGTTAATTTTGATATTCTTGTATTTGAAGGACAAATACATGCAGAAGCCCTAGAAAAATGGTTAACTTTGCTAGAAGGTTATTTCTTTGTTCACAATTTTTCCGACAAAGAAAATATCACCTTCACACTCCTTAAATCTCTCCCTCATGTCAAACATTGATGGGAAACTTACTGGGAGCAAAGTTCCACAGAGGAGTCTGGAATATATGGGGTCGATCCCACTTGGGATTGTTTTATGGATGCGGTAAAGGAACAGTATTACCATGTTGGCAACTATGAGAACCAGTACATGAGATGGACCACATTGTGGAAAGAGAGGGGCCAAGCAGTTCCAGAGTTCAACAATACCTTCCATACCTTGCGCACCAAGCTGGTATCAAAGACTCCGAGTGATATTTGGTTCTGAAATACCGAAGGGTTCTACACAGATACATCCAGACTAAAATGGATTTTCTAGACATCTCATCACTCGGTGCTGCTTATCGATATGTTGTTAAAAATGAGAAGAAATTTAAGCACCAGATCAAACGGGAATTCAAGTCTTCAAATCCACAACAACCAAAGAATGACAAAGACGGACCTAACAAACAGTCTCTTGAAAACTAGTCCAAGACACAGGAAAAGAAGGGTCACGAGAAGACAAAGAAGGACACCGAAAAAAGGTGTGATTTCCAAAAAATCCCCTGGCACAACACTGATTAATGTCGCTCAAAACAGCCATTGGTGGTCGAGATCAAAGACAAGGAGTTGAAAACTGATTCTAAAAATACCGGTAAAGGACAGATCATTGACACAGACCCCACTGCTATTGTCGCGACCGAATCAATTCAACCAGAAGAACCAACAGATCCTGAAGACGGGGAGCACCTTTTTCATTCACAGATGTGGGTAAAGGGGACCCCACTGCACTTTATTGTTGATAGCGGAAGCCAGAAAAACCTCATCTCAACAGAGGTTGTCAAATAGTTTGGATTGTCAACAACACCACACCTACAAACATACAACATCGGGTGGCTTTGGAAAGGACAAGATCTATGTGTCAGCCAATAGTGTTGATTATCATATGGCATCCAACCCTTCAAGGATGAGGTATTATGTGATCTTGCCCCTCTGGATGTATGCGATGTTCTCTTGGGCCAACCATATATGTGGAGACGCCATGTTGTTTATGACTCTCGACCCCGTAGTGTCATTGTTACTTTGGGGGTCATCTCTACAGAATACTAGAGGTAGTTCCAACTATTGTTCCACCTAAAAAATGTCACAAGTTAGTATCTCATACTGCAAAATTCAGGTTTTTCACAATCTATTCAAAAGGGGTACAAAAGGACACTGCAACCACTACAGCCTCACCCCATGCACCTTCTATCCAATAGAAGCAGGTCGACAAGGTTGCATTAAAGCACAAATATTCCTTCTACACACCTTCCTCTCATGTAGCTCAACTTGTTGAACAACCTCATCTTCAACAAGTTCATGACAGACTTCTACAAAATAAGCAGCGCAACATCTCCAGCAATACAAGCAGCTCACCAAGATGCAGATCCAGCAAATGCTTTTCCCTCTCCCCCGGGTGTTATCACTCCAAGAAACCCTTTGTGGTTGCAGACCAAAGGTGCTTGGTAACTTAATAAATGAATATTTTTGTATTTTGTGAATGTGGATCAATGGGACAACTCAATATAGCTTATAGCATTCAAACATGAAAATGATAAACAAATAGACA
>ML796497.1:129751-149703 GCA_009831015.1 Picea engelmannii | reverse complement strand
TGTTTTGAATTAAATGAAAACCTTGACAGTGCTTTGTAAACGGTTTGTGATGCGAGACCTCTGTTTGATTTGCTGGTGTCAGGTCGGCGGTACCTCCTCTGTACTTGCATCTCCAAACACGATCTTGCCATTTCGACTGTGATGAATGTTGAGCGTGGTTCTGGAATCGAATTGGAATTCCAGTCACATATGACATGCACGATTTCTCTTCTATGATTGCCCACTCCTGTTAGCGCATGCCCTGGATTTGCTCTGACGTGGGGGTGATCACACCATCATTATTTTTCATACGTGGATATCAACACGTGATTCCCACTTCGAGCAGCAACAACCCGTGGAGAACGCCTCGGCCAAACACTCGCTTGTCTCTTTCACCAGCGTGCGACTCTGCGAAGAAACCCCTGTTAGCTGCTGAAATTAAGTACTTTCAACAGTGCGCCACTTTGTAGAAGACCCTCCTTAGCTGTTGAAAGCGTGTACCTTTGACAGCGCGCCACCCGAGAACTGATTTTTAAAAATCTTTTAAGATTTGACACTTTCAACAGCGCGCCAACTGATGAAATGATCCCTTTAGCTGTTGAAAGTGAACACTTTCCACAGCGCACAATGAACCTTTTGCAAACGCGTTAGCTGTGGAAAGTAAAAATTTACAATTTTGAAAGAGAAGACTTTTATGGGTCAATTATTTTCTGAGACACATCAAAACCAAAAATTTCTTCAGTTGTAAAAAACTCAAAAAATGACTTGAAGATACTACCTAAAGCTATGATATCCACCCAGAACTCGGCCGAAAGGACGGTTTCATTTTGGGAGTTAACACCGGGAACTCAACACAATAGAGATCATTTCTTCCTAAGGAGGGAGGATTGATCTAGGTGGATATCGGTGGCCATCCACCTTCTCTGACTGGCTCAAAAATGTTTTCTGTCAATTTTGGCAATTTACTATTTTTAGCAGGTTTTAACTTCCGGGGCCATTTTGAGGGCCTAAATGAAGGTTTTTTGAAATAGAGGTTCTCATTGATAGCCAATAGCATGATTGATCCCCAAAAATGAATATCCTTGACGATACTTTTCCAACAAGCTATCATATGCCTAAAACGAAGATCGTATGCAAAATTTACGACCCCGGGAAGTTGATGTACTAACTTACCCAAACGGGGCCCACATGTCTTTTGGCGCTTCATCTCCTAGGGTTAGGTTTTTGGATATCTAGGGTTTTTGGCATTCTTATTTATTGTAAAAAGGCCTTCAGATCCTCATTGTAATCATCTTCTTGCAGATGTGAGTAGCCGTCACATCTCTTCTCAGAGATAAGTTGCCACCATTCTAGCGAGTCTTTCACTCTGTATTTTTACAGTCTTTGTACATTTCTTTCATTAATAGAAATTGTGTATTACTGTATCTCTGTGTTTATGGTTTCATCTCTGATATATTTATGTTATATTATTGAATATTTCTGATATCTCTGTGCATTTATTTATTATATCTCTGATCTCATTTCGTGCCGAAAATAATCTGGATCAGTGGTATCAGAGCAGGCTACTATTGATCATTTTTTCAGTGCATGTCCCCGACGAGGTCCGAGTATAGAAAGTTGGGTCTCGAGCTTGTCTCTCTTGAAGACAATCACTCTCACACAACCAAGAAACCTTCAATGGTGGAAGAAAAGAAAAACGACGGAGCAGACGATCATAACAATATGTTTCTTGAACAAGCTCTCATGCGACAAAGGGACGAAATGATGGAGAATTTTTTCCACATCCTTCAATGCCTGTCGATAACAGTAGTTTCATATTCATCAATAGGCCACTTTGGAGGCACCTTTCCTTTCAAGGTACAAATTAATTTTGATATTCTTGTATTTGAAGGACATATAGATGCAGAAGCCCTAGAAAAATGGTTAACTCTACTAGAAGGTTATTTCTCTATTCAAAATTTTTCCGACAAAGAAAAGATCATCTTCGCACTCCTTAAAGCTCTCCCTCATGTCAAACATTGGTGGGAAACTTAATAGGAGTAAATTTCCATAGAGGAGTCTGGAATATATGGGGTCGATCCCACTTGGGACTTTTTTGTGGATGCGGTAAAGGAACAGTATTACCCTGTTGGCAACTATGAGGACCAGTACATGAGATGGACCACACTACAGCAAGAGAGGGGACAAGCAGTTCCAGAGTTCACCAATACCTTCCATACCTTGTGCACCAAGATGGGTATCAAAGACTCCAAGCGACATTTGGTTCTGAAATACCATGGGGCTCTACACAAATACATCTAGACTGAAATGGATTTTCTGGACTTCTCATCACTCGGTGCTACTTATCGATATGTTGTTAAAATTGAGAAAAAATGTAAGCACTAGAACAAAAGGGAATTCAGGTCTGCAAATCCGCAACAACCAAAGTATGACAAAGATGGCCCTAACAAATAGTCTCCCAAAAACCAGTCCAAGACACAAGAAAAGAAGGGTCACAGGAAGAAAAAGAAGGACACCAGAAAATGGTGTGATTTCCACAAAATCCCCCGGCACAACACCGATGAATGACGCTCAAAACAATCATTGGTGGCCGAGATCAAAGACAAGGAGCCGAACCCTGATTTCAATAATATCGGTAAAGGACAGATCATTGACGCAGACCCCACTGCTATTGTCACGACCGAAATAATTCAACCAGAACAACCAACATATATTGAAGAGGGGTAGCACCTTTTTCATTCATAGATGTGGGTGAAGGGAATCCCATTGCATTTTATAGTTGATAGCAGAAGCCAGAAAAACCTCATCTCAGCAGAGGTCGCCAAACACTTGGATTTTTCAAGAACACCACACCCACAACCATACAACATAAGGTGGCTTTGGCAAGGACGCGATCTTTGTGTCATCCAACATTGTCGATTTTCATATGGCATCCAACCCTTCAAGGATGAGGTATTATTTGATGTTTCCCCACTAGATGTATGTGTTTTTCTCTTGGGCCAACCATATATGTGGAGACGTCATGTTGTTTATGAGTCTCGACCCCGTAGTGTCATTGTTTCTTTGGGGGGTCATCTCTATAGAATACCAGAGGTAGTTCCAACTATTGTTCCACCTAAAAAGTGTCGCAAGTTAGTATCTCATAATGAAAAATTTAGCTTCTTCACAATCTGTTCAAAAGGGGAACAAAAGGACACTGTAACCACTAAAGCCTTGCCCCTACACCTTTTATCCAACAGAATCAGGTCGACAAGGTTGCATCAAAGCGCAAAGATTCCTTTTTCACACCTTCCTCTCATGTAGCTCGACTTGTTGAACAACCTCAGCTTCAACAGGTTCATGACAGACTTCCACAAACTAAGCAGTGCGACGTCTCCGGCAATACAAGCAGCTCACCAAGATGCAAATCCAACAAATGATTTTTCCTCTCCCCCGGGAACTCAACGCAATGGAGTCCATTTCTTCCTAAGGAGGGAGGATTTATCCTGGTGGATATCGGTGGCCACCCACCTTTTCCGACTGGCTCAAAACAGTTTTCTACCAATTTTGACAATTTACTATTTTTAGCAGGTTTTAACTTCTGAGTCCATTTTGAGGGCCTAAATGAAGTTTTTTAGAGATAGAGGTTCTTAATGTTGAAAAAATCCATGATTGATACCCCAAAATTAATCTCCTCAATGATACCTTTCCAACGAACTATCATATGCCTAAAACGGAGACTGTATGCAAAAGTTACGACCCCGAGAAGTTGATGTACTAACTTACCCAAACAGGGCCCACATGACTTTTGGCGCTTCATCTCCTAGGGTTAGGTTTTTGAATGTCTAGGTTTTTTGGAATTATTGTTTATTGTAAAAAGGCCTTCAGAGCCTCATTGTAATCATCTTCTTGCGAATGCGAGTAGCTGTCACATCTCTTCTCAGAGATAAGTTGCCACCATTCTAGCGAGTCTTTCTCTCTGTATTTTTACAGTCTGCGTACATTTCTTTCATTAATAGAAATCATGTATTACTGTATCTCTGTGTTTATGGTTGCATATCTGATATATTTTTGTTATATTATTGAATATTTGCGATATCTCTATGCATTTATTTATTATATCTCCGATCTCATTTTGTGCCGAAAATAATCTGGATCAGTGGTATCAGATCAAGCTGCTCTTGATCATTTTTTCAGTGCATGTCCCCGACGAGGTCCGAGTATAGCAATTTGGGTCTTGATATTGTCTCTCTTGAATACAATTTCTCTCGCACACCAAGAAACCCTTAATGGTGGAAGAAAAGAAAAATGATGGAGCAGACGATCCTATCAATCTGTTGCTTGAGCAAGCTCTCACGCGACAAAGGGACGAAATGATGGATAATTTTGCCCACATCCTTCAATGCCTACCAATAACAGCAATTGCATATTCATCGAACGGCCACTTTGGAGGCACCTCGCCTTTCAAGGTACAAGTTAATTTTGATATTCTTTTATTTCAAGGACAGATAGATGCAGAAGCCCTAGAAAAATGGTTAACTCTGCTAGAAGGTTATTTCTCTATTCACAATTTTTTCGACAAAGAAAAAATCACCTTCGCACTCCTTAACGCTCTCCCTCATGTCAAACATTGGTGGGAAACTTACTGGGAGAAAAGTTCCACAGAGGATTATGGAATATATGGGGTCGATCCCACTTGGGATTTTTTCGTGGATGTGGTAAAGGAACAATATTACCCTGTTGAAAACTATGTGGACCAGTACATGAGATGGACCACACTGCAGCAAGAGAGGGGCCAAGATGTTCCAGAGTTCCCCAATACCTTCCATACCTTGCGCACCAAGCTGGGTATCAAAGACTCTAAGAGACATTTTTTTCTGAAATACCGTGGGGCTCTACACAAATACATCCATACTGAAATGGATTTTCTGGACATCTCATCACTCAGTGTTGCTTATCGATATGTTGTTAAAATTGAGCAAAAATTTAAGCACCAGGACAAATGGGAATTCGGGTCTGCAAATCTGCAACAACCAAAGAAAGACAAAGACTGCCCTAACAAACAGTCTCCCAAAAACCAGTCCAAGACATAGGAAAAGAAGGGTCACGGGAAGACAAAGAAGGACACCGCAAAATGGTGTGATTTCCACAAAATCCCCTTGCACAAAGCTGATGAATGTCGGTCAAAACAGTCATTGGTGTTCGATATCAAAGACAAAGATTCAAACCCTAATTCTAAAAATACTGGTAAAGGATAGATCATTGACGTAGACCCCTCTGTTATTGTCGCGAACGCAACAATTCAACCAGAAGAACCAGTAGATCCTGAAGAGGGGTAGGGACATTTTTCATTCACAGACGTGGGTGAAGGGGACCCCGCTACATTTTATTGTTGATAGAGGAAGCCAGAAAAACCTCATCTTAGCAGAGGTCGTCAAACAGTTGGGATTGTCGATAACACCACACCCGCAGCCATACAACATCGGGTGGCTACGGCAAGGACGAGATCTCTGTGTCAGCCAACAATGTTGATTGTCATATGGAAT
This sequence comes from Picea engelmannii, assembly GCA_009831015.1. Classification (NCBI taxonomy): domain Eukaryota; kingdom Viridiplantae; phylum Streptophyta; class Pinopsida; order Pinales; family Pinaceae; genus Picea; species Picea engelmannii. The sequence goes on along the minus strand of ML796497.1, from coordinate 144,199 downwards.
CCAACACTTCAAGGATGAGGTATTATGTGATGTTTCCCCACTGGATGTTTGTGATGTTCTCTTGGGCCAACCATATATGTGGAGACGCCATGTTGTTTATGAGTCTCAACCCCGTAGTGTCATTGTTACTTTGGGAGGTCATCTCTACATAATATCAGAGGTATTTCCAACTATTTTTCCACCTAAAAAGTGTCACAAGGTAGTATCTTATACTGCAAAATTCAGCTTCTTCACAATCTGTTCAAAAGGGGAACAAAAGGACACTACAACCACTACATCCTTGCCCCCTACAGCTTCTATCAAACAGAAGCAGGTCGACAAAATTGCAGCAAAGCCCAAAGATTCCTTCTGCACACCTTCCTCTCATGTAGCTCGACTTGTTGAACAACCTCAGCTTCAACAGGTTCATGACAAACTTCCACAAAATAAGTAGCACGACGTCTCCAGCAATACAAGCAGCTCACCAAGATGCAGATCCAGCAAATGTTTTTCCCTCTTCCCCGGGAACTCAAATAAATGGAGACCATTGCTTCCTAAGGAGGGAGGATTGATCCAGGTGGATATCGGTGGCCACCCACCTTTTCCGACTAGCTCAAAATAGTTTTCTGCCAATTTTGGCAATTTCCTATTTTTAGCAGGTTTTAACTTCTGGGGCCATTTTAAGGGCCTAAATGAAGGTTTTTCGAGAACGAAGTTCTCAATGATCATAGAAGGTATTATTGATCCCCCAAAATGAATCTCCTTGATGATAACTTTCCAACGAGCTATCATATGGCTAAAATGGAGATCGTATGCAAAAGTTGCGACCCCAGGAAATTGATGTACTAACTTACCCAAACGGGGCCCACATGACTTTTGGGGCTTCATCTCCTAGGGTTAGTTTTTTGGATGTCTAGGATTTTTGGCATTCCTGTTTATTGTAAAAATACCTTCATAGCCTCATTGTAATCATCTTCTTGGGAAATGCAAGTAGTCGTCACATCTTTTCTCAGAGATAACCTGCCACCATTCTAGCGAGTCTTTCACTCTGTATTTTTACATTCTCTGTACATTTATTTCATTAATAGAAATCATGTATTACTGTATCGTTGTGTTTATGGTTTCATATCTAATATATTTATGTTATATTATTGAATATCTGCGATATCTGTGTGCATTTCTTTATTATATCTTCGATCTCATTTCGTGCCGAAAATAATCCAGATCAGTGTTATCAGAGCAGGCTTCTCTTGATCATTTTTTCAATGCATGTCCCCGATGAGGTCCGAGTATAGCAAGTTGGGTCTCAATCTTGTCTCTCTTGAAGATAATTTCTCTCTCACACCCAAGAAACCCTCAATGGTGGAAGAAAAGAAAAACGACGAAGCAGACAATCCTATCAATCTGTTGCTTGAGAAAGCTCTCAAGTGACAAAGGGATGAAATGATGGATAATTTTTCCCACTTCCTTCAATGTATATCGATAACTACAGCTGCATCTTCATCAAACGGCCACTTTGGAGGCACCTCACCTTTCAAGGTACAATTTAATTTTGATATTCCTATATTTGAAGGACAAATAGATGCAGAAGCCCTAGAAAAATGGTTAACTCTGCTAGAAGGTCATTTCTCTTTTCACAATTTTTCCGACAAAGAAAAGATCACCTTCGCACTCCTTAAATCTCTCCCTCGTGTCAAACATTGGTGTGAAACTTACTCGGAGAAAAGTTCCACAGACGAGTCTAGAATATATGGGGTTGATCCCACTTGGGATTTTTTTGTGGATGCGGTAAAGGAACAGTATTACCTTGTTGGAAACTATGAGGACCAGTACATGAGATGGACCACACTGCGGCAAGAGAGGGGCCAAGCAATTCCAGTGTTCACCAATACCTTCCATACCTTGCACACCAAGTAGGGTATCAAAGACTCCGAGCGAAATTTGGTTCTGAAATACCATGGGGCTCTACACAGATACATCCAGACTGAAATGGATTTTCTGGACATCTCATCACTTGGTGTTTGTTATCGATATGTTGTTAAAATTGAGCGGAAATTTAAGCACCAGAACAAACGGGAATTCGGGTTTGCAAATCCACAACAACCAAAGTATGACAAAGATGTCCCTAACAAACAGTCTCCCGAAAACCAGTCCAAGACACAGGAAAAGAAGGGTCACGGGAAGACAAAGAAGGACACCGAAAAATGGTGTGATTTACACAAAATCCCCTGGTACAACACCGATGAATGTCACTCAAAACTATCATTGGTGGCCGAGATCAAATACAAGGAGCCGAACCCTGATTCTGAAAATACTGGTAAAGGACAGATCATTGATGCAGACCCCACTATTATTGTCGCAACCACAACAATTCAACCAGAAGAACTAACAGATCCTGAAGAGGGGGAGCACCTTTTTCATTCTCAGATGTGGGTGAAGTGGACCCCGCTGCATTTTATTGTTGATAGCAGAAGCCAGAAAAACCTCATCTCAGTAGAGGTCGTCAAACAGTTGGGATTGTCGACAACACCACACCTGTAGCCATATAACATCGGGTGGCTTCGGCAAGGACGAGATCTCTGTGTCATCCAACAGTGTCAATTGTCATATGGCATCCAACCCTTCAAGGATGGGGTATTATGTGATGTTGCCCCACTAGATGTTTGTGATGTTCTCTTGGGCCAACCATATATGTGGAGACGCCATGTTGTTTATGAGTCTCGACCTCATAGTGTCATTGTTACTTTGGGGGTTCATCTCTACAGAATACTAGAGGTAGTTCCAACTATTGTCCCACCTAAAAAGTGTCGCAAGGTAGTATCTCATACTGCAAAGTTCATCTTCTTCACAATCTATTCAAAAGGAGAACAAAAGGACATTTCAACCACTACAACCTTGCCCCTTGCACCTTCTATCCAACAGAAGCAGGTCGAAAAGGTTGCAGCAAAGCGTAAAGATTCCTTTTTAACAACTTCCTGTCATTTAGCTCGAATTGTTGAATAACCTCAGCTTCAACAGGTTCATGACATACTTCTACAAACTAAGCAGGGCGACGTCTCCATCAATACAAGCATCTCACCAAGATGCAGATCCAACAAATGCTTTTCCCTCTCCCCTAGGAACTAAAGGCAATGGAGACCATTTCTTCCTAAGGAGAGAGGATTGATCCAGGTGGATATCGGTGGCCACCCACCTTTTTCGAGTGGCTCAAAACAGTTTTCTGCCAATTTTGGCAATTTACTATTTTTAGCAGGTTTTAACTTCCAGGGCCATTTTCAGGGCCTAAATGAAGGTTTTTCAATATCAAGGTTCTCAATGATATCTAAAGGCATGATTGAGCCCCAAAAATGAATCTTCTCGATGATACCTTTCCAATGAGCTATCATATGCCTAAAACGGAGACTGTATGCAAACGTTACGACCCCGGGAAGTTGATGTACTAACTTACCCAAACAGGGACCACATGACTTTTGGCGCTTCATCTCCTAGGGTTAGGTTTTTGGATGTCTAGGGTTTTTGGCATTCCTTTTTATTGTAAAATGGCCTTCAGAGCCTCATTGTAATCATATTCTTGTGAATGCGAGTAGCCGTCACATCTCTTCTCAGAGATAAGCTGCCACCATTCTAGAGAGTCTTTCACTCTGTATTTTTACAGTCTCTGTACATTTCTTTCATTAATAGAAATCGTGTATTACTGTATCTCTGTGTTTATGGTTTCATCTCTGATATATTTATATTATATTATTGAATATCTACGATATCTCTTTGCATTTCTTTATTATATCTCCGATCTCATTTCGTGTCGAAAATAATCTGGATCAATCCATGTGGCACTTCTTCTGTCATCATGAGATCTGATCTACTGAATAATCATCTTGATGTTATAGGAAATCTTCACCACGCTTCTGCTGTGCACAGGAGGTTCTTCACCAAGTTATCTTCTTTTATCTGCATACAAGGGTCTCTTTCTGGTATGCCTCAAATTCTTTAGATTGCTTCTTCATACGCTCTTTATTCAATTTCTCTGGAGAGTACTCTTTGCATTCATATGATGTAGAATTCCAATTTATGGATGTTGCGGATGATATAATGACTCATGTAGAGATAAGTCTAGTTTACTGGAACAAATAATCATCATAGTATTCTCCCTCCATCTGGGAGAACCTCTAGTTCTGGATCTCTCAGTGGTTTCATTCATAAGTCTTCCATACAATGTTCTTCATCATGACTTTTAGTTTCTCTACTTGATTGCTTTTATTGAGTTTATATCAGGCTGGCAATCTTGTGATTCTTGATATAATGACTGGTTATTCTGGATTCTCTTTCTTTCTTTGAATCTTCATGTTCTTCCTCGTGTTTATCTCTTGGGTCCATGGAGTAGATTCCATGCCCTAAAGATTCCATTTCTTTTTTTCATCACAGGATCACGAATGTGGATGGAAAACCAGGGATACTTTAAAGCTTCTCTTTGAAGAATACTTCTTCTAAGGTTGAAATGGAGACGTATTGTCTTTCATGGTTGTTATCATGGATATATACTTCATCATCTTCTATGGATCACAGGATTAGCTCCCTCCTAATCCTTGCTTCATGTATGAGTGCATATAATCAGCTCCCTCTGTCTAACAGAGTCCACACTTCCATCTGCATCCTTATTGTATTATGAATTATATAATTGTCTCTCTTGTCTAATAGAGTCCACTCTTCCGTCTTATTGTCTTCTACAAAATGTCATAAGTCTTTTTCCAATTTCCTCTCAATTGCTAATTTCTTTCTGTCTTTACTTCTTCTAAGTCTCTTCATGATTTATATTTCATCCTTTCATGTGTATTATCTAATGATATCCATTCTTGGAACAAATTATCTTCCAAGAGATAGATATACTAGATATGTACAGAGACGATCCAACAAGATATGTACAAGAAATAAGAAGAGTTTTGTTACCTATAGAAGAACAAGTCTCTTCCATCCTGCTTAGTCTTCTTTGTAGGCTCCTTTTCTTCGGCAATTGATGCTTCGTGTTTCTCCTTCCTTTTCTTTAGTTCGGGACAATGATTCTTGCAGTGACCATACTTTTGACAGTTGAAGCATTGTACTTCTGAAATGTCTTGCTCTTGATTTGGCTTCCTCCTTGAACCAAACTTCCTTTTGTTCCTAAAGTTCTTGAATCTTGCTGTGAAGGCTTGATTATTGTACTTCTTTTGGGGTTTCTCTTTTGCACTAATCCTTGATTCTTCTTGAGCACAGCAAGTCCAAAGTTCTTCAAATGTTGGATACTCCTTTCTTGTGTTCATGCTTGCGTCAAATGCATCCCACATCTTGGGAAGACCATTGAGTACTATGTTTACCAACTCCTTCTCTGAGATGATCTCTTCAATATCTTGTAGTTGATCTCTTAACTGAGAGATTCTCACAAGGTATGATGTTATGTTATTGTCATCATTCATCTTCATGTCACAGAGCTCATTCTTCAGACTCATTACTTTTCCAATGTTTTTGACCGAGAAGAGATTTGTTAGGGCATCGTACATCTTTCTTTGATGAGTCAAGATGGGAGATGTAGGGTATCAAGTGGTATTTTATAGATTCCACTATGATACTCATAGCATTGATATCACTGTCTTTGAACTTCTCCATAGCTGCAATGTTCTGCAATTCCTTCTCTTTTCCTTCTTCAAACTCTGGCTTCACAATCTTTCTTTTCACGATATCCAACACTTTATTCTTGGCAAGGATGAGGTTAAGACCTGTCTTCCATGCTCTGAAGTTAGATGCTCCATCTAACTTGTTCTCTAACTTCATAGAATAGGTCATGGTTGCTTTGACTTGGTCAAAACCTAGATTTGACCACAAACTCAAACTTTACGTCTTGTCTTGTTGAGAGTACTGGGAGATGCACTAGGATAGGGCGCATTGATCTATCTAGAGATTAGGTCAATCCCTTCACTTAAGGTGCCTCAACAATAGGATTAGGGTTTCTGCAACTGCTCCTGCTAGTAACCCTAGCGGCAGTGTCTTGGAAGTTTCTTCTTCTAGTAACCCTAGCGGCAGTTCCTCAGCGAGCTCAATATCCTAGCGGCTATGTTTCCTTCCATCATTTAGACTGAATGAAGGAGGGGTGGGCCTATAACCTGTTAGAATATTAAATATGTGTGCTCATTTTACCATTGACAATACCCTTGTCACCCAAACATAGGCTGAAGCCACCCTCCGAGCACCTTAACCTTGACAGAGAATCAATTTGGAAGCAAACCCTAGGCTAGATATCCAAACAAAGGGTAGTGCACCTTTCCCCAAGGATAGCGCATCACAAAGAGCTGATCAGATAGTCCAAACCCTAGCCAAGAGATAGTCCAAGCCAAAACGTAACTGCTAGCTGCAGCAGCTACATCGAAATCTCTCCTCAAACCTGCACACAAGACTAGGCACTGCAGTGCACACCAGTTGTTGCTCTGCAATTGAGACTACCTGCCAGAATGAAAACTAGCCTCATGTATTTATATTAATTCTGGCTAACTTCCTGGGTTGACTTCTCATTCTGGGTATCTGTTTTTTCAATATATATTATTATTTCTGGCCGACTTCTTCTCTTGGAGGCTAATAACCTAATATAAATTATATTTTTAAGCCGAAAAGTCTTCTAGGTTTATTAGCCAACTCATTAGGGTTTATTCTTGATTCCCGTAGTATTCTATCCTTGTCAGGTTTACATGTGGAGGTAAATACCTCCCACAGCTACCATAATATCAACAAACAATTGTCCTGATTTCTGAGCCTGGACTATTCCCCACCCTGGTCCATTCCTCCGACACTAAACAAAGTGTAACCTGGAGAGAATGAATTTTCCCTAAGGAATGTCTATCCCTGATTGTTGAACCTAGACCATTCCCCACCCTCGGCCATTCCTTTGGCACTAAACAAAGTGCAACCTTGAGAGAATGAATCCTCTCTAGGAATGACTGTCTGGACCATTTCCCATGTTAACCACAAGAGGAAATGATTGTCCTGTACCAACCTCCAAAATGGACCATTCCCCATGTTAACCACAATGGGAAATCATTGTCCAACGAGGCAGGCCAGTCTTCTTGAGTAACCCTCAAGAAGAGAGACTTCCCTAGACCACTCCCCGTGTTAACCACAATGGGAAGTCATTGTCTATGGTACATCAACAATCCATCCAACCATTTTCATTAGGAAAATGATTGTTCAATTTGGACCATTTTCTAAACTGGAAAATGCTTGTCTGTCAAAAATCTCAAACCACTTTCCGAACTGGAAAGGAACTGCTCATCCTGGACCAATTTTCGAACTAAAAAATGGTTTTCCATCAATCAATAAAACATCAGTGCTCCCTCCCAACCTGGGATTCATCTCTTCCTTTTTCAATAAGGAAGTTGTCTCCATGATCTCCATCTTGAGTACGCAAACTCTTTTATCTTGGATAGAATCTTTACCAAAATGACTTCTTATTTGCTCATCCGTGGAAATATATATTTGAGAACTATTTTCTTCTTTCCGGAGTTCATCACGGATAATGTAATGCTTGATCTCAAATGTACTTCGGTTTGGAACATTGGTTTTTCTCTCAAGGCTTCATATAGCTCTAATCAATAAAGTATATCGTGTTGGATTCTTCTTTGGTTCCTGCTAGCTCACAACATCATGGCAAGGGTCAAACTGGAACATATCCATGTGGCATTTTTTCTATCATTATGATATTTTTGTCATGGATTGGAAATCCATCATCCTCATCTTTTGAGTAATCATTATGATACAATATCTCTGTTATAGAAAATATTCACCATGCTTCTCTTGTGCATTGGAGGTTCTCCACCAAGTTATATTCTTCCATCTGCATACAAGGGTCTCTTTCTGGTATACCTCAAAGTCTTGAGGTTGTTCTTCATATGATATTTGTTCAATTTCTCTGGAGAACAGTCTTTGCATTCATATGATGTAGAAATCCAACCCATGGATGATATAATGACTCATGTAGAGTATGTATGGTTTACTAGACCAAGTAATCATCATAATCTTCTCCCTCCATCTGGGAGAAACTCTAGTTTTGGATCTTGCAATTCTTGTATATATACATTGTTCTTTATCACAACTTTAAGTTCCTCTGCTTGATTTCTTTTAGTGAGTTCATATCAGGATGGTAATCTTGTGATTCTTAATATAGTGACTGGTTGTTTTGGCTTCTCTTCTTTCTTGGAATCTTCATGTTCTTCCTCATGATTTTCTTTAGCTCTTGGGTCCATGTAGTTTCTTATAGATTCCATGCCCTAATGAATCCACTTATTTCTTTCATCATAGGATCACGGATGTGGATGGACAACCAAGGATACTTTAAGGCTTCTCTTCGAAGAAGACTTCTTCTAAGGTTGAAATGAACACGTACTGCCTTTCATGGCTGCTACCATGGATATATACTTCATCATCTTCAATGGATCATAGGATTAGCTCCCTCCTAATCCTTGCTTCATGTATCAGTGCATGTTTTTCTTTTGGAAATATATAATCAGATCTCTCCATCTAGGAGAGTCCATGCTTCCATCTGCATCCTTATTTTCTTCTTCTAAGCCTCTTCAGGATTGATTTTGATTTCGGCTTTGTAATAGCTTCCACATCATTTGTTTGATTTATTTCATGATAAAAATCCTTATATTGTTGTTCTTCCATAGGTATAGTTCTTCTTGGAACATATTATCTCCTAAGAGATAGATATACAATATATGTATAGAGATTATGCAAACAAGATGTGTACAAGAACTAAGAAGAGTATTGTTACCTTCAGAAGAAGAAGTCTCTTTCATCCTACTTAGTCTTCTTTTTAGGTTCCTTTTCTTCGACAACTGATGCTTTGTGTGTCCCCTTCCTTTTCTTTATCTCGGGACAATGATTCTTGTAGTGGCCATACTTTCGACAGTTGAAGCATTGTATTTTTGAAATACCTTTCTCTTGACTTGGCTTCCTCCTTGAAACAAACTTCCTTTTGTTCCTGAAATTCTTGAATATTTTTGTGAAGGCTTGATCATCGTACTTCTTTTGGGGTTTTTCTTTTGCACTGATCCTAGATTCTTCTTGAGCACAACAAGTCCAAAGTTCTTCAAATGTAGGATACTCCTTCCTTGTGTTCATGCTTGCGGCAAATGCATCCCATATCTTAGGAAGACCATTAAGTACTATGTTTACCAATTCCTTCTCTGAAATGATCTGTTCAATAGCTTGTAGTTGATCTCTTAACTGGGAGATCTTCACAAAGTATCATGTTATGCTATCATCATCATTCATCTTCATGTCACGGAGCTCATTCTTTAAACTCATTACTTGTCCAATGTTTCTAATTGAGAAGAGGTTTGTTAGGGCATCATACATCTTCTTCGATGAGTCAATATGGGAGATGTAGGATATCAAGTGGTATTTTATGGAGTCCACTATGATACTCATGGCATTGATGTCACCGTCTTTGAACTTCTCTATAGCTGCAACATTCTGTGGTTCCTTCTCTTTTTCTTCTTCAAACTTTGGTTTCATGATCTTTCCTTTCACGATATCCAATACTTTATTCTTAGCAAGGATGAGGTCAATCCTTGTCTTCCACGCTCTGAATTTAGAAGCTCCATCTAACTTGTTTTATGACTTCATGGAGTAAGTCATGGTTTCTTTGACTTGGTCAACCTTAGATCAAAAACTCAAACTTGACGTATTGGCTTGCTGAAAGTACCAAGAGATGTGTTAGGCTAGGGCGCACTAGTCTATATGGAAATCAGGTCAATCCCTTCACTTAAGGTGCCTCAACAAGAGGATTAGGGTTTTTGCAACTTCTCCTGCTAGTAGCCCTAGTTGCAGTGATTTGGTGACTACTCCTGCTAGAAACCCTAGTGACAGTTCTTCAATGAGCTCAATATCCTTATGGTTATGCTTCCTTCCAGCGATTAGACTGAATGAAGGAGGTGTGGGCCTATAACCTGTTAGAATATAATGGATGTGCTCATTTTACCATTGACAATATCACTATTTTCACACAACCATAGGTTGAAGCCACCCTCTAAGCACCTTAATCTTGAAAGAGAATCATTCTGGAAGAAAATCCTAGGCTAGATAGCCAAACAAAGGGTAGTGCACATTTCCCCAAGGATAGCGCATCAAACAAGAGATGATCAAATAGTCCAAACCCTAACCAAGAGATAGTCCAAGCCAAAATGGAAATCGGCTAGCTGCAGCAGCTGCAACAGCAGCTCTCCTCCAAACCTACGTAGAAACTAGGCAACTGCAGTGCACACAAGTGTTGCTCTGCAATTCTGAGAATGCCTACCAGAATGAAGACTGGCCTCATGTATTTATAGTAATTCTGGATAATTGTCTGGGCCGACTTCTCATTTTGGGTATCTGTTTGTTCAGTATATATTATTTCTTATGGACGACTTCTTCTTGGAAGCTAATAACCTAATACAAATTATCCTCTTGAGCCGACATGTCTTCTAGAGTTATTATCCAACTCATTAGGGTTTCTTCTTACTTCTCGGAATATTCTATTCTCGTTGAGTTTACACGTGGAGGTAAATACAACCCGCAACTACCATAATATCAACACTCAGTACGATGGATTGAGTTATTACTGTGACGGTGTGTTTGGTTTTGTAACATGGATATGTTGCATCATGGTGTTTCGGTGGTCATGCACTGTGTATAATATGAATAGCTTGGTTTTCACACTCCAGGATACCCACAGAGTTTAAGCATGTTTTTTGTTGCAATCTGATCATTTGTTGAGACAGACATGTTGTTGATACCCTGTCGTGTTGGATGAATGGCCTAGCTTTTTAAAGTCACATTGAATTGAGCTTGTACAGTGACAGAGTTACACTTACATGATTGAATTGTTCTGTGCATATCTTGTGATGGTGGATGTTGGTTGTATGTTTAAATGTAAATCCGGGTTTTGAAATTTAATTTGGATTATTGAGTTTGTTTCCCTTATATATGTTTAGCGAATAACATTGCATTTTAAAGGACAGACCCGATTGTAGTGATAGTGTGACTTCATTGATTAATTTTGGGAACATGACTTTTGAGTGTATTTGTTGATGGAAGAAATGTATGAGAAGTGGTTGATGTTGATGGTCAACAGAGTGAAAATGATTACTATTTGAAAATTGTTATAAGATGCAAAGTGTATAAATGAAAGGAACATAACTCCTTTACAGTTTGTGTGGAATGCATCTTGTTTTGTGATGGCACTGTGTTGGATATTTGATTATGAACAATGAACTAGTTAAATACACAGTAATTGTTATTTGGCCACAATGATCGTTGGTTAATGCATTTCCTTTTGACAGAATGAATATATGGATTACTTGATTAATTTTGTGAACAATACTCGCTCTCATTTCCCCACCATTATCTTACTTTTCATTAATTACAAACCCCCTCGCCTTCCCATATTCATTTTCCAATCCATGTTCTGAAATTGATTACAGTCAAGATAATTTTGGTGTTAAAATAGTTGAAAGTGGCAGTGTCTTGTTTGGATTACAGTGATTTTTTATTGTTTTACTTTACCATTGATTGTTGTTGTCATTGAGCAGTAACAATGTTATTTTTCCCCTCATTATATCTTGTTTCTCTCAATACAAACCCCTCGCTTATCCCAGAACCCTTTTCATCCCCTACTCATTGAAAAACGGTAAAACAATTTGTATGGATTGGATTGCATGATTCTGATACATCATTGAGCCAAATCTATTTCATAGTTTAAAGAGTTTTCATGTATGGTTATTTGAAATACTATTTGCTAATCAATCACACATGCAGGGATGAGCTATTCAAATAAAAGGATGAGAATAGAGGCCTATTACACCTCAGTCAAGAGAAGGACAAGATGGCCTCACAAACTGGAAAATATGGTTTTAAGTTTTATTTTATCTATGGTTGATAACAGTTGACTTCAGGAAATTTTGGACAACATGTTTTACTTTGGATATATGAGTAATATTTTGAAAGTAATTACAAATATCATGAGCTAAATTTGCCAAATATGAATTTGTTGAGGGGAGTCACAAAGAGGTGTGTTTTTGCTTAAATGAATACTATGTTATGATTGTTAAGAACTAATGGGAGTTACAAGGGGTCCCACCTACTAGTTATTATTTATTATGACCTTTATTATGATTATTACTTTTCCCCCTAACTAAAGTTGGTTGAGTCTTTTAATTAACTTAATTAATAAGTTGGTTCAACTACTTCAACCAATTCGGAATTGTTTAAAATCAAAAGGAAGGGGACGAACAAAGGGGGATAGAAGTAGAAGCATGCTAAGGTTTTATCTTTGAGTTTATGTTGAGATAGTTCAGTTTTCATTCATTTGTATATTCATCACAGCCTAATTCTCTTTTGTGATAGTAGGGTTTTATTGTAGACAGCTATATTCAGGGCTGAATCAAATCATTCAGACACTTATTTTTAAGAGGTGTTGATCTATCTTTGATAGTCTGTGTATACGTGTTTGTTTGTGAATTAATTTTCATGACTGATAAAGGCTATTGTGCAAAGTCGAGTGGGCAGAAATCTGTGGCAAGTTGATCCAGCTTTTAGAGTTTAGTTTTGGTTTTCTGTCAGAGGTCATTTTGTATGTTTCATCGGGGATGTCTAACTTTGACTTTGGTCCAAGATTTCTGTATGAGATTTTGTAAAGAAAGTGACTCTTTGGTGAATTGGAATGAAATAAAGGATTGATTTATGTCTCAATTGTCTTGATTATCATCTTGGTGTCTTTACTTTTGTTCTTACATTTATTTCAGCAACTGTTATATTCAGAAAATTACGTAAAAAGTGAATTTCCAACAAACATTTTGTTGATAAAAGACTATCTTAAGCACTCGTAATTAATACTTGTGAGTTAGGATGTTATTTTTGTTGGCTATAAACATAGGGTGTTATTCTCGTCTACTTTGCTTTAGCCAAGTAAAGTCTGAAAATGCTTGAGTAAGATCATCTCATATCTTTTCCTCAACATGGATATGAGTTTGTTTGGGAGAACTGTGCGTGACCCTGTTGGATTTAAAGGATTATTACTGGGGTTGATGTTGTGAGTCGTGGCTCAAAACATATTGTTGTATTATTGTAGTGATTATGATGTTGTTCGTAATTTATGTTATACAATGATAATATCGTTATAATGGTTAGTATGGTTAAACTATTCTGGGCATATCAAATGGTTTACTGTGTAAATTAATTCACAGGCCAGCAAACAATTTTATTAAAGAAGGCATCAATTTGGATTATTGTTTTGGAAATTGATATTTCCCAACATGTGCAAGACAAGGGAAAACCAACTACCTCCCCTTCTTCTCCCTCCACTAATTCCTCGAAATATGTTTCTTCTCACCTTCATTTAAATGATGATTGACCCCATGTGATCAACGAGATTCAGCCCCAAAGGTCCAATCAACCACAGTCTTCACTCTTCAATTCCTTCGAAGTGATTATTCCCCGGAGTGAATCTCCGCTCTCCACGTGTCCCCTGGAAAATCAATGGTCCACACCCTCCTTTGTGATCAACGGCCCACAGGAACTTAGGGCTCCGGCGCTTCTACGAATTTCGAACAACCACCACACGAACCCTCTGTTGATATTATGGTAGTTGCGGGAGGTATTTATCTCCATGTGTAAACCTGACGAGGATAGAATAATATGAGAAGCAAGAAGAAACCCTAATAACTTGGCTAATAACCCTAGAAGACTTGTCGTCTCAAGAAGATAATTTATATTAGGTTATTATCCTCCAAGAGAAGAAGTCGCCCAGAAGAAATAATATATATTGAACAGACAGATACCCAAAATAATAAGTTGGACCAGGCAATTAGCCATATTTACTATAAATATAGGAGGCCAGTATGTTAGAAAAATAGGACCGCGGAGTAATAAAATAAGACGAATGCAGAAATAAAACACAGAAGACACACAATACAAGAGAGACACAAATTTACGTGGTTCACCCAGTGTGGGCTACGTCCACCAGAGAAATTGCCAGGTCCTTCCTTTATTATTATCCAGCAAATGAAGGGATACAACCTACAGCAAAACCCGATGTAACTTCCTCTTCTTTCTCTCACAGTCTCCTCTCTCAGAATACAATATTCACCATCCAATCATAGCCGCAATACATTTCCCTCATAAAAGAGGGTTGCCTTCTAGGGAAAAAACCCTAACATAATCTCTACCGTTAGATCTGCGACCTTATAATGATCGGTCCAGATTTACAATGAAATTACAATATACTTTTATAAGGCAATTTTTTCTTCGGGGGCTTCGCCCCCGAACCCCCGCTTGCCCCCAGACCCCCCAGCCGGGGGGATAGGCCCCCCGGACCCCGCAGAGGGGGTACCCCCCCTCTGCACTCCCCTGCGTGGAAGAGTGTACATACTTCTGGGGTGTAAATACTTCATGGGGTATAAACACGGCTGA
>ML796497.1:102372-114188 GCA_009831015.1 Picea engelmannii | reverse complement strand
ATCAACGATTAGGATCTACTCCACTCTTCGGAGCTTCAGGATTTTTTCACACTCCTCAAATGAAAACTCCTGGAGTGAATTTTCTCTGGAGTTTTAGATTCCCTGACACGTGTCCCTTCCAGAACCAACGACTGGGATGAGTTCTGGGCTTTGGAGCTTCGACGGATTTGCACTCTGCTCACCTGAAATATTCCAGAGTGCCTTTTCTCCGGACTTTCATATCTTCTACCACTTGTCCCCCTGGATGATGAACGGTCCTGATCCACTTCAGGACTTCGGGACTTCGACGAGTCTGCTCTCCTGTGCACTTGAAAAGGGGTTTAAATCTCATGCACTTTATGTGGATCCGACGAGTGTCGATCCTTCGTGCTTAGATACGATGAAAAGGATCTATCCTCCCTCCTGCATATGCTCCTTTGGTTGTCTGGACGTAGAGTCTCATGGTCCATATCTCTCCCTTGCAGTTGATATGACAACAGTTGTCGCTCCTCCTCCTGAGCTTCTGCTTTCTCCTGAATTGGAGGAATTTGAAAATATCAAAGGTTGCGGCCTATAATCCTCGTGCGAGCTCGGATGCTTGGGTCTCAACTTCGCTTCTAGGAATGTTATCCCTCCTTGAGCTTCACCAACAAAATTTGACCTCGACTCTGGTGCCTCCTTGTACTCTGCGTGCAAACTTTCACTTTCACTTCTGAGCTTGTGAACTTGCTCAGAACTCCAAAAGGGTTTTGGCCCTCTATTTTCATCAAAGGATTTCTTGCGCCCTCCTAGCACTTAATTCTTGTCCTCCTGAGCTTATGAGGAGTTGAAACACTCCACTTCTGGCACACTCCTTGCACCTATTTGAATCTTCAGACTTTCTCAACACTGATCCAAGTGTTGGCCTTGTGCAATCCTTGCACATGTCTTCCTCCTGCTTCCTGAAATCCTTCAGGTTCACTGATGCACTCCTTACATATGCTCAATGCACACCTTGCAAATATCTCCTACAGAGTTTTCAACAAATCTGTTTCACATGAGCTTCAATTTCTCGAACCTCAGAGATCTTTGTCCCTTTGTTCCTCGAAGGAATATATGTACCCTTTGGAAACTTCTTCTCAAAGCACTCTTTGTTGAGCTTGCGGAGTGTTCAGTAACTTTGTGGGTGTTTTCTCCTTGACACTCTCTATTTGAACTCGAAATAGAGTTCTCTTGTGCACACTTGCACATGCTCAATGCCCACCTGGCAGAGCTCCACAAAATCTTCAACAATTCTTCTTTCTCTGCGCCTCCTCTGCACAATCTCTCCTCCAAGTTGTTCAGTAACCTTGAGGCTCCTCTTGAGTTGTGATTTCTCTGATGTGCCCTCTTGGCATGTTCTTCTCTAACTCGTAAGAGTTCAAATGCGCACTCCTTGCGTTGGCTACAGAGTTTCTAATACCTTAGTGTGCACTCCTTGCACAACCTAAAGAACCCATAACAACTCAATGGACTCACAAACAGATAGTGAATTCTATCTTTACCCTGTAGATGGAACCTATCTCATACATCTACAACATACATTCATAAACACACAAATAACATTCATTAAACACACAAATAGCATTCATTAAACACATAGAAATATACATAGAATCATATGCAGGAAAAATTGTTGTCTTTTATTAACATGAATGTTTATTTACAATGGGTGTAGGCTTGGACTGCAACTGAGTATTGGATCTCTCCTCTCCTTGGCTTACAATGATTTTTTATCGACTTTCAGCAACCTCTACTGGGAATCTATTACAATGCTTTATACAAGAGGGGCTCATTGAGTCTTTCCCTCAAACTACTCTAGTGGTGTCTAATCACCATTTACAACGCCTATCTACTGAGGAAGATTACATTGAATGACCATCTAGTCTGAATCAGATCTAGATCAGCCTACAACTAGCCATTAAAGGCGACTCTAACTACTTCATGTACAAAGGCATCAACTCGACTCTTCTAGCCTTAAACATTTAATTTTCTTTTAATTACATTTAAATTTTAAAAAATGAGGGGGAAATGAGATGGTTGGCACCTCCCCCCTCCTTGAATGTGATTTGATGTGCTGGAAAGTTGGCGCATTGTTGAGGTGGAGCGATGTTCCTGCATCACACTCCACTGCTGGGAAAATAATGAGTTGTTGTTCATGGCTCCCTCTGCTCCACTATTGAAATCCCCATGGATCCCAAACTTCTCTTTGGAGTTGTCCTCCTGCTCCTCTGCTTTGTTGTTGTTATTGATGCCCTGCTACTCTTGTAGGTTCTCTTCTGCTCAGCTTCTCCTGGATGATCTGTTGTGCCAATATCAACATCAGCCTCCTTATCTCCTTTACTACCTCCTACAATTTCTATGTTGGTTGGATCCTTCTTTGCAGACTGTTCTACTGCATCTCCTCATGTTGAGTAAAGGGAAGATCAACTTGATCTCCCATGTTGTTTTCTTCTTCTATGGCCTTGACTTGCCACTTCCCTTCAGATTAAGATTCGGCAGCCTCCTTTTTGGACTTTTGTCCATCCATATCCCCTGATAGCTCAACTTCTTCCAGTTCTACTGCTAGTACACTCCCAGCTTCCTCCAGTTGCTCCCCAGACTGGTATGCTCCTTCATCTGTTTCCAACTTAGCTTGTTGGATGTGCTGACTTTTCACTATCACCATTCTCTCTAGGGATTTTAGTTCCCTATACAGATCAGTTAAGTCCACGTTGTATGCTTCCTCTTTTGTTGCAGGCTCTAGTGTTGAAGTCATCTCCTGTTCAGCTTCCTGGCTAAAAATTCTAAGAAATTATGTTGAATGCTCTTCTTCTTCTACTATTGCTTGGGAAGATTATGATGTTTGATCCTTCTTATCTATGATAGTCACAACTGGTTGTCTTTCTGTTGCATCAACAACACCTATGCTATCCTCTACTTGGCTAGTTGGCAGGAATATTTGAATTCCCCCAATGACTAGAATACTCCTCTGATCCTCCTCTGTCAGCACTCCTTGTTGATATGAACTACCTTTGAGTTCATCTCTTCTCCCTTGCCCACCTGGAAATTTGGGATTTATGTCCTTCCCTCCTAGAAGTTTATGAGATATTCCATTGATCTATGCTCATTTCCCACCTAGCAATCTGAAAATTCACCTCTACCCTCCTCACAGTCTATGAGATCTTCAGATGATCTCGCTTCATTTCCCACCTAGCAATTTGAAAGTTCACCACTGCCCTCCTGGTAGTTCATGAGATCCTCCATTGATCTCACTTCCTCCTCATCACCGAGGTTCTTCCCAACTTATGGTTCACAAACGTAAACCACTTTCTCCTCTATGCCACTGAGGGTTTCAACTTCCCTCAACCACCTCCTCAACAACTGTTGCTTCCTTTTGGCAACCAATTGTTGGATAGGCCATTTTACTCTCTTCTTCAAGGGCCATTCATACCTCCAGTGTACCTGGGACTCTTGTTGCATTCTCAGCGTTAGTCTGTCCATTTATTCTATGATCTCTTCAAGCTCTTTATCCATTTTTTCCTTTCTTTTATGCTTGTGGTCCTTGCCTTGACCACGCTTATGGCCTTCAGTAGCCATTTTCTATCTCTGTCTACCCTCCTGGAAAGTCTGTGGATTACCCTGCAACTGAGAGATTCTCCAATTCTTCCTACAGCCCACTTGGTTGTCTATTGATTGATGCACACTTGTAGAAAATCACTTCACAGAGCATCAACACCCTGTCTTCCGTCACCTGTTGTTTACAGATGAAATTAAGCTTTTCATACCATTTGATGTTATCAGACTATCTCATCTTTCCTTTNCTTGGTTGTCTATTGATTGATGCACACTTGTAGAAAATCACTTCACAGAGCATCAACACCCTGTCTTCCGTCACCTGTTGTTTACAGATGAAATTAAGCTTTTCATACCATTTGATGTTATCAGACTATCTCATCTTTCCTTTGCCTGTTGTCTTCAAGAAAAACCATGCTCTAATACCACTTGATGGTATCAGACAAAAACTTTTTTCTAGGCTCTGATACCACTTGACACAGCCCCCCCTCCCCCCGCCCCGCCCCCCCTCTCTCCTAGGGGTTGCGCGACCTCTCGGTCAAGGATCTTCACAAGGCTGAGATGCATTAGCTCTTAGAGACCCTACTAGCCCCCAATTCGATTTAACATGGGCCCTGTTGATGAATGTAGCTATGTGAGACATTCTCCAGCTTACAAACCTGTGAGATGTGGATCATTGCAGCTATGTGAGTCTTTCTCTCAACTTACAAACCTGAGAGAAAGCCCCTGAGAAGGGTATGTGGTTCCTGCCTGAGATAGAGCTAGGAACGTAGAGATGACCTCCTCCATTTAGAGAGTTGAGAAGAACTCCAGATGATTATCCAGTGGGAAAGGTGATATGTTGAGTTAGACGTGCATGTGGTTGAGCACAAGGTGAACATGTGAAATCTCAAAGTGTTGGGTGCATCGTCATGTGAACAGAAATGAAGATGATGTATTAGCCTCCTTTGAGCAGCAGAGTTGACGAGAAGACTCTAGATGATTCTCATGTGTGAGGCAGTGGGAAAGAAGATCTGTAGAGTGGATTTGCATGTGGACGAGCACAAGTGAACGTGTGAAAATTTGGTTCTTCTGTGTATTGCAGTGAACCTGAGATATGACATCCCTATGGATGTGCCCCTAGTGGATGAGCACTAGTGGGTGTATCAGATCCTTTGCTATATATTGTTCAAGAGTCAGACATGCATGTAACCCTAATTGTTATGTAAAGGGTATAGGTCGGCCCCACCTTAATGTGATTAATAATAAATGTAAAAGATAATGAATTTGGTTAATATTAATTATAATAATAACAATTATTATTATTATTATGTGACTTAGAGAGGTTGGCCATGTTGATCCAATAGACACTTTTGTTGACAAGTTTAGGTTAGTATAAGTAAAGGTAAAATCCTCATTGTGGAAACATATATTTCATGTGAGTTTGGAAATTACAGCAATTACATTTACTTGGGAAAAGTGTGCACCTATCTTGGGTGTTAGTCTTCTAGGGTTTGAGCACCCTCTTGTGTGCTAGGTCTTTCTCTTGAAGAATATAGCAAAGGATTTGGCTGGGGTTTCTTCCCTTGTTGAGAAGGGTTTCCCGGGATACTTCTTGTGTTCTTGTGCATGGTGTTTTTTCTTGTGATCTTGGTTGCTGCAACATTATTGTCTATGGTTAAGTTAAATGATAAAATGGAATGAACTCACTAAAAGAGATAGGATAGATGAAATTGACATCTAAAAGTTTTTCATCTCTATTTTCACTATGGTTTTCCAGTGTTGGATCCATTCTTCTTTGAGGTTGTTTTACATGCAAGGAATATATGTATATATATGGTGGGAAAAGATGTCGAGATGGATTATTTGCAAGTCTTTATAGTCCCAAGAAAATGCTAAGCCATGTTTCCCAAGGATTTCCAGCAGTTGTTGCTCTCAAACATAATTTAATTGAATGTTGATTTTCAGAATTTTGTTGGGAAAAATCTCTACGGTTTTGGTTGTTTTCTTCCTTGTATTAGTAGAGAATAAATTTTGCCAACAAGTTTTTACCATATTATCAGAGTTTTCATCATCTTCTTCTACATCTTTGCCTTTGTATTCTTTAACTTGAATAGAACTAGAATACAAGTTTTGCATGTAATTGGAAATGATTGTGCCCTCATTAGGGTCCCTACGTACAAGAACAATTTCTATGGTGAGGACTATATGAATTGTTTGGGACATATCTTCTCCCTCTTCTACCTGTTGAAACAAACCTTGAATTTTTATGCTTAAGGATAAAAGATTCGTAATTTTTAGATCATTGCGTTTTTTGGCCTTCTTAAAACAAGAACTTCATCACCTATAAGTTCATGATGCCTTTTATTGTTTATTTTTGGAAAATGAACGAAAAAAGGATCTAAATAAATATAAGTTTTCAAACTCTGTGAAAAAATCTTTTGAACGGGCAGTAATTTAAAATTTACGAATTTTAATTTAAACCTAAAAAAAATCGGGATTCGGGGTTTGACATAAACAAATCTTCAATGCAAATCAAATCGTGAAACCCCGATCCCCGATTTCCCGATGCTTTAAAACTTAATTAAAACATAAAATACTTAATCCTCAATTAAAAAGGTTTAAAGTTAAGTTAATCACATCGTGATATCAGAATTCGCGGTTCTATAAGAAGCGTGCTTCTTGTCATCTTTTTTCCCGATTTCCCGATCACCAAAATCTTGACTCATAATTTACATTTGAATTAAACTATATCCGTTTTGGCCTTAATCTTGATTAATAAGTTGATTAAGATAAGTTAAATTGTGTCTTAAAGATATAGGTAATCATCATTTCAGGATTCGCGATTCCATGAGAGCACGAACTCATGTCATCAGATTTCCCGAAATCCCGATTCTCGATTTTTCGATTAATGAAATCCCGAAAAGATATAATCTCGATCAATTAGCATACTAAAAACATTTTAATTTAAAATAATACATCGCGATTTCGGCAATCGGGATTCTTCGATGACATATTTCTTCGACATCAAAAGTGTCGAAACTTCGAAAATCAAGTTTTCCAATTTAACTCAAAATTAATGCCAATAATCCACTTTCTAAACAGGATTTAAAGTTAATCTTTCTTTGAATGTCCATTAATGCATCGTTATTTGATTAAGCAAGTTTCTATTATATTTGAAAACACGAAGAAAGCCTAGGTACAGGCATTAAATGCATATCTTTGAAAATATCTCTTGCATTATGAGCTTTTATTTTGTGACAGAGGTACGAATCTCCATAGTTTTATAATATATTCGAAGAAAAATGTTTGAAACGTCTGTAATTCCATTTCAAAGCTAAGTCTTCTCATCCACTCTCTGTGACAGATTTTTAAGCTTAACGCAGAGCTATGGCACCCAAAAAAGCTCTGAAGAAAACTGAAGACCAGCAAGAAGGCGATATTATTTCTGATACTTCTCCACTCGGCATACACTCCGTCAAATCGTGGATTGGAATTTTCGAAAAGCTGGAGGATGAGCTTAAATATGCAGCCACTAATTCGGAAAATCACCTCCGAGATATTGTCGAGTCCGAGCTACATAAGGTTGTTGCGCGTCCGAGACTTGTGTCGTATACCGATATGATCAACTGGGCTCTGGACAAAGTAGATATCCCGACAAGAAGCATTTTGAACGAGCAAGGATATGTCATCGGCTCATTCAGGCCTGAGCACATTCAAGTAATGTATAAGCTCTCGCCCAATTACAGACACACCTTTAATTCTGAGTTTTTAGCCGAATTTCAAAGAAAAGAATGCATTGAAGCGGAACAGACATACCCTGACATGATTAAAGGATGGGCCAGAGATGAAAATAAGTTTAGGGCAGATCAACATGGAATTTATGCCACAGCTTCCTTAAACGAATATATGGTTTATGTAGCAATGATGTTATGTAGACTTTTCGGTAGAAAGGATCCTTGTCACTTTCATGCCGACTGGACACCATTCCTAGAGGAAGTTTCAGAAGGACGCAGTTTTAACTGGCATAAAATTTTGTCAGATAACCTCACAAAAGAGGTTGCAAAGTATAAAGAAGCCAAGTCGAAAGGACAACCAATGTCATTTTATATGTCTGCTTATATTATGGATGCCATTTGTTTTATGACTCCTTTCCCACTAATCAATTGGAGTTGGAATGCCTCTTGCCCAGAGCCTGTTCATAAGTACCACTCAGCTCTCTGGGAAGAAAATGCAAAAAACGTTTTTTATGATGTCTGTCATTATGTAATTATTTCTCTGCACAAAATGTTCTTTGGATGCGAACCCCCTCATATTTCTGACGCAGTCATAGAAAGCCTCAAATCGGTCGCCAACTGGTTTATTGAGGAAAAATTTTCTTATGTAAGGGTTTATGGCTATTCTATTCCGCCTCACGCACTCCCGAAGTTTTTACCAGATAGATTGGTATGCAGAGAAGTGGCTTATCAGTTAGCCAAAGGTGGTATTGGGTTAGAACTAAAAKCCCTTCAGAAAAAGGCATGGTCGTCTTTCCMTGTTCATATCGGTAAGTTAACTTTATTGAACATAGGTCATTCTAAGGCGGAGGCCGAATCACTGGAGGAAGTTAAGCTAGTAAACATCGAGCACAAAWAACACGACCCTTATCAAATAATTAGTCGGCATTATATACATTGTAATTTAAAAGCTTATGAACATGAGGTTTCTGTTTTTGATGATATTTTCAAAGATGTCAAATCTTATGAGGAAGTGCAGAATAGAGTACAGGCCTTGTCACCTGATGCACAGGTGGGGTTTGCATCTTTTCAACGACATAGGCTAAGGTGCCTGCCGAAGATTTTACAAGGTGAAATGCCAATTTCATTGCCAGAACAGGAAGAAGCCCCTCCAGGATTTGAAACTGATACTCAGGATAAGTCAAGTGACAAAGGTAAGTTGAAAGATCCTAAATTACCTCCTCAAAACATAGAGGGTTCTCAAACAAAAGAACCAGGAACAGAAAAGGGAAAAGGACTGGAAACAAGTCCAATAATTCTCGATGATATTCCAGAGAAAATTGGAGGAACTGCTTCAAAAGAACTTGGCAGTCCTATTACAGCTTTGACTCTACTACATTCTACTTTCGGGACCCCTCATGAAGGAGTTCTATACGTCAGTGATCTGGAGCCGATTTCAAGAGATGAAATCCCCTCATCTGATTATTTTTTCAGCAAAAAGCGAAGAGCTGTTTTGAAATAGGAAATTCATCCTGTAGGAGAAAGATCAATTAAAAAGCATAGAGTTATTATTGATGGGAAGAAACTCAAGGAGGGTGAATTTTCTACAGAATTAGCAGGAACAATGGGTGCTATAGCATCAGCTAATATATATTCTGTAGGAAACCTTACAACTATGCTTGAACAGAAAGATCAAGAGATAGCCCAGTTGCAAGACAGACTGAAGGAAAATGAAAGAATTATTGGTTGGGGGATACAGAAGGGTCTAGAACAAGCTAGACTCAAAGACATGCAAGAAATCCAAAAGTTGAATAAAAACCTGGATGAAGCGAAGCACATGATGCAGGCCACTCAAGAACAGGTTCAAAAGCTGGGCGATGAAAATAATTTTTTGCAAAATAAGATTATTTCAATTGCTAACCAGGTAATTGAAATTGAACATTTCAAGATCAAGTATCAAAGATTTATACAAAAATAGAAGAACAACAACAGAAAGTATTCTGCAATCTAGAAATGATCCAAGACTATTTTCAAGAATCAAATAGATCCATGGAACAGGTATTCCAGAAAGAAAGAGAAGCAAAAGCAGCAAGGACTACTTTTCAGAAAGCAGTTACTTTTTCATTAAAAGATGAAATTGGAAAAAATAAGAAATTATCTATTTTTGAGCAGATGAAAGGGGATGTAATGATAAAAGTCTGGGAATCGAAGTTGGCCGAACATAAAAGAATCACAAAGGAATTCAATGAAGACTCTCAAAGAATCTTTAATCTCCTTGAAAAAGATTCATTAAATATTGGGACAGATGGTTGTTCTGGGTTATTAGGCAAAATCAACATTGTCAGGCATCAGCTGAAGTCAAAAGAAGAGCTCGAAGAAAAGAAAGCAGAAATCTCAAATATTAAATTAGTCAACATTGCAGAAATAAATAAGTGGATGGTAGTTTCAAGTTTAAGGTTGGAAAATGTTAAATTCACAGAGAAAACAATAGAAAGTCAGTTGTCAGACTTACAGAGAAGATTTTTCTCTTTCAAAGCAAATGAGATACCTGAAGCTCCCAGGATCTTAGTAAACTTTTTAAGCAAATGTGTTCAATGCGTTGAAGCAGAGAAAGAAAGTTCGTCAACGCAGATTTAAAACTTGAAGAAATGTTTTTATTTATTAGAATTTTGAAAGAAATTGTAAACGGTTAACATTATTTTATGTAACCGTAATATCAGGGAGTTGGTTAGTTACCAACAAGAAATTTTGATAGAAATGTATAAATATAGTTTCAAAAGACGGAGATCGGGCTTCAGAAATTTTGGGAGATGGCCATTTTTTGAAAATATAGTTTTGAGACTCATCGGAATATAAATCGCAAGCAAGATTCTGGATTCTACAATTTTGTAACTATGTGTCTTCCCCTGTTTATCATGCTTTGTTAAATTTTCCATTCAAAGTGTTCTTCTAACAAGTGAATCAATTTGAATTTATATACATTATTGTTTATTATTTCAGATTGGTTTGGATGTTGAAAGTATTACAGTCTTTCCTCTGAAATTACTTTAGTGATTTTAAGACCTGTAAAACTTTTTGTTCCTTAATATTTAACTCTGTTAGAAATCTTGTTTTTCTTTCATTATCGTTAATCGAAATATAAGATTATTTCTCGATAAAAGCCTTATATTTCCCTGTATTGTGTTTCGTTGTTTACAAAATTCAAATTTGTTACAAAACCAGGAAACAGCCTTGAATGTGCTTTTACATCACTGTCATAGATTTTGAAATTGTTTTCATTGATATCATTTTCGGAAGTCTGAAGTAGCCAATTGATTAAAAAACCTATTTTATAAACCTTTAAAACTTTATCATCCATGACTGTCCCTAATAGCAGACAACCTAACGTTGAACCGGGCCTTCAGGATCAAACCAGCATTGCCCTAAATTTATTTAATATTATTTTACAAACAACGACCAATAGGGCTGAACTAGAACGATCATGGGCTGCTATTGAACGTGACATTAGCATCCAAGAGCAACAGGAAGCGAGACAGAGACAATTGAGAAACTGAACCTGCTCCAACCTTTCTTTAATTCCTTAATTATAAATCTTCTCTTTAAATTATTTTCAGATGCCTTGACGGTATGTTTTATAGCCTTAAAACATAAACTCATGAACAACACTACCCATAAAGGTGTCTCTATATCAATGAAAGGTTTGGTAGAGGGATAAAGGGTTAACTTTTTCCATGATAGGCCATTGGTGATGGTCATATCCCCTATTCTACATCTTATGTATCATCAACTATGGTCAACCAAGGTCTACCTAAGATAAATGAGTACTCATTGAGTTTGGGTATAGCTTGTGGAACAGTGAAATCCACTGGGTACTCCCATGAGCCAATTGATATAGGGATGTCCTCTAAAAATCCTTTTGGATTAATAGTTTTTATGTCTACAAGTGGAAGGATAGTAGATGTATGCCTTAGCAAATCTCTTAAATTCAATTTTAGCATGGTGTCCTAGGTCATTACATTATTTGTAGTTCCCAAGTCCACTAAGAAATTTTGGATTAAACTTTTATTGATGTGCACATCAACTACAAGACTACCTGTATTAGAATATTTAGGTGTAATGCCCCATATTATTAAATAAATAATAATAATAATATAATTAATTAATTAAAATGTATCAAAATAGAAGAAAAGAAATAATAAATAAAAAGAATTACATTATTAATAGAATAAAGGGGAAAATAAGAAAATAAAAATTTAAAGAAAAGTAAAGAAAAATGAAACTGCATGGTGATAAGTGGAATTTATGCATGAGGTTTCTTTGCATAGATGACAAAAGAATTCTATCCCACACTCTGTTGTAACAAGCTGGATCAAAACTTTGAGCATAACGGTTTGACAAATATAGAGTTGCAAGTAAGTAGATATGTCTTCAACTCTAAGGTAAGATTCTCACCACTCATTCATTTTTCTGAATTATATGATCATAATCAATATATTTCTACTTTCTTCATTTATTAGTTGCAATTTATTAAATTTATTTATGCAATTAATTAAATTAGAACTAGAACTA
>ML796497.1:53673-73180 GCA_009831015.1 Picea engelmannii | reverse complement strand
AGATGCTGAAATTTAGTGTTGGAAATTTTGCTGAAACAGCGATGGATCTTATGCTGAAACAGTGATGCAACACACTTTGTAACTGAAAT
Organism: Picea engelmannii; assembly: GCA_009831015.1. Classification (NCBI taxonomy): domain Eukaryota; kingdom Viridiplantae; phylum Streptophyta; class Pinopsida; order Pinales; family Pinaceae; genus Picea; species Picea engelmannii. The sequence goes on along the minus strand of ML796497.1, from coordinate 73,091 downwards.
TGTGGCTCTGCCACCCCTCTAATAAAATCTATAACCGTTTTCGTTAAAAAAAAAGAGCGCTCTAGCCTTTCATATAAGGGCATAAAATTATTTTCCATGCAAATGAAAGTTAAAATAAAAATTACTTGTCAAATTTGAAATGAAAATTATTTCAGATCTTTTCAATTGAAGGGTAAGGAAGTTTTTCATAATATGTTCTACTCGTCATTGTTTTTATGAATTTTTTTCCTTAGTAGTCATTGATTTTATGCATTTTTTCCCTGTGCCATAACAATCAAAATATGAATGTTAGCATTTTTTCCCTATACCATCACAATTAAAAAAAGAATTATTATCAGTTTTATACAACACAATCTCAGTGTCGGGGAGCTCATGCCCATATTATTATTAAGGCATGCATGTATCACCTATTGACATTCTAAATTGAGAAATTTAGATTGTTTTTCTTAAAAACTACAACCTCCAACTGAGTTGCCTATGGGCATCCAATACTTTAGTAGTTGAGATCTATATGTATGTTTAAGTTATTAAATAGAGTTTGCTTTTGGGAAATTTTTGCAAGAAACTAAAGAGTATTGTAAAGTACTACTTTGGTCTTGTTATTTGAGGTTTCAAGGCCCTGGTTGCTTTACTTGTAACTCAACTTCAATGAACCTAGTTTCAACATTAATATAAAGATGGAAGGGGTATGCACAAATAAGGGGCCTGCCATGATATATATATATATATATATATATATATATATATATATATAACCCAATTCTCTCAAGAATTTTTTGTGCTAGATACTAGGGATCAAAATTGAAGTTGTTATTGTCCGTCAAGAGCCCTCTAGCCTTTCATAGAAGGGCATAAAATTATTTTTCATTTGTCTCTAGCCTTTCATAGAAGGGCATAAAATTATTTTCCATGCAAATGAAAGTTAAAATAAAAATTACTTGTCAAATTTGAAATGAAAATTATTTCAGATCTTTTCAATTGAAGGGTAAGGAAGTTTTTCATAATGTGTTCTACTAGTCATTGTTTTTATGGATTTTTTTTTTTAGTAGTCATTGATTTTATGCATTTTTTCCCTGTGCCATGACAATCAAAATATGAATGTTAGCATTTTTTCCCTATACCATCACAATTAAAAAAAGAATTATTATCATTTTTATACAATACAATCTCACTGTGAGGAAGCTCATGCCCATATTATTATTAAGGCATGCATGTATCACCTATTGACATTCTAAATTGAGAAATTTAGATTGCTTTTCTTAAAAACTACAACCTCCAACTGAGTTGTCTATGGACATCCAATACTTTAGTAGTTAAGATCAAATGCTTTGGTGATCATTGGTGGTTAACACTCTAATGCTGAATACTCTTGCTACTCTGAAAAAGGGGAAGGGCAATTCAAATTCAAGTCAGCCCCCCAAGTCGAAGTTGATATCTACGGCTCTTATCATCTCTTAGCCATTCTCTTCACACATGATTTAGTGGACCTCATAGTTGTACATGTTCCACAAAAGATTCAACAGATGTCATATAAGATCTCAAGCAACCTTGCAGAAGATTCAAGAAGTCATTCTAGTAGTAAATGTTATGGCATTAACTTTTTATTTCTATTATCATTGCTAAATAGTTCTTTGGTCTCTGCAATTGTTTAAGCTACTTTAGTGTTATGAAGAAAGGTTCTCTTACAATCTTTTCAGATCTTCTTCTTTGTATTGTATAAAGAATATAAACACTTATCATTGCTGCATAGTTCTTTGATCTCTGCAATTGTTTAAGCTACTTTAGTGTTATGAAGAAAGGTTCTCTTACCTATTTTATAATCTTTTCAGATCTTCTTCTTTGTATTGTATAAAGAATATAAACAGTGCAAAAAATAAATCTCCACTAACCATTTGCACCTAATTTATTTGGTAATAAACTCTGCTTAAATGATTCAGCGTGTCCGGAAGAAAAGACAAGACAAAACACCACGACAATTAGGTAATAAACTCTGCTTAAATGATTCAGCGTGTCCGGAAGAAAAGACAAGACAAAACACCACGACTTCAAGGTCCCACCGAGATTTGAACTCGGGTTACTGGATTCAGAGTCCAATGTCCTCACCACTAGACCATGGGACCTTTATTGAAAAACTCAAATTATTTGTTTTAGAGTGTCCAACTCAGAATCTTTGTCATTGGGCATCTAAACTACACTGCATATATCTGTCTTGCTTATCCGCATTTAAAATCTCAACATTTGGGTATGACAATTCTGGAAGAGCAATGTTTACAATCTACCCTCAACTCATTTTGGTTTTTTAAATCTATCTCTGCATAGTAGGGTCAGCCATGTTGCCTCCAAAAATTGGCCTTTTACCCTTCGGATTTCTATGCCAAAAATGTTTGTCTGGAATAAAACGTGATCTTCAGGATTGCCAAAATTGTGCTTGTATGCTGATTTCTTTTTCTGCTACAGATTTCTACTCTGGAATGACATTCTCTATTTTTCATTTGCAAATCTCAAATCAGTTTCACGATGAAAAGCCTGCAAAAAACTTCCATCCCTTATTATTATTTTTCATAACAATATAACAAACTATTTAACCACTTTTCATGCATTGTTTTGGTTGAGAGGGTCTCTAATGCATCATTTTATTTTTTTCCATATCAAGTTTTATTTTATAATTATTTTAAATGATAAAGGGTTATATATTTGAGAATGAATTTAAAATATAACATGGGATAAGACATGATGATAGAAAGAAAATGTTAGAGGTGAAACTATGTCTACTAAGAAAAGATAAGATAGATGGGAATAAGAGGGATTCATGGAAACTATCTAGACATAGTGAAACATTATTTAGTCAACATTGCTTTGAGAACATCGTCTCTTAAAGAGAGGAAGAATGGTAAAGAACTTGATCAATTCGAGAGAACAACAATACAATTTCCCGATAGTAAAATCAAATGAAGTCGAAACTAAAAACATTACACCTTAATAGAGTATGAAACTACACATAGAAGGCTAGTAAACCTATTATTAGAATGAGAAGATGGAAAAATAAGTACAAAGAAACAAGGATTTAAAGAAAGAAAAAAGGAGAGCTTCTAAGTTTGACCCCAATGCTAGCATTATATATCTAATGATGATAACTAATTGTAGTCCTCGTAACCATGACCAATGTGGAAGGATGAGATGAATGGGAAGAGTAATAAGCATAAACTTAAGATGAGTGAGTAGGAGTTTCACAAATGCAATGTCCTCATTTTCGGGTTTCCTTACTCTGTAGTTGGATATGATGTTATGGGTTTATGTCAACTTGATTAGAGGGGTAATTTGATGTTACCCATGAGCCCAGATGGTTTAGAGGAGCTATACGATGCTTTCATAGGTTCATTTATCATATTTCATCATCGGGATCACTTCTGTGCAGTTAGATTTCAATTTTGAAGCATTTCAAATGTTCTCGTAATTTGGGAGTATTATGGAGCATTAATTAATGGATTTCACTAAGGTTGTCATTTTAATAAATTATCAAAGAGGGACACCTTAGTGTAATAGCTCGTTAAAACCAGGAGAAAAAACTCTAAATGTTGAGATGATGAAAAGTGACTTTCAATGGCCGAAAAAATTTTTAAGTCAAATAAATCACTTTTTGGAGTAAAAAAGTTTATTAAATTAATAAAGTGATTTTGAAAAAAATATTAAAGATGAATTAAAAATTCACTTGAGGGGGGGAAAGGTGAAAGGGGTATAAAGAAGAGATAGGGGTTCATTTCCTCTCATTATGATTGGTTATTTTACAAAAATTGATTTGGAGAGAGCTCTTGTGGCTTCCCTTGGGGTTTTGGAGCAAAACCCTTGTTGAGAATTGGTTTTGGTGGTGAAAGATTCCACCCCAGCTGATTGGTTGAAGGAATCACTTAGATTTCTCATAGGTTTTCATTGCAGAAGGAAGATCTATCATTTGTGCTAAGTAGTGTTGGTTATTTGCAGAAGTTTTGGTGTTGTTGTAGAGGCCAAACCCTCATCTTCATATTGTTAACATTTATATCAGATTTGTGTGCTTGTGGAGGTCCTTCTAAGGCAGATCAAGTTGCCAATCTATTATTATCTCACTATCCTTGGATCACATCACCTACAACAGTTCGTGGGCTCTAGGAGAGGGTTGTGTCTTTCCATTGTTGCTCGTGGAGGAAGGGAGTATTTACAGTAAATTCATTGTTGTTCAAGAAAACCACCTACATGAGACCAAATCGTGTCATCTATGTTGTGTATGTTGTTCAGAAGTAGGGTTGTCTATCTCTTTCATTTCGTGGGCAGCTTGTCTAAAGGATCAAACCCATCATTTGCGGATTGAGCCATTAAAAGGAGAGGGCACACCTGTAACAGTAGATCGAGGGACTAAAGAGGGGAGATATCTTAGCAGAGGTCGAACTGCTACAACACTCATCTATTATGTCCATCAATCTTGTCTCTCATTGTGGATAGTATTGTTACCAAGAGGGTTGTGATAGACTATCAAAGGTTGTCAAATACAATGACTTACATGTCAGAAATGCAATAAATCAGATTATATTGTTGAGTTGATTATATTGTTTACAGTTAGAATATGTTTGTCACGTTCTTGCAATTAAATGTATTGTTGTCCTTGCTATTTTGAATGCAGTAAAATCTCCTTGGTATGCCAATTCTTGTGAATCCATTGAAAAATTGTTTTGGAAATTTCATTAAACATAAACACATCTGCAGTAGAATTGTTTGTCAAAAGTCTTGAACCAGATGAACCTTAAAATATATCAGCAGAAGGGAATTGTGTTGTTGCAAATTGTTCGACAAAATCATTCTACCAGCAGTGAACATAAAACTCATCAGCAGTAGCTCAAAATTATACCAGCAGTCCTAGCAAAGGGGTATTGTCGGTGAATTGTTTGAAAAAAATCCTAGATCAAATAACACAATAAAACATATCAGCAAAGGATACTAAACATATCAGCATTAAAAGGGGATCTTACAAAGTTGTTTGCAAAGTGTTTGACAAAAGTATTGAACTAAGAAAACACAAAATATACCAACAGTAAGGATATGGATATTACAACAAACGAGTGTAAGAAATCAACAGGAAGCAGTAGCCTATGGAAGACTTTGGATTTAGGCAATAATCATGATGAAATAACTTAGCACTATTAAGTTATCCCATGAACGAATAACCTTGTCAAAAATGGTTGTTAAATCACGGAAGTATGTCCAAATAGGAACAAGATAAGAATCATTATAAGGTCTAAATAAAGACGATGTCTATCAGAAAGAAAATGTTATCACTTAACCAATGGAGTTAAATGATTGGGATAATGATGTAGCCATTTTAAGAAATTTAAAAGGAATGGTAGCATTAGATTTAAAATATAGTAAACCCATGAGTACCTGTGAGATGGAAATAAAGTAGACTAGTCTGAAATTATGTAAAATGGGGTAAACACCTTAGCATAAAGGTAGTGCTCTCCTAGCCAGTCAAAGATTAGTGATAACAACAATATGGAATTGTTAGGATTAGAGAAGTTAGTTAAAGCTCATATGACTCCCTTGAGGGGTATACCTAATGGATAGCATTGAAGTGACAAGGGGAACTATGAGAAACAGAGTAGAGTGTTGTAAAGAGAGTGGTCAGCGATAGTGTGTATGGAAGGTAGCTTATTGAAGTTGGTAATTATGTTGAGAATGAGGTTTTCATGCTTGTGAGTGATTTATATGGAGAAAATTACCAAAGAGAATTTGTAATTGTTGTGTGAGCACTCCTATTATAGTTGGGTTTCCTTGAGACTCAATCGAGAGATTCTTGGTTAGTCTGATCTGGACTTATGAGAAGAATGAAATAAATAATAGATTGAATAAAATAACACAGAGATACAGAGAACAACAACAGATATCCAGTGAACAATAACTTCTATTGAATAAAGAAAATAGGTTGAAAGTGTAAAAATGCAGAACTAGAAACAACTTGCTCGAATAGTGGTAGCTATCTCTGAGAAGAGATGTGGCTGCTATGCGCATTCGTCTAAGTAGAATGATTACAATGAGGCTCCAGAGGCCTTTTTAACATTACTCATGAATTCCAAAACCCTAGACATCCAAAAACCTAACCCTAGGAGATGAAACGCCAAAAGTTATGTGGGCCCCTATGGGTAAGTTGGTACTTTAACTTCCCAGTGTCATAAATTTTGCATATGACCTCTATTTTAGGTGTGATAGCTTGTTGGAAAGGTATTTTCGAGAAATACACATTATGTCGTCAAACTCTAACTCTGTCTATAGTTTGGCTGTGACAAGCCAAAAAAACATTGTTTAGGGCCCCAAAACAGCCTTGGAAGTATAGAAAGATGTACTGACATGAAAACTTCCAAAATAATCCAGTTGGAATAGGTGGGAGGCCACCAATATCCACCTAGATGTTGTGTAGGGCTTCAGGACAGCCTCGGAAGTGTAGAACCCATAATTACAAAGAAATGTCATCATTACAGAGAAACGTGTTGAACTAAAAATTGACAAAATGATCTGGTTGGAATAGGTGGGTGGCCACCAATATCCACCTCGATCAGTCGTCCCCCCTTAGGAAGCAATGGTCTCCATTGCATTGAGTGCCCCCTTTAGGTGAGGAATTTTTTGTTGAATTTGGTCCCAAGTGATCCACTTTCCTTGGTGCAAGAGTTGCCTGCCTTGACAACCCGATAAAGCTAGATCCTCTGTTGGMAAGTGCCCTTGACCTATGTGTCCACTATTTAATCAGCGGATTCATGTTCCATGAAGTCAGGGTTGAGCTATGTTGGTTTCAACTATTCTGTGATCTCCGAGGTGTCCAATAATGGTGGAAAATATGGTCRGTGGAAAATATGGTCGAAGAAGGTCCACATTTAACATTGGGTGCAAGCCAAGGAAAGATGGAGTGTTGAGCTCAAAAGAATTGTCACCCACAGCCTTGGTGATAGTGTATGGMAAATAGAGAAGTGGACGGAGMCTCCAATGGGGCCCTGTAAGGTGCTCTTTCTGTAAATGTAACCAGACCTTGTCTCCCACCTGAAACTTGTGYGATACCTGATGTTGATCATGACGTTGCTTGTACTTAGCATTGGCTTTCTGCAAAATATCATGGACCTATTAGAGGATGTGTTGAATTCGCTCAATGAATCTAGTGGCTTTGTTAGCCTCAGACTGAACATGGGACGATTATGCMTGTGTGGTTGCAAGAGGTAGTGCAACATCAATGGGACCCAAGGGTTGGAATCCCATCCCCACCTGAAATGGACTATGGTCGGTGGAGCTATGGAGAGCCATGTTGTAGTTGTGTTGAACATAGGGAATAATCTCATACCATGTACGCAGATGCTTAGATTTATACATGCACAGGATGTGCACAATCATCTGATTGACGACCTCTGTTTGGCCATCGGTTTGGGGTGGAAGGAAGTGGATTTACTGAGCTTGGTGTCCAATAGTGGCCAGAGACTCGACCAAAATGTGTTGAGGAACTTGTTTTCCCGATCTAAGATGATGGTCTATGTTATCCCAAAATGGACCCACACTTGTTTGAAGAAGAGCTTGGCAGTATCTGTCGCTGTGATGCTCTTCTTACAGGCTGTGAGAATGGCCATCTTTGAAAATTGATCAACCACCACAAATACACAATCATTGCCTTGTTTGGTGGACGGAAGGCCAGACATGTAATCCATCAAGATGGATTCCCAAGGCCTCTCAGGAGTAGGAACATGGGTGTATAATCCTTGCTTATTGATGGTTGGCTTGGCAATGGCACAGGTAGTGCAAGATCTAGTATACTTGATGATGTCCTGTCGAGTTTTTGGTGAACAAAAATGTTTATGTAGAACAGCCACAGTTTTCTCCACGCCAAAATGTCCTTCCATCCCACTGTAGTGAGCCTCCCAAATCATCTTTTCACGCTCGCTTGCGGGAACACAGAGGTGGCCCAAATGGCATAACAGTCCATCCTAAATGAAAATGAAAATCGGTGACATTTGTGCATGTACCCAAGATATGATAGGTGGTGGTGAAGTCAAGGTCACGTTGATAAAGTGGGGGCCACTCAGATGCCTCATGCCCACAGGAATGGAGCACAATGGTGAGTGCAAAAACAGGAGGTCGATTGAGTCAGTTAGCGACACGACTTGTGCTCCATGTCTTATCCTTGATGTTGAGATGGAACTGTTGCAAGTATGTGGACCACTTTTGATGGCAGTCGTTCTGCAACTTCCCTTGTGTCTGTATGAACTGCATAGGCTTGTGATCAGTGTGGTTGTCGCCTCTCCCAGAATGTAATGTTTCCATTAACAGTAGGCTTGCACAATGGAATACATTTCCTTTTCATAGGTGGGGTATTTCCGGACGGTATATGAGAGTGTCTCACTATGGTATGCTATTGGATGACCGTGTTGAGTGAGAATTGCGCCTACAGTATAGTCGGAGGCTTTAGCCTCAATCTCGAACGGTTGTTACATATCGGGTAAGGAGAGAACTGGAGTTGAGCACAAGCGATTCTTCAGATCATCAAATGATCGTTGTTATGCCTTCCCCCATGTGAACTTTTCCTCTCCACCGCCCTTGGTCACTTGGTTGAGGGCCCATGCAATATGGGAGAATCCCAACACGAACCTTCGGTAGAAGTTGGTAAGTCCCAAGAAACTCTGAAGCTCAAATAGTGTGGTCGGGGTTGGCCAGTCATGGATGACTTGGATCTCAGTTGGATCCACATGTACCCCATGCTCATCAACAATGTAGCCCAAGTATTGGACCTTGTTCATTCTTAAGGAGCATTTTTCCAAGTTGGCATATAGCTTGTGTTGTCCCAAAGTTCTCAAAACCTATTGAATATGTTGCATGTGCTCCAGGTCCCAAGTTTTGTTGAAGATGAGGATTTCATCCAGATATACCACCACAAAAGAGTTGGTGAAGGGTCTCAATAAATCATCCATCAACCTCATAAAAGTGTTCGGTGCACTTGTTAATCCAAAGGGCATGACATACCATTCGAAGAGACCTTATTTAGATTTGAAATTTGTCTTCCATTCATCATTCAGTTCGGTGGGAACCTGGTGGTAGCCAGACTTTAGGTCAATCTTGCTGAATAAATTTCCCCCCTTGAGTTGGTCAAGAAGGTCATCAATTTAGGGAACTGGGTACCGGTTCCTGACTGTGATTTTGTTTAATGATTTGTAATCAATGCAGAGCCGCTAGGTCCTGTCTTTCTTCTGCACCAGTACAATCGGGCTTTCGCAAGGGGAGGAGATGGGTCGGATGTGCCCCTTTTGAAGCAACTCTTGGATTTGACGCTTGATTTCATCATTTTCCATCAGCGAGCAACGATAGACTGGTCCATTAGGCAGAGGTTCATCAAGGGTTAGATCAATTGTATGCTTGACTTGGTAGTGTGTCGTTACCCCGATGGGTGAGGAGAAGATATCTCTGTACTCTTCCATGATCCCGTCCACTTGCTTCTACTGCAAAGAGAGGCTTTATGTAGAGGTCACAGATGTGGCAGCGACCTTTTTCTCACTGCGAGCACGGAACACAAAGAAGATGAACTTCCCGGTCTATGAAATGAACTTACTACATTACTTAGCAGAGATTAAAGAAATAGCGATAGGCAGAGCTACCTCTAGTATCTTGTACAATTCTCTACCCAAAGTAATAATAACACTGTGGGGTCTAGACTCATACACAGCATGTCGCTTCCACAAATATGGTTAGCCAAAAAGAATAGCACAGACTTCAAGGGGAGAAATATCACATAATACCTCTTCTTTGAAGGGCTTGATGCCATAGGGAAGATGACACTATTTATTTACGCAGAGATATCTTCCTTGGCGAAGCCAACCAATGGTGTAGAGTCCTGGGTGTGATTTCATCTGCAGTTCCAACTGCTTGACGACCACTGCTAAGATCAAGTTCTTTTGACTGTCATTATCGACAATTAAATGAAGTGAAGTCCCCTTTACCCACATATGTGAGTGAAAGAGGTGTTCCCCTTCCTCTAGTTCTCTTGGTTCACTTGGCTGAACTTTGGTGGTAGCGATGGTGGTACTGGGTTTAGCATCGATAATTTGCTTCCCTCTGTCTAGATTTAATTTGGAGTCAGAATCTGCCTCTGACTCGGAATATTTCAATTCAGCCACCAGTGACTTCTTGGAGCGACATTCTTCGGTGTTATGCCAAGGAATTTTATGGTATTCACACCACTTTCTTGTGTCCTTTTTCGACTTCTCATTACCCTTCTTGGGTTGCGGCTTGGACTAGTTGTCCTGAGAATGGCCATCTTTGCTTGGTCCCTTTTTTTGTGGGTTGGGGCTTCCTTTGCCCTGCTTCGGCTATGAGGAGTTTGCAGATCCAAACTCTCGCCTCTTCTGCTTAAATTTCTACTCGATCTTGAAACCATATCTATAAGTCGCACCTAATGATGTGATGTCCAGAAAATCCATTTTTGTTTGAATGTATCTATGCATACAACTGCGGTATTTGAGCACCAGATTTCATTCAGAGTCTTTGATATCCAATTTGTTGCGCAGGGTATGGAAAATATTGGTGAAATATGGTACTGTTTGGTCCCTTTCCTGACGTAGTTCGGTCCATCTTGTGTACTAGTCCTTATAGCTTCCAACAGGGTAGTATTGTTCTTTAAGGAAATCCTTGAGGGAATCCCATGTGGGGGAGATTGAAAATATTACAGATTCCTCTATGACCCTTTGCTTAGAGTAAGTATCCCACTATTCCTTAACATGGGGGGTGGCCTTGAGGAGTTCCAAAGTAATCTTTTCCCTATTGGAAAAATTGTGAACCGAAAAATACCCTTTGAGCAGATTCATCCATTTATATACATCATCTGCATCTATTAATCCTTCAAATAATGGAATATCAAATTTAATTGTACCTTGAAGGGGGTTGTGTGGCCACTTGATGAAGATGTGTCTCTTGTGGACAGTCATCGAAGGATCTGTGCAAAGTTGTCCATCACTTTGTCCCTTTGTCGCGCAAGGGCTTCCTCGAGAAATAGTTTAAAAGGATCTCCTAATCCATCATATTTCTTCTCATCCCCCATGAGTTGTTGTTGGGCTCGGCGTGACCGATCTTGCAAAGGCTCGACTAATTTGAGTCCCAACTTCTTGTACCTAGATCTTGTCGAGGGCATGCACAAAGAAAAACAAATGAAGAGCAGACCACTCTAATACCATTGATCCGGATTTATGAGCGGAACAAAATAAATAACATATGGACTACAATAACATAGATATACGAAGAACAACAACATATATCCAGTAAAAAATAACTTCTATTGAATAAAGAAAATAGGTTGAAACTGTAAAACTGCGGAACTAGAAACAACTTGCTCGAATGGTGGTAGCTATCTCTAAGAAGAGATGTGATTGTTACGAGCATTCGTCTGAGCACAATAATTACAATGAGGCTCCAGAGGCCTTTTTAACATTACTCATGAATTCCAAAAACCTGGACATCCAAAAACCTAACCCTAGGAGATGAAACGCCAAAAGTTGTGTGGGCTATGATGGGTAAGTTGGTACCTCAACTTCCCAAGGTCATAATTTTTGCATACGACCTTTGTTTTAGGTGTGTGATGGCCCGTTGGAAATTTCTTTTCGAGAAATACACCTTATGTCATCAAACTCTAACTTTGTCCACAATTTGACTGTGCCAAGACAAAAAAAAAAAAAAAACATTGTTTAGGGCCCCCAAAACAGACTTGGAAGTACAGAAAGATGTACTGACATGAAAACTTCCAAAATAAGCCAATTGGAATAGGTGGAGACACCAATATCCACCTGGATGTTTTGTAGGGCTTCAGGACAGCCCCAGAAGTGCAGAACCCACAATTACAAAGAAATGTCATCATTACAAAGAAATGTGTTGAACTAAAAACTATCAAGATGAACCAATTGGAATAGGTGGGTGGCCACTAATATCCACCTGGATCACAGTCTGTGTTGGATCCCTGGAGGGGATGGAAATTGTCTGAGGGACTGTGGTACAGAGAAGGAAATATCATCCCTTAGGTTGTGCAGATTGATGGGGAAGAGAGTTGGGCAGTTGGAATTGATGTAGGAGTCGCATCATTGTTTTTTTTAATGAGTTGGAGTTGTTGCAATCGATTGTAGACACCCATAGAAGCCTATATGGCCTTGTGGACTTATAGCCTCTAGCTCGAGGGTGGCTTACTGCTAAGAGAATTGGAGTAACAGAGTCTATGGTTGGGTGGAACGTTCTTCGTCTACAACCAGTTGTGTAAGACATTTTTTAAAGATAAGTGTTTTGATTACTTGGTCATTTACAACTTTAATGCTATGATTAAATGTTATATTTATTATGTATTCTATATGTATAAATGTTGTTGTGTGTGTTAACGGTGTACTCAAAAAAAGGAAAATATATGGAAACTTGAGCATACTAATAGGGTGACGATACATACTTAGTAAATAGTCAACTTTCTTGTCGAAAGAAAAGGAAATTATTATTGGAAACAATTGGTATGAGAACATGCACTCGCAATACTAATAATCCTCTATACAGTTAGCTTGGGATGAAAAATTTAACCAAGTAGATCCATGTGCTAGACTGATGTTTTAATTATAATTCTTGCATTAGATGTGATAGATAGTATTCCCTGTATATATAATCATGCAAGCTAGTGGCTTGATTTTGTTGATGAATCATGATAAGAATGTTCACAATGTTTTAGTACTTTGCATGCATTATGTGTTGAGATAATTATCATATTCATGATATTATATTCTATTAAGAATCATGTGGTGTTTACATATGATGTTATGTTATGTTAACTTGTGATTCCATTTAATTATGTTGATGAAAGACTATGTCTTTGATAAAGATGTGTTGAGGTTATATTTCATATGATAGTATCTCTTGATGTGATGACATGATGTAATTGCATAGAAATCGTTTATGATAAGAAGTTTTATGATGAAATGCGTGAGCATGTGGTGATGACAATGATGTTATATTCTCATGAAGACATGCAAGTGTTAGCATGTAGAATCTTTCTTTGAGATGTTGATATTATGATTATAACTAATGCATCGGTTGCATGTTGTGAGGTGGTGATTGTCAAGTTATCCACCAGTAGGTCGAAAGAGCCAATTTATTTGATGATCTTGTGGGAGCCCATACCTACAAAAAAGAATATCTACAAAGTAACACCTTATGGGCTCGAGACAAACTCAATCAACCAACCTATGCTAGTGGTTTTTTTTTGTGTATAACTCTCGATGGGAAATGGGACCTTCCTGAGAAGTGCATAATATTGGAGTTGTGATATCGAAGTCCCAAATAAGAGCTACATTTTTTCTTATCGATGATGTTGTGGGATTGGACTTCAATGCATGGGGATTGTACCTAGTAGTTATGGAGGGATTTTAAGGTCGTCCTTTCGATATGTCTAGTTTATGTGAGTATTGATTCATATGACTGATGTACATAAGTATTGATCCAAATGAACGGTGTACATGAGTATTCATCCAAATCACTGGTGTACATGATGTAGAATGTTTTTTTCATTGATGTCAAAGTTAGTCATTAGTAATCAACATGAAGAACACATCCTCCTTGGAAGCAGTAAATAAGAAAAGGAAAAGTTATCTCCTTGAATCCTCTATTACGAATGAAGATGTGGCTAGTTGAAGAGCCTTGAAGGAGATTTGACATGAACTCTTTTAATATACGTCAATGGATTACAATAGGAAATACCAATGGAAAAGAAGCCACAGAAGAGAGGAAAGGAATCATGAATGAATGGTAAATAAGCCCCATAGTTGATTGAAGAAAAAGCATATGAAGGACATTGAAAATTCATGCAAAACCTCCATGGATTGATAGCACTCGCCAATAGGTTTCTAATGGTAGGTGGCATGCCACGTGGTTCTTCAAGGTTGAGGAGTTATGCCCTCTTAAAGATGATCATGAGAATTCTCCCCAAAGAAAAGAAAAGAAGCCCCGGAAGGAAGGCCCTAAAATGTCAAGAAAACTATGGTCAAGAAGCCCTGAAAGTAACGAAGGGAAGCCCCGAAAGCAAGGCTAAGTTACCCCTAAATTTGGCCCCAAAAAGATAAAAATAAAGTTACAAGTGTAAAGTCGGCCCCAATTAGAATAAATATTAAAAAAATAAATAAAAGGTGAAGTCGACCCCAATTGTAAATAAAGTAAAGATTATGTTGGAAAAGTCGTCCCTAAATGAATGCCTAGATCTACTATATATAGGTGCTCATACACCTCATTCTAACCATCAAATCAAGCCGGTATTTTCTAAGTTAAAAGGCAAGTTTTCTTAGGCATATTAAGGAAAATCTTTGAGGTATATTCCAGGCAAGTTAGGGAATGTTCTAAGGAAAGGTCGAGGGAATATCTAAGGTGAATTTCAATAGTCAATGGGGCAGAGTTTGAGGTCTATTCTGAGGCAGATTTCAGGTGTATAAGATATGCTCTTAGGACTATTCTAAGACAAGTTTAAAGACCATATCTGAGGTGAGTTTGAGGTTGTTCTGAAGCAAGATTTGAAGCAATTTTTTGAAGTATTTAGGCCAAATTTGAAGCCTATTTTTGAGAAAATTTCATAGGAATCTCTGAGATATAGAAGGGTCGAGTCTGTGGTCTATCATGAGCATGGATTAAGGACATATTTCAGACATGTTTCTGCCAAGGTTCCCAGCAATATCTTGTGTCTGTTGTGGCTAAGTTCAAAGAAGCCTTTTAGCGTAAATCTCAGGCGTGGATTCCAAGTCTTGTATGCAGATCGTTAGAACGGTGTGTTGACGCATAAAAGCGCAATGAGAGTCTTGTCTGCAAAGAATTGTAATACATTATATTGATGTTATGTGATATTAATAATTAATAGGTGGGACCCCTTAGGAGAAAAGTGTAATAAGTTGATTCCCTCCTGTGACACTATTACTTTCACAAAAAAATTTGGATCTAATTGATATTTGATGTTCTTGCATGCATGAGTAGCTCTGCAATGGTGATTGGAAATATTTAATCCTTATATTTCATTCTAAACGATGTGATATTCGTCAAAATAAAAGCACCTCCAAGCAAAATATGCTACATATAAATACAGTGATATGATATGAATGAAATATGTTTTTTTTAAATGAAAAAGGGGTTGGTCAAGTTTTATTCATCACATACCACCAATGATATCGTATAAAGGTTTCCAAACTTATGCTAAGGTCATTGTGTGCGAGTATGAATGGAATCAAGATTACAATTGTGTATAGGATATGTATCAAAGGCTTGGTCGATATATGACATGATATTGGAGTTGAGTTGGCTCTCGATGCGCTCCACCATGTAAGGTTTTATTAGTTGCATTTAATGTTGGTTGATGGATGAAGCGACGTAGAGTAAATGAGTTCGGCTCATTTCCTTTTGTTGGTATAACACCTTTTGTATTTTCATTTGTTCGAGAACTCATAGTTGTTGTTAACTATGGTTTCATATTTTGCGGTGGTTTGTTGAGATTTGGGGCTGCTCCTTTCATGGTTTTTTAAGCAAATATTAACCGGTATGAAGGTTTTTTTAACTCATCCAGCATCATGTCTTTAACTCTGCTCTGATAAAATTGTTATATTGGCTCTTTTGTTTGCATGTTGTGTGTATATGCTTCTTTGTTCAATATAGGCATCTGAATGATGTTTTTATGGCTCTGTTGATCTCGTATGGAATAAAACGACAAGGGTTTTTAAATGTGAGGAAGGATCACGACATGGGTTTTTTGCATTTTCGTTTGGGATTAAAAATGGAATTTGAACTCAGATATTGTCCATTGTTTGATACTATCCATTTGGGTTCGTTGTGATTGTGTTTTCTATCATGCAATATGGATTTGTTTTCACATTCATTCTAAGTTTGGTTTGGTAACAGAATATGGACATATGAAATGGATGTTGTAGACATACTTATGTTTTGTTGTTGTTGTATCATTTTTCTCTTGGAAAACAATGGGTTGTGATAAGTGTTGTGGAAATTCGTTTTAATTGAAACCTAGTAATGATAAATGAATGTGGGTTATATTTGGGCTTGGTTTATGTTGATTGGGGCTTTCATTTCCCTATGTTGTAGTTGTGTTCATGTTTAAAAGGGATTATGATATCGACCTCCCATCTCGACTTGACAAGTTTTTGTAAACCCTTGAATAATTTGACTACCCTCATTTTAACTTGCTCCCAGTTGTACATGGATTCAAAATATTTATTAGATTGGTTCTTGGTTCAGAACGAGGGTTTCGTTCTCTCCTTGCTTTGACTTGTTAATGGATGAATTTTGGTATTGTTACAAAACCCATATAAGTCCCTGCAACTCAGTTATCATACTATCATATGCTTGTCGTTATTAATCTTTGCAATTTTATTCTCATGTGTTCTCAGCAGCATGTTATGGGGATTTTTTGGTTAACATATCAGTTTGCATTCCATTATGGAGTTGATGGGAAAGTTTTGATGTTGTTACAAAAACATACAAACTCATTTGACTTAGTTGTTATGCCACAATTTGTTGTCAACATTGACCTCTACAAATTCACTCTACAAATCCCAACAACATAACAGCATGTTAATGAGATTGTTTGGTTGGCATATTTTACAGTCATTCTTTAATAATGCCTGGGTTCGACCTCCTACAAGCTAATACATAACAATGATATTGACAGAATATAAATGTGCTCTATTGCTTGATGTTTGATGATGAATTTGGTAGGGTGGAGTTCGAATGAGTATTGATTGGAAGCTTGGACATTGTGATGTGAAGATTTTTGGGGGGACTTTGCTAATTTGTCTTGATTAATTGTTGTCCAGAAATTATGGAAGAAAAGGTTTTGACTTGGGATAGATTATGATGATTGATATTGAATGAATGATGAATGAATAATAAAAGAACATTGATTGTTTGCATTTCCCATTCATTGTTTTCATTTTATGCTAATTACAATCCCCTCATCATTCCCGAATCATTTTGTTTATTCCCATGTTCTGTTATTATAAGAGATTTAATGGTTCAAGGGATTTTAAAAGACAAATTTTCAATGAGGATCATAAACAAAATTGATATAATTTACAGTCAAAGAAGGATGATTTTATGAATATAGAAGATATATTTTGGGATTAACATTAGTTTTTTGTTTGAACAGTATTCACACTTTTCCCTCTCATAAATTCATTTTGAATTCATTACAATTCCCATCTTATCTTGTATATCATTGTATCTCCCTATTCTAGCATAATGATGTTGTGGTTGTTATATGCAGAGTGATAAGTGGATTGCATGTACTCTAGTGTGTGAATGAAAAGAGCCAATATCTTAGTTTTATTTTTAGGCAGAGTATATGATGATTGATTAGTCATTTTAATTCATATTTTGATTTAAATTTGCTTTAGATATGAGATTTATCATCAGAGGTAGTCATGGAAGAGGAGGAAATAGGGGCAGAAACAATTCCTGGCAAAGAGTTCATAAAAGACCCATGTTTTCCATTCACTTTGATGTTGACCCTCGGGAATTAAATCAATTGTTTCGGGATGGGTTTTTCAATCTGGTTGATCAAGGAGTCTTACAACCTCATCCTAGACCTGAGAGACCCCCTTTCCAACCTCGCCGAAGTCTATCAAATTTCCATGTACCTTCTCATGTCTCTCTCCAACCAGACATCCCCATCAATGATGGGTGGTAAGAAATTGTTCACAAACCTACAACTCATCACAATGGCTGGTCTGTTGTTTCATTTCCACTTCCTCCACCACCTCCATCAAACCAGCATGCCCAGCAAATTGACCATGTCATTTCCCCTGTTCAGTCTTCGCATGCCAGTAAGAGATTAAAGACTTCCATCCCTTAGCTCATGTTAGATAAATGTAAAAGAGTGACTTCTCACTCTAACTCCTCTAAAGATTCTTCATAGTGACACATGCCCAACAGAATGATGCACAGTCTCTAGTTTTTAGTGAAATTCAACCCCAAGGGTCAAATCAACCTATTGTTGAAAGAGCTAAATCAACAGATAAAGCAGACAAAGCAACAAGAAGTGAAAAGAGGAAGACTGTCTCACACAACAAATATGGTTTTTGAATTTCATGTATGTTGGATGAAGAGTTTTATTTATGTTTGACTTCCATTTTTGAGACAGCGGGATATTACATTTTTGGATAGCCCTCGTATATCTATTTATTAGATGGAAGAACATTTTAATAATTGGAAAACATGTCAATGATTTTGGGAGACACGAGGGAACTTTAAATGCATGATGTATGAGTTTTTAATTGGTGGCATATTTTATTATTTGGATAAATTGTGGAGCGACAAGGAGGGAATCAAAACTTCAAAACATTTTAAAGGAATTAGGGGGTCCCACTTATTAGCTATTATTCAATATACCCTTATTTATTATTTATTATTTACTATTATTATTTGTCCCTAATTTGTGTTAAGTCAATTAAGACTTAACTAAAAAGGTAATTGAAACTACCACAACTTCTTTTGAAAGAGAAAAAAGTTCATCACAAGGAGGGACAAAAGAGGGGAGAGCAAGGAAAGAATTTTTTGATATAAGGTATGTTCTTATATACTTGTAAGATTATCATTTTCATTCATTCTGGGATTTCTAGAAATCTTAACCCTCGTGTTGACAGCAAGGTCATATTGAAGGTAACATGATTCAAGGATTGAGTCATATACTTCAGCAGCTTGTTATTGAAACGTTGATCATTTATTCTTGGCAATTTGTGTATTTTGATTTGTTTATAGATTAAATTTCATTGTTGATAGGGAGTATTTTGAAAATTCATTAAATGATGCTTATGTGGAAAAGTTGATCCAGATATTTAGTCTCAGTCTTCTCTTGTTGTCGGAGTCTTTTTGTATAGTTCCCATCGGAGATCTCTAAATTTGACTTTGGTCCACACCCTCACAGGGGTTTGAAAAGAGGATTATTATTGTATCTCAGAATGAAATCAATAAATAAATCATTTTACTGGATTTGTATCACTTGTGTATTTTTCTAATACTTTTTAGATTTGGTATTTCATTTGTTTCTTTTTCTAAAACATTGTATATATGTATTTTATATTTTCTTTTACAAAATTAATTATCATAAAAAAAACAACATTAATCCCTTGTACTTATTGCCCGTGGATCAAATGGTAATTTTGACTTAGGCTATAAACCTCGGGTGACAATCCTAATTATCTTAACTTAGCATAGTAAGGTTCAAAAATGTTGGAGTAAGGTTATTCATACCTTTTCCTCAACACAGTGTGAAAGTAAAATTGCAGACCTGTTGTGAGGGGTTTCATACATGTCCATGGAAAGAATTTGAAAGACAGTTAGGCTGAGCTTCAGGATTATTTTGAGAAAAACTC
>ML796497.1:9452-33133 GCA_009831015.1 Picea engelmannii | reverse complement strand
GTAGCACCATTTTTAAAAACGGGGTAAAAAATTGGACTACCAAAAAAACGAGAACTTTGTAGAGTTCTCGTTAAGTTGGTAACTATGTTACAAGTTTAAAGACCATATTTGAGGTGAGTTTGAGGTTGTTATGAAGCAAGATTTGAATCAATTTTATGAGGTATTTAGGTTGAATTTGAAGCTTGTTTTTGAGCAAATTTTAGAGGAGTCTATGAAATATAGAAGTGTCGAGTTTGTGGTTTGTCCTAAGAATGGAGTAAGGATGTATTTTAGACATGTTGCTGCCAAGGTTCCCAACAGTATCTTGTGTCTATTGTGGCTAAGTTCAAAGCAACCATTTATCGTAAATATCGGGCGTGGATTCCAAGTCTTGTATGCAGATGTGTTAGAACAGTGTGAAAGTAAAATTGTAGACATGTTGAGAGGGGTTTTAAACCTGTCTATGGTAAGACTTTGAAAGACAGTTAGGTTGAGCTTTAAGATTGTTTTGAGAAAAACTCAAACTAGATTTGGAGGGTTGTTCAAGTCATACTTCAAGTGAAGATCTTGTTCCAGCTATGGATCTTTTTTAGTAATAGGAGGATGACTCAACGAATATGCTAAGAAGGTAATTGTAGCCAGTTGTTGAAGGATTGTTTTGAGATTTGTTTTGACAAGAAATGTGACTCAGCAAAGATGTTAGAAGTATGACCCAACAAAGGTAAGAAAGACAACACATGAAGAGTGCAAATCTAGGGTAAAGGCATCCATATTTTGCAGCTATTAGCGCAAGGAATTCACCTTGCAAAGTCTACTCTGATCAAAGGTGTATTGTTGTAGAGAATTCTCAAGGGAAGAACTTATCTTCAGTGACAGTGACTTGTGAGCAGTTTGACGTCAGCATTTGGTGCAAATTTGTGTGAGGGATTCAGAGAAGATTGGTTGAGGACCTATAGCTAATATTAGACCAGACCATATTGTGAGAATAATTTTGAAACAAGGGTAGTAGGGTGGTGCAAGGCAAGAGATCAAATTGTCCTTCAGGTTGGTGCCTAAGAAACCAGGGTAGTTGGGTGGTGCACGAGAAGATTGGTGTCTTCAGTCCACAAGTTGGTGCTTGCAAGAGAGTTGCAGCTTCCTTTGAGTTGGTGCTCATAAATCTAGGGGGTTGGTGCCTCCTTCCAGTCGGTGATGGTAAATCAAGGAGTTAGAGCTTCCTTCAGGTTGGTGCCTGTAAATTAGGGGGTTGGTGCCTCCTTCCAATTGGTTTTGGTAAATCTTGGAAGTTGGTGCTTCGTGTGGATGTAATCTTCAAAATATATATATCAAAAGTGTTATGTGGTTTTCTCCCATTTGGTTTTCCACGTAAAAATCGCATGTGTATTGTGTTTGATGTTATGCATTGTTGAATGACATTGTTGATAAGTTAATGTTTACATGTTGTGATTAAAAATGACAAAAAATGTCCAATATCGATTCAGCCCCCTCTCAGTATTAGTGAATATTCCAACATGTGAGTATTGATCTAGATCACTAGTATATGTGAGTATTGATCCATATTCTTGCTTGGGTAGATGAGGTCTAGTGCCTTAGATCCTTGATAGACCAAGATGCCTTGGTCTAGTGCCTTAGATCCATGATAGACCAAGATGAGATCTGGTGCCTTAGAGCCTTGATAGACCAAGATTATGTCTAGTGCATTAGAGCCTTGATAGACCAAGAGGCTTTAAGCCTAGTTCTAAAAGTTGGTAAGGATTATTAGAGTGTTGCTCGCACTTCCTGGAAGCTTTTGATGCTTGTTGTGGTCACTTGGGTGGATTTATACTAGTCAACAGAGGTTGTTGTGGATTATACAGGGAGAAAATTAAAAACTTATAAGTAACATAATTAATATTAACTTTGAAACGAAGTTCCTTCAAGATGGGGAGTATGTAATGCCCCATATTATTAAATAAACAATAATAACGATGATGATAAATAAACTAAAAGGTATGAAAATAGAAGAAAAGAAATAAGAAATAAATAAAAAGAATTACTTTATTAATAGAATAAAGGAGGAAATAAAAAAATATAAATTTAAGGAAAAGTAAATTAAGAAAAGTTAAGATGAGAAAAATTAAACTACATGGTGACAAGTGGAATCTATGCATGAAGTTTCTTTGAATGGATGGACAAAGGAAATATATTTAAATGTGGGAGGAGAAGGATGTAGGTATCTCTGGTTAGGGATTGGAAGAACTCTTAGGATGTAAGGATTGGACATTGACATAGGTAGTTGATTGAGGGATCAGGGCTCTCAGGAAGTAAGGATTGGACATTGACATAAGTAGTTGATTGAGGGCTTGGGGGCTCTCAGTCTTGATGACTGAGGGGATGGATGGGAGGAGATTCGTCCCCCACACTTTGTTGTTGCATGTTGGATCAAATCTTGAAGCACAATGATTCGATGGGTATCGAGTTGCAAGTAAGTCTATATGTCTTCAACTCTTAGGTAATATTCTCACCACTCATTCATTCTTGTGAATTATGTGATCATAATCAATGTATTTCTACTTTCTTCCTTTAATGGTTGCATTTTTGTAGGTTTATTTATGCAATTAATTGAATTAGAATTTGGACCATTATATGTCAACAAGTTACAAGATAGTAGGTGTGTGTCATAGCCATTCTCTTAAGTTCAATTTTAGCATGGTGTCCTAGGTCATTACATTAATTGTATCTCCCGTGTCAACTAAGGAATTTTGGATTAAACTTTTATTGATGTGCACATCAACTAAAAGACTCCCTAGGTTAGAATGCTTGGGAGTGAACACTTTTCCTAACATTGGGTCAGCAAGATGTCCTATAACATTGATTATAGGGGGGTATTTATTCTTTCTCCCATGCCTCTTAATGGAGGTTTATTGATGAACTCATTGTATATGAGTACATCCTTAATGGATTAGAGGAGGGGTATATTCACACACAATTTTTTGAGTTCTCCTAAAAGATCATTCTTTGAATTACTATAGGTCTTATTGTACTCTAACCTTTCAGGATAAGAAAAGTTTTGTTGAGAGGGATGATTAATTGGCTCTTGATCCTTTTGATTTTCTTGGTTTTCTAGAGATTTATGGTTTTCATCTATGTTCAGTGATAAGTGGAGGAGAAGTGTGACCACTCTACCTAAAAAAATGCAAGTTTAACTCATTGAGTTCTACATAATTCAATGAGTAGACAAGTTGAACTTGTCTATTATTGGGGTTTGGTGTAGTGTGAGAAGGAATTTGGGGTTGCTCAAGAGATTTTTGAATAGTGGTTTTACAAGAGGTGTGGGAGGTGGAAACAAATCTTTTTGCTATTTTCCTTGGGGTCTCTAGGAGGATGAAGGACTATACCATTTGCCTTGGGGATTATATGGAGGCTGAAATGGAAAGGGTTTAACTTGAGGATATTTCCACTATTGTGGCACTTGATTGCTCATTTCCCTACTATACTAGTTATTGGCATATTGATTTCAAGATGGGTTATACATTTGATTTTCATAAGAAGAATTTAAATACTAAGGATGGTTATAAGACATACCTTGTTGGAATGGCTTTGGTCCTTTCCTCCTGTGATTGATGAAGCATAGCTTCTCCATGTTGTCTTATGTTCCTTGGTACACTAATTTCAAACTAGGTAATGAAGAGAATTTGTTTGTTTGATGATCTTCTTCACAAATCCCATAAATTCCCACTATATTCAATGGGAATTAATTCTTAGCATGATTCTTTCTACACTTGGGACAAAAAATATCCAAGACTCTTTCAGAATCTTCTTTATTCCTCTTGATATGTATGGTATCCATATGCATATCCAATGAATGCAAAATGATAGTTTTCATAGCTTCTAACAAATTTCGTACGTCATTCTTTGTAAGAGTTTTAGTTGTAGCTTTTGATGATTTTGGGGAAAAATTTATATCACCCCTATTCTTTTCTCTTGTAAATATGGAGTAGTTTTTGAACACTTGATTTATGTCATAATAATCCAACTAGAAGATGTCTCCATTTTCAAGGAGGTTCAAAGTATCCATTAGTTCTTCTCTCACTCCTCTGAGAAGCACAAGTTTGTGAGATTACTCATCCAAGATGCATCTATGAGCCCTTTTGTAACTAATTTAAAATGTTCCTTCATAGTCTTCTAGGGACTCATTTTCTCCTTATATCATCATTGAAAATCTCATATCTGGTATCTTTGGCCTTGCCATAATATTTATATTTTTGTATGAAAGTTTGTTTCGTTTGCTCCCAATTAATGATCATATTTCCTTCCAAACTCGTGAACCACATTAAGGATGATTCTTTCAATGTAGAAGGAAAGAGTTTGAGATTTTGGGCGTATAACGCATAGTCATATGTCTCAAGGTATTCTGTAATAAGGCCATGAAAATGAGGGAGAGAAGCATGATTAATATTCTTCATCTTTGTTTCTTCATTGATTTCCTGGAACGGGAACTCAATTATGATATGACCCCCAAGGGGGGCATATATGGGGTTAATTATATATGATATGACCTGAAGGGGGAATATATGGGGTTAAATGTATATGATATAAACCCAAGGGGGACATATATGGGTTTAAATGTATATGTAATGGAGTAAACGTATATATAATAGTGGTTAGCCTAATAAAGTGGCCACATGTGCAATGTGTGAAAAGGTATATATAGAGATAATGTAGTCATTATTGAGGAGGATATGATCTAGCTATATGAATTATTGGGTTATTTGGAGGAGGTTTTCCTATTCTTTAAGGATTTATTGTATTGTGTAGCTCATCTCTCTTATCTACCTTTGCGCTATGCTCTACACTCACATTTGGTGTACATGGTGTGTATTTTGAATTATTTCACTATATTAAAGTTTGGGTACATAATATTTGGTTTCAAAGAACATGATCCTTGGTCTTGGCTCCTTCAAACGATTCATCTTGGTATTTTTTCTATAAGTGGAAAAAGTTTGAAAAAATCTTCATTGATAGATGGATAAATGATTCAAAAATGGAGATGCATAAAATTCAAGTTGAATTAAATGAATCAAAAGAAAAAATTTCCAAATTGCAAAAGGATAATGAAGAGATAAACAAATTTCTTATAAATAAAGGTGATCAGTTAGCCAAGCTAAAATCCATTAATCAAACATTGATGAAGGAGGTTCAAAAATTAGAAGAAAATATTGGAAAAGGATGAATCAAGGAAAAAATTAAAAAAGAAATATGAGTAAATCAAAAGGTTGTGTAAGCATAATCAAGATATTATTAATTGTGTTAAGAATGTGAAAATGCATCTACAAGAGTCTGAATCAAAGCATATGGATGAATATATTTCCAAAAAAATTGAAGAGGATACTATCAAAAAACTTGGAGAGGAAATTTGCAAGAAGGTTGAGGAATCCCTAAATAATCATGGTGTAAAATCATGAATGCAATCTAGAATTGAAGAAGGATGTAAGAATTTGATAGATAGGGTCACATTGTAGCTTCAAAAGGAGAAGGAATTCAAGATTCAAGGTCACCAAAATATATTTGAAGAAGTTGAACTCCATCTAAAGGATGTACATGTCAAATATGATGGTATTGTCTCAAAGTCGAGAGTAATCAAAGGCCAAGCAAAGAGGATAGAGGATTTAATTGTCTTTGAAAATAATATGGATGACATGTGTGTGCAGAATGAAGGAAAACCATCCAAGGAAAAACCATACTGACAACCCCATTACCAAGAAAGTTTTCAAGAAAGACAAGAAGATCAGCATTGACATTACTGATATGAACCCGGGGGGGTGATTAGTTTCCAATGATTGGTTGATTCTATCACTCCTTCAAAAGGGTCAGTTATAGATTGTTTTAGTTGATCGATTTGCAATTAAAGGTAAAGTTGAAGTCTTATGCGCTTGAATTCGAAGTGAATGAAACCTCTTTAGTTTTCCTTATGTGTGATATGTCATGCTTGCATTTAACATCCTATGTGTGGAAATTCATGGAAAAACAACATAAGAACATAATACACATAATGGATATGACACTTCCCTTGATAATGGAGTTCACCTGAAGTGGGCTACCTCTTCAGGTCATGCTCCAAAGCCTGGCCACTTTATTCTCCTCATTGTAATGATGTCTCTCGTTTACAAGTTGTAGGGCCAAAGTCCCTTTTCGGTGATGGCAACAAGAGATTGGAATGTGATCAGGAATGTATACAGCTTCACAAGTTCTCATACTCATGAGGCATCCATGATGCTAACATGGACATCATTCCCACATTCTCAATACATAAAAAGAGGAAGAAATAAAATATGACCCCCATCAACATGGAGCCATCAAAAGCCTTAGATCTATTGCTCAGATCCGAGCATAAATATGCAGCCCATACAAAGATCCTGAAACCATGAGATTTAGAACTGCTTCATTGACCACTTATCATGCAAGTGCCACAATTTCTTGGTCACATGTAACGAACTGGTTTGATGTGAAAGAAGAGAAGAAATGAATAGATAGAAGGAATAAGATTATCTTGTTGCCTTGTTGCAGCCTCTCTATGCTCCTTCAGACCTATAACACGCATGTTATGCTGCAACATTTAATGACAAAACAACATAATGAAAAGCATGCTTACATTGGCTTATCCAGATCTTAGTTTTATGATCTTAGCTCTGCTTCAAAAACAGACCTTGTCATTGGATTTGTGTCGCCAAATTACCTAAAAATGACTGTCAAATTGTTTCCATCCGAGTCGGACACTTTCAGGCCCAAGAGACACCTTTGCCTTGGTTACCATGCCACTACCTTTACAATAAATTACTCATTCTAGAGTTAAACTACAGAAGCTTTGCTTAGATCATAAAACTAACACCACCATTGCGTTCATGGCGTTATTTTACCTAAAAATGATTGTATCCACGCCTCGATCCGAGTCAGACACTTTATGACCCAAGAGGCACCCTTGCCTCGGTTTGCATGTCAAAATCCATACCAGGCCATACAGTTTGTACGAATCCGTATGGGTGCGCTCAGACTCCACTCTCATGCTCCATGTCTGTGTTTTGAACTCTGCTCGGAACCCCCTTTTTATACAAATTTCGAGCGGTTATGCAATAACTAAGGCGCTTGGCATGCTGGTAGGCGGGCTAAATTTAGAGTGTGGGTTAGCAAAGGTCCCGGGGTCGAATCCCGTGGACTCCACTCCATTTGGCAGACTATTTGGCAGTTTCTAGCTAAATATAGCACATGTTTTTGGCACACTCCGCTAAAATGGTGGGGAAGATAGCAAAGGTTCCGGCGGTGGATAAGTTTGGCGATCAGTTGGAATGAGCCGCCAAATATGGCGGAACAACCCCGGATTTGGCGGCTTGTTAATATATATATTTCTTTTTTTTGGTCACGAGGTGTCATTGTGCATTTTGGGGGTGCCACGTGGCACTCTCCTATTGGTCCATGTGGCATGCATTGATTTGCCCACATGTACGCTGATGTCATCTTGTGACATGTGGCACCTTCCGGGTGGTGCCACGTGGCACTTTTTTACTAGTCCACGTGGCACCCTAAAAACCCAAATCTGAGTGACGTGGTAGCCTCTAGTGCTGCCACATGGCATGTTGACATCATCATGACATGTGTCACCCTCTGCGCTTGCCACGTAGGTTGTACGACTGTTGATGTCATCCGTACTGATGTTGACGTCAGTAGTACGGATGTTGACTCATCCCTGTTGATTGGGTTGGGTTGACCAAAACTTTGATCACTTATATATTTTGATTCGTAACTCTGTTTGACGAGCCTTTTACGCCATTAGAAATATTGCGACATGCTCTTCGCGATCATTCCCTTTTCACTGAGTTTTGGGAACTTTTAATTTTTCCCTTTTTCTGCCTATTGAGGCCATTCTGAGCCTCCTGGGACACTTCTGAAACTTCTATGATGTTCCCTAGATCCATCCAGATCAATTACCAGGGAAGAAGATGGAATAATCAATAATATTCATGGAATAGGGCATCACAAAACCATTATTCAATGGGATATTATTAGAGAATAGAAACTACAACAAATTAGAGAAGTCGCAACAATAACACATGGAATCCAAGGAAAGAAAATGATGCAACAACCAACTATCAGGGATTAAAACCAAAAAGAATTGAGTTTGGATGGATTGATCATCACCAATGGCAACAAGAAAGAAAAAATATAAAGAAATTATATTACTTGGTTTCATCATGTGTAAAGCCCTTAATTACAAAGCATGGATAACAAAGGTTTTTGAAGGAGGGTACTATGAAATGATCCCAAGGGGGACATATATGGGGTTAAATGTATATGATATGACCTAGAGTGGGGTATATATGGGGTTAAATGTATATGATATGACCTAGAGTGGGGTATATATGGGGTTAAATGTATATGTAATAGTGGTCAACCTAATAAAGAGGCCATGTGTGTAATGTGGGAATAGGTATATATAGAGATCATGTAGTCATTATTGATGGGGACATGATTTGAATGTGTGAATGTATTGGGGTATTTGGAGGAGTTTCTCCTATCATTTAAGAAGTTATTATGTAACTCATATCTCTTATCTATTTTGGAGTTGTGCTCCATGGTCACATTTGGTGTGCATGGTTGTATTATAAATTATTGTGTCATCTTAAGGTTTGGGTACATAACAAAATATCTTAGGTTGCTCTGCTCCTTCTCCTACCATGGTGCTATGATATGGAGATCTTTTAGTATGCTCAACTTCTCTATCAACAAAAGGATTCATAAAATCAACGTAAGGATTGACAAAAATACTTGCTCCTCCTTCAAGTTGATTAGAAAATTATTCAATAATATGTTATATGGTTGCTTCACAACCCTCTTGTTTTTGTTCTTGATCACTTGTACCTACTTCAAACACACTAGAAATGGGTGTAATTGGTCTACCATATATATCCTTAGGTTTATGCATGCAACCTAAATATGGACTATTTTTTTTTCTAAAGTTTTCAAATTAACCCTATTACAATTTAGCAACCTCCCTAGCAATGGCCTTAAAATAGGGCTTAATCGCATCTTGCATAGTGTCAAGAACTTTATTTTCCTTTAATTTAGAATTAACCAATATGAAGAGAATATTGCTCAAGGGTAGTCATAAATGTAAAAGTAGGTGCATGATGAACGACATCAATAAAAAGAGAGATTTGTTCTTAAGTGATAAGCATCATCCTTTGAATAGTTAAAGTAGTTATTGCTTATCCTTCTATTCATTGAGAATTTGATTTTTTGAAAGTCATGAGTGTGGATTTCTTTGACCTCATTAAGAGAATGCATTTAATTCTCAACAACTCCATCATACTACTGAAACTAAGAAGTAGAAGCGAAAGAAAGTTTGTAATGTGATAATGCAATCATCTAATATACCTTTAGTGCCCTTAATTCACTTACTAATTATAAAAGATCTTGTTTAAGGTGTCATGGGTCCTTAATGGACTTATCCTTCTCATTCATTTGAGGGAGGAGGGGATCATAATTATGCTTCAAATCCTTATACTTGTAAAATACTTATACATTATTACTCTGAATTAGGACAACCTCTTCACGAAGCTAGGAAACCAAGCCCTACAGTATAATGAACTCATATAGAAGTCATGTATTAGTTTATTGTAATGAAACAACCCAATCCTTAAGCCGTGTATTAGTGTTTGCAATAGTATCTTGATGATTAAAATTAATATTATGAAAAAGAAAACTCCATTACCAAGTTAAGAAATGTACTCATTGAGATTAA
Source organism: Picea engelmannii (assembly GCA_009831015.1). Classification (NCBI taxonomy): domain Eukaryota; kingdom Viridiplantae; phylum Streptophyta; class Pinopsida; order Pinales; family Pinaceae; genus Picea; species Picea engelmannii. The sequence continues at coordinate 23,379 of ML796497.1, read as the reverse complement.
AATTATGAATGGTGTCTTGCATATAAACAATGTTTTAGTACCTAGTACCAATACAGCTTGAGTGGGCCTAATGGTTAAGAACATGTGCTTCCCCTTAAGAGGTCACAGGTTCAAATCCAGAGGGGGGTAGGGTATGTATACCTTCGTAGACTTTACCAGTCAAATCGTTGGGCGGAGGGGGGTCCCTTGTCCCACAAACAAGGGGGTCTCATACACCAATTTGGTGTGCTGACTTGACCGTGACCTTAAAAATAGATGATGATTATTATTATTATTATTATTATTATTATTATTATTATTATTATTATTATTATTATTATTATTGAGCTCATGCTCTCCATTGTGTCTTTGATGAACAATCTAATGTTAGAATAAGAATGCATGCACTCTCCCTTTCTCTATGCATGATTGTTCTTATCAATGGACACAAATCTCCAAGCATGTTTTTTTCCACATATCATTATTCTTTGGTAGATCTAATCATATTTTAGTCAATTTGTGCATGTGTTTTTAAGAAGCACATCCCTTGATGTTGTGTGCTTACAACTCATTGTTCCCTTTCATGGTGTCATGGCCCTTCCTATGAGTGTGGGAGTATATTTTGTGCTAAGAGTAGATTGAAAAAAAAAAAACTAATAAGTTAAAGTATAAGTTTGGGTTTACCTTATCCTTATTTTATTTTTTTAATATTTGAATTAATAATTTAATATTTCAAAAACTTCATATACAATGTTTATCGAGAAACACAATGTTTATGGAGAAATTGCTTTTTACATAATAACTTAATATTTTTTTATTCAATTTTTCTATCAAATATTTAAATAACAAAGTTGGTAAAGCTAGGAGACAACAATATAAGTTCCATGTGTTATTTTGAAGAAAAAAATAAGTGATATTTTATGACAAATAAAACAAAGTGTTTTTAATTTTTTAAACTTTGCGTATATATTATTTATCGATTATTTATATAAAAAATCAAATGTTGATTTGTGATTAATTAAAAAAATGTTTTTTATTTCTTCTAAAAGATTTTGTATATATATATAATTTATTGATTTGTTGGGCACCCAAAACACTTGTGTCTTGGGTATTTCCTTCAATTAGTCCATATCTTTTTCAATATTAATATTTAAATTAAAATCAAATTTATTTATATTTATAACATCATTATTTAAATTAAAATCAAATTAATTTATCGTTATAATACCATCAAATTTCCATTCATGATTGTCCAAAGAAGAATCTTATCAAAAAAAAAAAAAAAATCTTTATTATTAGAAAAACATTAGACTTAATATATTAATGTTAATAGAAATTATATATTTTCTAAAATATAATTAAGTTTTTTTATAAATTTATTAATATTTTTTTATGATAAATTTAATTGCATTAAATGTGGGTGGCAATGGTTGGTGATTAAAGAAATGTTATTTTTAAAAGTATAATTATTGTTATGATATTAGCTCGGGGAACCATAGATTATAAATTCAACTATAGTCGAATATGTTATCACATAAACTTGTCAACTTTAAGGGTTTGTGTTTTCTCCCTAAATCTGCATTTTTGCCTGTCTTTCTTCCTTTTGCAGACCCGATCGTATGTTTTCCTCTGGGCTTGTAGCTTTTCTTCTGTTGCCTTCATCTGTTTGATCGACCCGTTCTTCCTTGTCACCCTGTCTAAAAAGTATCGGCCCTCAGCCTTCCTATTCTCTCTTAGGTCGATCGTTCCCCTCTTCATCTTTGTCTCTGATCTTTTGTCTTTCTGAGCCCTTAGCCAGTCATTCAAGTAAGCTACACATACCGCATTCATGAAGAATAGGCACAGCACTTGAAGCAGTCTGATATCAACTCAAAGCAAGCGAGCGAGCAAGATCAACTTTCAGCGGCGGAGATCCTCGGGAAAATCCGATCAACGGTCATCGAGTGATCGGGATCATACAGTTGCACCCATTTTAGCCTCAAACAGAGGTCTGAAATCGCGGGGTCCATCCTAGTTGTTGGTACTAGAAAGGACGTGTGGCGCAAGATTAACATTTCATGATTTCGTGAGTTGGAGCGGTCAAGGAGCAAGGTTATCGGAACTCACGAAATGCGAAATCGCGAAAGGATCACAGTCGTTGATCAAAGGAGAGATATGGACCGTTGGATCAGCTTTTCGCGATTTCGCAAGTCGAGAAAGTAGGAGGGTAGAGTCTTGAAGACTCGCGACACGCGAGGTCCCGAAATGATCTTGATCGTCCATCCCAAAAGGACATGCGATGCAGGATCAACATGGAGAAGGTTGTTTTGGGGGAGCTGAAGTGAGAAATGTTGATGGGCCGAGGTCCCGAAATTTTGACATTAACCTGGGTCGTCCAATTCAAAGGGACGCATGTTGCTCGATCCAAGCAATCGTGATTTCGCGACCCGGGGATTTTAGCATGTAGCGCAGCGCTAGTTCGTGAAACGCGAAATCGTGAACCACCTGGAAATTAGGCCCATGATCACAACCTGCGGCCATATGGGAGTAGGGCTTTAAAGAAAGATAAAGCGTCTGTTGAGCAGCGGGCGGCCGAGATTGTTCGAGAAAATGATCACAATCGTCAGATTCAAAGAAAATCCAACCGTTGATTTAGAGGGGCCATTTCGCGATCTCGAGCATTGGAATATTCAAAATCAAGGGGAGTAAAAGCTCTCATAATGCGAAATCCCAAAATTCCATATGGGATAAGCCCCGGGTCGTGGCTCGAGGTCGCAAGAACGATAGAGGGGGTTGTGCCAAGGGACGAGGGCGCTCGTATTTTTCACAAAGGAAGATCTGCATGGTCTCAAGGTGTCGGAATTGACTTGAAGGAGTCGTGAACGTCTCCCAAAACATTCATGGGTGTTAGATTTCGGCCTGATCCTGACAAAAGTAGTTAATGGAAGTGGGGAAGGTGGTTGAAACCTCGTTTCACCCCTTAAATGGAAAGCATGGAAGAACTGGCCGTAGAGGGCAGACTGTCAGTCGAAAGTTCCCCTGTCATGGATTTTCCTGCAAAGCCCATACCGATTTGATCTTTGCGTCTGACAAAAGAATGCAAGTGCAGGCTGACAGAAGAGGATGCAGACGCAAAGCTTTGATTGTAGTGGCCAGGTCACACTCTCGGTGGTGGCAAGTTGTTCTGGGTATAAATGTTCAGTTTTGATATTTTGTTAAGGTCGATGGTTGAGCTAAGCTCTCGTATTGTAAAGTTTTAATGAAGCCTCTAGTTCTCTGGCTATGTGTTGCCATTTGAGACTTCTTATTTAATGATAGTCATATTTCTCATCATTTCATTTGCTTATGATATTGAAGACTCGAGCATGGGTGATCCAGTCGCGTTGTTGTGATTGTATTGTAATGTATGTTTGATTACAATATTATTATGATGATTTCAATCTCCTGAAGTTTTGGGTTCAAGAAGATGTTTTATTCGAAGATTTTCCCCCTTAGGCTATTGGAAGGCCTGATGCCCATAGCGAACCTCTACATTTCCTCACCAATTCTTCCCCCTACTCACCCTTTACTACAATTTACTGGCTGAATTTGAATTAAAACCTCACCTGCTCACGCATAGCCTGGTCCAAATTTCTAATTTAAAGTGATATTTTCTTGAGTCTGCACCCATTTGACCCCCTTTAATTTATTCATTGTGACAGACAAACTGATGGGTATTGGGCTTACCTCTGTCGCAATCCAGAGGTGACTTCTGGTGCTAACATTTCTGGCGTCGTTGTCAAGGACGAATTGAAAATTTTCCCTGGGATTAAACGACAAAGCTTACTGGTTCTGAAGGTGCATCAGAACTTAGTACATCAAGATTGCAACTGTGCACCAAGCGACTCCATTGGCTCAACTGTGGATTCCAGAGGTAGGCACACAAGGTCTACTCCACAACTGCCTCTAGAAACTCTTGAATCTGACCCAGAGAAAATTGTCAGAAGAAGAAATACCCTTCAAGAAGGTACTTTAGTGGTTGAAACAGGTATTTCTCATCATTTTCACCATCCTCCTCTAGCAACTCCAATAGCTATTTCTCATTTTCCTGTTACACCCTCCGTTGGAGTTTCTAGAAGTTTAAATTTTGGGAGTTTTCCTGCTGACTTCCCCTCTCTGAGCTTCACTACTCCTCCTCCTGTTAAATTTGTTACGTTTACGGAGAGGGAAACCTTTGCTCCCTCTAGTCCTTCGTTGTTTCCTTGTGTCCCTAGAAACACACCTCCAATATCCCCTATTCGAACTCCATCCCCACCTAGTTCTCCTCCAGTTCACATCCCGATGGAGGGTGCTAATCCCCCCATAAATAGAATGGACGCTATAGTAGTTTCCATATATGTCCCTCTCATTCTGCCTCAGCCTCTTAATACCCTACTAGTTGGCGGCTACCTTAAGCAGCTGCCTAAGTTTACAGGGGAGAGAGATATAACTGCAGAAGAGCACCTTGCATCTTTCTACAGTTATGCCAATAACTATGTCATAGTAGATGAAGATGTGTGGATGAGGATTTGTGTCCACGATCTTGATGGAGAATCCAGGAAGTGGTTCAGAGCCCTGGCTCCTGGATCCATCGTTGGGATTGAGGCTCTAGATGATGTCTTCCTCAGACAATGGGAGGATAAAAAGGATTTCATGTATTATATCACAGAGTTCGGGTCCCTAAAGAGAAAAGAGGGAGAGTCTGTCTCTGACTTCTCCAAAAGTTTCAACAAAATGTACAATAATATCCCTGCTAAGATAAATCCCACAGAGGCCTCTCTTCTGCCTCCTGTGAAGAGAAAGAAGAGCTACCTCCTTAGCTCATATGCAAGATGCAGCCCTAGAAGTAAAGTCTAACATATTGGCAGTTGACTGACTCGGGAATAAGGTTGATAGAGACAGAGAAAGGGGAAGATATGAAGCCTCAACCTCCAGTTCCTCTGCCCTCCCCCCTCAAATGGACAAAGTAACCAAGTTACTAAAATCACTTTCAGCTAGAATGGAAAGGTTGAAATTGGAGGGAAAGAAGACATACAAAAATCCTCAAAATTTTGATAACAGAGGAAACTTCAAGAGGCCGAATAACAATTCTCCTCAGATTATGCAAAGAGAACCTCGGAGAAAAGATAGGGATGATCAGAAAATCTAGACCCCTCTTCAAAACAACCTTGTTGCAGATGATGGTGGAGAGGAAGAGGACCTGGACCCAAAAATCCACTATCTTGAAGATGCATCCCCTTCTCCTCACTTAACTCAATCAGCATACGAGGAGTCTCTCATGGACATTCAATTAAATGAGCTAAGCAAGGGGGAAAAGGCCAATAGAAATCCCAATAAATATAACCTCGGGTCAAAGAAGAAAAAAGAGAAGTCTGACATCCCAGAGCAGCCTTCCAGAGCAGATAAGCCTATCAAATATGCAACAAGCAATAACAAAGAAAAGAAAACTCAAAATCCCTCACTAATAGTTAAAGGCCATGTCCCAAAAGTGAGAGAAACTATGAAGACCCCTTCCTCCTTTAACTTCGAGCGTGAAATTCAACAAATTAGGATCCCTGTACCCCTTTCAGAGTTGGTCAAGCATGAGGATTTTAAAAGATCCCTCTCCAAGTTGTTGCAACCCGAGCCTTCATCTTGCTCCACAGACTCAGTAAACCTTCAAGACAAAAAGCTAGCAGTCATCTTAGGTCCTATGGTAGAAGATAGGTATGATTCTTCCCCTCCCCTCTATACATCATTGAACATACATGATAAGGTGTTGCATAATTGTTTGATGGACTCAGGGGCATCTCATAATCTCATGCCCAAAACTGTTATGGAATAACTGGGACTAGAAATCACAAAGGCTTATCATGACTTATATTCCTTTGATTCTAGGAAAGTGCAATGCCTTGGGGTCATCAAAAATCTAGTTGTGACCTTGTTCCAATTTCCCATGAAAAGTATGGTCACAGATATTGTGGTAGATGATGTTCCCCCCAAGTTTGGCATGATATTGTCAATATCTTGGATAAAAAGACTTGGAGGAGCACTACAGATGGACCTCGCATATGCTATTATTCATGTGTTTGGGGGGGAACATAGAAGACTGTATAGGGAGGCTCAGTTGGCCTATATTTTTAGTGATGAAGCTGACCCCACCAACCACCCTATATTTTCACTTGACATTGATTTTGGATCTATCTTATTGCATCTTATTGATGCCCCTCAACCCCCTCTTGAAATCGGAAAGCAGTCCCTTACTCTCTGCGAAGGTCCTCCTCTGATTTCCTCTTTTTGGAAAATGTTCTTTGATGGAGCCTCTTCTAGAGAAGGTGTTGGTACTGGAGTAGATTTTGTTTCCCCTGATCAGGAAGTTATATCTCTGTCATACAAACTGAAATTTGAAACTACCAATAATGTGGCAGAATATGAAGCTCTTGTTTTGGGTTTGAGGGCTGCAAAAGACATGGGAATTGAGGAGATATCAGTATTTGGGGATGTTGATTTGATTGTCCAACAGATCAGAAATATTTATCAGGCCAAGCACCCCAGGCTGAGATCATGTAGAAATGAACTGTGGGATTTGGTCGATAGCTTCTTCCTAGCCTTCAACATCTCATTTTTTCCCAAAGAAGAAAATGCCATGGCTAACTCGTTGGCTATCTCAGCAAGTAATTTCAGATTCCCTCTGCCACCTAAACTCAGTTATGATGTAGAAGTAAAATACAGACCCTCCATACCTGACAATGTCAAGCATTGGAAAGTGTTTGAGGATGATCTTGAGATCAAAATATTCTTGGATATTGTTGATGCGTTTTAAGCATTACACATTGATCAATATCCTGACTCTAAAATAGATCCCAACGCTGATGTTTTTCTAAACAAAATTGTTGATCATCATATTGTCCAGCTACCCAGTAATCACATCCCAAAATTCCTTTGGAAAGTTTAATCGATAGAAATGATGTGGCAATAAAAGGTAAAGTCTCAAATGAGGACGTTGACGTAGCTGAGTGCAATATTGGTACAGAGAGGGATCCAAAATTTGTCAAGCTGTCAAGCATTTTGTCCAGGGAGAAAAGGGCCAAGTACACTGAGTTATTGAAATATTTTGCCAGTGTGTTTTCCTGGACCTATGAAGACATCAGAACATACGACACAGACATTATTGAGCACAAGATCCCACTGAAGGAAGAGGCCAAACCATTTAGGCAGAAACTGAGACAGATAAATCCTATGTTGATGCCTATCATGGAGAAAGAGGTGAGAAAGTTGTTGGATGACCAGATCATCGTGCCTTTGAGGTATTCTGAGTGGGTAGAAAACTTGGTCCCAGTAAGAAATAAGAGTGGGGAAATCAGACTTTGTGTTGATTTCAGAAACCTGAACATCAACTCAAAGAAGGACAACGACCCTTCGCCAAAGATGGAACACATATTGCAGAGGGTAACTGGTGCATCCAGGATTTCCATGATTGATGGATTTTCTGGCTACAATCAGATCTTTGTCCTGCCTGAAGACATAGAAAAGACAGCTTTCACCACTTCGTGGGGTACATTCATGTATGCCAAAATTCCCTTTGGATTGATGAACGCAGGAGCAACCTTCCAGCGAGCCATGGACATCGTTTTCGTTGGAGAGAGGGACAGATTTGTTGTCATTTATCTGGATGATATCACGGTCTTCTCTAGATCGGATGTAGAGCATGGTGAACATTTGAAGAAGATTTTATTGAAATGCAGAAGGTTTGGCCTCTCCTTAAATCCCAAGAAATCGTTATTTTCCATGAAGGAGGGGAAACTACTGGGGCATATAGTATCTATTGAAGGAGTAAGAATTGACCCCAGCAGGGTGGAAGCAATCCAGTCCTTGTCACTCCCTACGTCTGGGAAGGAGGTCCAATCTTTTTTAGGAAAGATTAATTTTTTGAGGAGGTTTGTTTCAAATTTTGTTGAACTGTTGAATCTTATAACAGCCATGTTAAGGAAAGGAAATGAAGTTAAGTGGACTGCTAAGTCCCAAAATTCCTTTGAGAAGATTAAGAAATCCCTGACTGAAACGCATGTGCTTATCAGTCCTAATTACTCAAAGGATTTCCTCATTTTTTCATTCGCTTCATTTGATACAATAGCGGGTTTTTTGTTGCAGAAGAATGTTGAGGGGCTGGAGCAGCCTATTTCATTTTTTAGCAGTGCATTGAGAGATGCTGAAGTGAAATATGACATCATAGAAAAGCAGGCCTATGCTTTGGTTAAATCTCTCAAATCTTTCAGAGTCTATGTGTTGCATTCAAAAATCGTCGCATATGTTCCTTCGGCCTCTGTGAAGGAAGTTCTTATCCGACCAGACATAGATGGAAGAAGGAGCAGATGGATCGCCAAGATCCTTTAATTTAATCTGGAGATCAAACCCACAAAATTGATCAAAGGTCAAGGTTTAGCCAAATTGTTGGCTGAGGCTAATTGCCAAGCTTTGGGGGTAAACTTCATCAACGCTCGCTCAGAAAGTCAGCAGTCTGAGCTTTCCGAAATAGGTTCTCAAGCGGACCCCCCATTAGCAGGTTTTCCTTGTTATAAGGACGTTACATATTTCTTGTAGAAGTTCCAGCCTCCTGACGGCATAGGAAAGAGTAGGGCCAGAGCGTTAAAGCTCAAGGCAATTAAGTATTGCCTCGTCAATCAAGTCCTATATTGGAAAGACCCCTTGGGAGTGTTCCTAAGATGTTTGGACCCATTAGCGTCCCAAAGGATCATGTCTAATTTTCATGACAGCATGTGTGGAGGACACCACTTCTGGAGGACCACAGCTTACAAAATTCTCAGGGCTGGATATTTATGGCCAACTCTATTCATTGACGTATGTGCAAAGGTCAGATCCTATATCAAGTGTCAGAAATTCTCAGGAAAGAAACAGCTAAATCCCCTGTCATTGAAGCATGTGGTTTCTTCAGTTCCCTTCCAACAATGGGGTCTAGACTTCAATGGGGAAATTCACCCTGCATCAAGCAGTCAACACAGATGGATCCTGACTGCTACTGATTATTTTACCAAGTGGATAGAAGTTATTCCCACAAGGAGCTCTTCTCATAATGTGATCATTGGGTTTATGGAGGATATTATAGTAAGATTTGGTTCTCCAAGTAGAATTTTCACCGACAATGTTGCATCTTTCAAGGCCGAACCATTGAGCAAGTTTTGTGAGCAGCTCGAGATTGCATTGATTCATTCTACCCCCTACTATCCCCAAGGCAATGGACTGGCAGAGTCTTCTAACAAAAGCCTCATAAAGATCATCAAAATATTGTTAGAAGATAACAAGAAAGCGTGGGATTCAAAGCTCAAATTTGCTTTGTGGGTTGATAGAGTGACAACAAAGAGGTCGTTGGGTCTCTCTCCTTTCTAGCTTGTTTATGGAACTAAAGCGGTCTTTCCTCCTTAGCTTGCCCTGCCTGTGGAAAAATTCTTTCAATACTGCCAAGGAGAGCCTAATGACATGACCAGAAGGATACAACGGCTAGTAGAAGTGCAGCAGACTAGAGAGAAATTGATGGATAGAGCACACGATTGTCAGCAGAAAATCAAGCAGGCCTTTGACAGAAAAAAAACAGTAAGAAGAATTTCCATCTGGAAGACCTAGTACTCAAATGGATGCGCCCAGACAGAACAAGGGAAAGCATGGTAAATTTGAAGCCCTTTGGACAGGTCCCTTTAAGATTTCTGAAGCATTTCCAAACAACACCTACAGGCTGCAGAATTTGGAAGGAGACAAAGTTTTTGGTGGCCCTGTAAACGGGCACTTCCTGAAAAAGTTTTTCGTTTGAAGCCCCAGTCGACATCCCTCCATTGTAAATATTGTTCCTATTTTATTTTTATTTTGTTTTAAATAGGAGAATCCATAACCCAAAGCAAAAGGCATTGGAGTTGTGTGTTCTTGGCAGCTCGCAGGGAGCGTGCCATCCCCTGTGGAGCCAAATGTTATCACACAAACCTGTCAACTTTAAGGGTTTGTGTTTTCTCCCTAAATCTGCGTTTGTGCCCGTCTTTCTTCCTTTTGCAAACCTGATCGTATGTTTTCCTCTAGGCTTGTAGCTTTTCTTCTGTTGCCTTCATCTGTTTGATCGACCTGTTTTTCCTTGTCTACCTGTCTAAGAAGTATCGGCCCTCGGCCTTCTTGTTCTCTCTTAGGTTGATTGTTCCCTCTTCATCTTTGTCTCTTATCTTTTGTCTTCCTGAGCCCTTATCTAGTCATTCAAGTAAGCTACACAGGCTGCATTCATGAAGAACAGGCGCAGCACTTGAAGCAGTCTGATATCAACTCAAATCAAGCAAGCGAGCAAGATCAACTTTTAGTGGAAGAGATCCTCAAGAAAATCCAATAAACGGTCATCGAGTGATTGGGATCATACAGTTGCACCCATTTTAACGTCAAACAGAGGTCTGAAATCACGGTGTCCATCCTAGTCGTTGGTACTAGAAAGGACGCATGGCGCAAGATTAACATTTCGTGATTTCGCGAGTTGGAGCGGTCAAGGAGCAAGGTTATCAGAACTCGTGAAATGAAAAATCATGAAAGGATCACAGTCGTTGATCAAAGGAGAGATCTAGATCATTGGATCAACTTTTCGTGATTTCGCGAGTCGGGAAAGTAGGAGGGTAGAGTCTTGAAGACTCGCGACACGCGAGGTCCCGAAATGATATTGATCGTCCATCCCAGAAGGACACGCAGCGCATGATCATCATGGAGAAGGTCGTTTCGGGGGAGTTGAAGTGAGAAATGTCGATGGTTCGAGGTCCCGGAATGCTAACATTAACCTAGTCCGTCCAATTCAAAGGGACGTGTGTTGCTCGATCCAAGAAATCTCGATTTCGCGACCCGGGCATTTTATCATGTAGCATGGCACGAGTTCGTGAAACGCAAAATCGCGAAGCACCTGGAAATTAGGCCCACGATCATAACCTGCAGTCATATGGGATCAGGGCTTTAAAGAAAGATAAAGCGTCTGTCGAGCAGCGGGCAGTCAATATTGTTCGAGAAAATGATCATAGTCATCAGATTCAAAGAAAAGTTGATCATTGATTTAGAGGGGCCATTTCGTGATCTCAAGCATCGAGATATTTAGAATCAAGGGGAGTAAATGCTCCCAAAATTCCATATGAGATAATCCCCAGGTCGTGGCCTGAGGTCACAGGAACGATAGAGGGGGTTGCCCCAAGGGCCGAGGGCGCTCGTATTTTTCATAGAGGAAGATCTGGATGGTCTCGAGGCACCGAAATTGACTCGAAGGAGTCGTGAACGTCTCCCAGAACATTCATGGGTGTCAGATTTCGCCCTGATCCCGACAAAAGTAGTTAATGGAAATGGGGAAGGTGGTTGAAACCTCATTTCACCCCTTAAATGGAAAGCATGGAAGAACTGACCGTAGAGGGCAGACTATCAGCCGAAATTTCCCCTGTCATGGATTTTCCTGCAAAGCCCATACAGATTTGATCTTTGTGTCTGACAGAAGAATGCAAGTGCAGCCTGATGGAAGAGGATGCAGATGCAAAGCTTTGATTATAGTGGCCAAATCACACTCCCGGTGGTGGCAAGTTGTTCTAAGTATAAAGTTGTTCTGAGTATAAGGTCGATGGTTGAGTGAAGCTCTCGTATTGTAAATTTTTAATGAAGCCTCTGGTTCTTTGGTTATGGTTTTCCATTTGAGACTTCTTGTTTAATGACAGTCGGCTTTCTCATCATTTCTTTTGCTTTTGATATTGAAGACTCGGGCATGGGTGATCCAGTCGAGTTGTTGTGACTGTATTGTAATGTATGTTTAATTGCAATATTATTATGACGGCTTCAATCTCCTGAAGTTTTGGGTTCAAGAAGATCTTGTATTCGAAGTTTTTCCCCCTTAGGTTGTTGGAAGGCTTGATGACCATAGCAGACCTCTACATTTCCTCACCAGTTCTTCCCCCTACTCACGCTTTACTACAATTTACTAACTAAAGTTGAATTAAGACCTCACCTTCTCATGCATAACCTGGTCCGGATTTCTGATTTAAAGGGATATTTTCTTGAGTCTGCACCCATTTGACCCCCTTTAATTTATTCATTGTGACATACAAATTGATGGGTATTGGGCTTACCTCTGTCGCAATCCAGATGTGACTTTTGGTGCTAACAGAATCCTTTGAGGTTACTAAACACTATTGTGGCAATTGATTGAGCCACCCCCCATCTAAATCACAATCCAAATGTGAGTTACTTAAGTGTAAGTGAAGAATGTTGAACATGTGGTGAACTCTTTGTAGGTAGACTTAGTCTCATCTCAACACAAAAGGGATCTAAAGGGGTGATCACCTACATAGGGGAGGCATGGGAAGCCAACAGGTCCCCCCCTTAAGTTCGATGGCAAATCTCTTGAAAGAAAATGTTGGGTATATTAAGTGTTTTTTGGCCAATGGCTTTTTGGCCCATTGTAACCTGATTCTGGTTAAAGAATTAAGCTTGTAATATGATCCTAGTTAACATATTAGGGTTTTGGATATTGTGGAATATCTAAAAATTGTATTGTGGATGGTGAAGTTAATACACCGAAATAGAGAGAAGTGTGACTCCCAATTAGGTTGGTTTTCTCGGTTAAGAGTTGTCAGGGTAAACCTTGTATATATTGTGTGAATGTGCCACTATTATTCTTATGTTTTAGATTTTATTAGTATTGTTTTTCTTGCATAGATTTATCAATCTCTTCATTTGGTTTCAAAGTGGGGTTATTGGCTTCAAAGGGATGTTTTTTTGCTAGGGTTTAGCTCATCTATGAAGGGCAAGGGTATTTAAAGGTCTATGATAAACCTGCTCTTGAGTGAGAGCTTTGCATAGTGAATTTTGTGTAAAGAAAAACATCAAGCACTTCAAAAATAGAAATAGGTAAGTTTAACAACCAATGCTTCAATTTATGGAAGTCCTTCTTATAAATAGAGAACAATGGGTTGATGTAGATCCAGATACAAAACCTACTAGTATGTCTAAAGAAGATTGGGAAACAAAGAAAGGTGAAAAGTACGATTTTCAACTCTACTTCTCATATTGAAAAATAATGTATTTGAAGAAGACAATGCAAAGATATTGTGGGATAAATTAGGGAATTTGTATTAGTCAAAGTCCCTAATAAACAAGTTGTTTATTCAAAAGACATATCATCTTGGAATGGATGATGGAAACTATGTGACAAAGCATTTAAATCCCTTTTATACTCTAGTAAGTCAACTTATCTATCTTGATATTAAGATGGAGCTAGACTCTTAGGATAATCCGGTTTTGGCAACTTGTATTACGAGTCCATCCACATTAAATTCTGAAGATGTTGCATCATTGTTATTAGAAAAAATCCATGGAGGGTGTGACTAAGTATGCTTTCTCTATAAGAGGTTGTTTCCAAGATAGAAAAAATAATTCTTTGGGGGGGTATCTAAATTTAGAGGTGGATCTAAATTCCCAGGGAAATCGATAAGTAAACGTTGGAAATGTGGTAAAGTTGGGCATTTTAAGAAAGATGCATCTCTAAGAGTGTTGATAAAAGTAAGGGATCTAATGATGCCTCTTCCACAAAAATGAAAACCACCATGAAAGAAGGAGATGATGTTTACTTGGAATCTACAATTACACATTTAGATCATGATGTATGGTTGGTCGACCCAAATATCTCATTTCTTATTACTCCTCACAAGTGGTTGTGAACATGAATAGTACAATGGAAGTGATGTTTTTCTAGGAGGCAGCTTGACAACCAAAATCATTGGACATGAAATGGTCATGTTGCTACTCAAAGATGGAAGGATTAAAACCCCCCATAGGGTTCTACACATTCCATATATGGCCAGAAACCTTATATATGTAAGTAAGATGAGGTGATGTTGGATGCATACTTTATTTGAAAATGAAGTATGCAAATATGGTTCAAGGAGCAATGGTATTGATGAAGAGAGTT
>ML796496.1:258418-274385 GCA_009831015.1 Picea engelmannii | reverse complement strand
AGATGAAAGGCATAAAAGGTAATCTAGGAGAGATGAAGATACCCCTAAAACCAAAGGCTAGACTTATCATACAGAGACCTTATAGACTGAACCCAGTGTATAAGAAGAAAGTGAAAGAAGAAATTGACCGAATGTTGGAAGTTGGCATAATAGAACGAGTAAAAGAAGTTGGAAGTTGGCATAATGTTGGAAGTTGGCATAATGGATTATTCCCATGGTACTCCAGTAAAAGAAGTAAGGGGGGATAAGGATCTATGTAGATTTGATAAAACTCAATGATTCTTTCTTACATGATCCTTTCCCTACCCCTTTCACGGATGAGGTCTTGTAGAATGTGGGAGACTAGGAAGCATATTCATTCATAGATGGATTCTAAGGTTACCATCAGATCAAAATAGCTCTAGAGGACATGTATAAGACTACTTTTTCTACAGAATGGAGATCCTACCAATATACAAGCATGCCCTTTGGATTGAATAATGCACCAACTATCGTTTCAAGGGTGTTCATAGCTTCTTGTAAGGAGTTCATACATCATTTTATAGAAGTATATCTGGATGACTAGACTGTATATAGTATTTTGAAAGATCATGTAGAATTTTTAATACTAATGTTGGAAAGATGCAGGAAATGTCAGATATCATTAAACAATAGGAAATGCATTTTTGATACACCTTTTGTCATATTCTTGGGACATATAGTGTGCAAACATGGCTTACTGGTTAACCCTACTAAGATTGTTTTCATTGTGAACCTACCACCACCAAAGTCAGTGCACCAGTTAAGAGCCACATTGGAACATACAGGCTACTAAAAAAAGTTTATAAAGGGGTATGCGCAGATTACTGTACCGATGGAAAAATTGTTGAAGAAGGACACCATATTTCAGTAGAATGAGGATTTCCAGTAAGGATTGGATACTATAAAGGCAAATATGGTGACAACACCTATATTAGTGTTTCCATATTAGGAAAAGTCATTTCATGTGCATGTAGATGCATCAGAAATAGAACTTGGAGAAATTCTTGCGCATCTAGGAGCAGAGGACTTAGACCATCCTATAGCATTTACAAGTAGGAAGTTGTCAGAATCTGAGCAGAATTACAAAACCATAGAAAGAGAAGGCCTAGCCATGGTATATGCACTTCAAAAATTAAAAAATTATTTATTGGGAAATAATTTTAAAGTGTTCACAGATTATTCTTCCCTCAAATATCTAGTCAACAAGCTAGTGTCGGGGGGCAGGATCTGTAGATGGATGTTATTATTCCAGGAATTTTATTTTGAAGTAATGGTCAAACAAGGGAAGTTTAATGCAAGGCCTAATCACTTGTCAAGGGTAACCAATGGAGAAGAACCTACTAACTTGAAAGACAACTCCCCTGATGCACAGTTATTTTCAGTATAGGTAGTTGATGAATACTTCATTGGTTTCATTGAATTATTAAGTCCAGGAGTTGCGCCACATGAGTTTACTATTACGCAGAATAAAAATATGGTAGTCAGAGCTGCAGAATATCAACTCATTGCAGGTCATTTATACAAGATGGGCGCAAAAAACATTTTGAAAAGGTGTGTATTTGAACATGAATGGCCCAGGGTTTTAGCAGAAGCTCATGAAGGCATAACTGGAGGAAACTATGCGTAGAAGGTATTACGTGCAGGTTTATGGTGGCCAACAATTCATAAAGATGCCACAGAATATTTCCAGAACTGCGATGTATGTCAGAGGGTTGGAAAACCCAACAGGAGGGATGAGATGCCCCTAAGACCACAAGTAACTCTACAGGTATTTGAAAAATGGGAAATAGATTCATCGAACCTATTAATACACCAACAATAAGGTCAGGAGATACATATATCATTACTGCAACCAAATACTCAACCATATGGGCAAAAGTAGCACCAGTCAAAGATTACAACGCAAAGACAACAACACACTTTTTATTTGAGCAAGTGATCACAAGATTTGGATGTCCCAAGATTCTGATGAGTGACCAAGGCACCCATTTTATTAACAATACCATCAAGTCTATGACTGAGGAGTTTTAATTCTATCACCAGAAGAGTACATTGTATCATCCCCAAGAAAATGGGACAATAGAAGCTTTCAATGATATTTTGGAAAATGCTTTGACTAAGATCTTCCATGTTAACAAGGATGATTGGGATCTAAAAATACCAACAGTACTATGGGCATACAAGACCAAATGCAAGAAGTTGACAGGAAAGACACCATTCAGATTGATGTATGGAAAGGAAGAAATGGTGCCATTAGAAATTATGGTACCCTTTTTTCATGTAGCAACAATTATCAATATGATAGAAAGAGGTGCAGTACAAGAGAGGTTATGTCAACTGATGGAAATGGAAGAAGATAGGATTCTGGCAGGATTTCACCAAGAGGTATAGAAAGCAAGGGACAAATCCTGGCATGATGGACACATACAAAAGAAGATATTTAAGGAGGGAGACCTAGTTCTTCTCTATGACAACCAATTTTTGCAACACCCTGGTAAGCTCAGAATGCATTGGCTAGGGCCATATGAAGTAAATAAAGTCACAGATGGAGGATTTGTGCAGCTAAAGGACTTGGGAGGAACATAACTGAAAGGAATGGTGAATGATATTCGACTGAAACTATACAAGGACAGTCGACCTACTAACTCTTAAGAATTACAGTGCAATACGAAATTCATGTATATACTATACTATAGTAGATAGTAGGAAAGAAAATTGATAAAAATAAATAAAAAGGAGAAAAAGGAATACAAAAATAGAAAAAGAAGAAAAATACAAAAGAGGCATAAGTTGGTTGAACAGCAAGAAAGTGGAAAAAAATTCATGCGCAACAACTACTGCAAAAAAATAAAAAGACAGCGCGCAGGAAAAATTGGACTCGGCGAAAATGCACGGAAAAAGTGAAAAACAATTATGATCGGGTCTATTAAGTGTGGAAATCACGGGTTAGCTTGACACTTAATGATTTTTTAGCAGAGAGTGAGATAGAAGTGTGTGCCCTAAGTGTAATTGTGCGAAGAAGAGAGCAATTGTCCAAATCGAACACAACATGACACCACAAAATTTTAGTGCTTCGGGATAGTACGTACGGGTTACTCAACAGGGCCAAAGGAGGAAGGAAAGGATGGTGGAGCCCAAGAACTTCGTCAAGCTCAAATATTTTATGAATTTAGAGATAGAGTCACTTGACCCGACAAGGGTTAAGGAGGAAATGTCAATAGCGGCACAAGGGGAAGTAGGGAAGAGCTTCGGGACTCGAAATGGTATTACAAACCCTAATCCTGAAACACCAGCTAAACCCGACGAAATGAAGGGTAAAAAATAGGGCCATGATGAAGATGAGGTGTTGGTTGAGGACATGAACAATCAGTCATAATCTGAGGGGGAAGAAGATGACACAAAAACAACAGAAGAAGGCCAATCTGGCATTGGGAAGAAAATAAAGGTGTAGGACACCGCATAAATTACACTTCCCTACCTCCCAGATGTAGTGGTGACTGTGCAGTGTGGAGGACATGCTCAGGAAAGTACCTAAACTAAGGTACTCAGACCATGATGTGCACGATGCAAAATTTCCTAGACTTGGCCTAGGAATCCTACTTGGCGAACACAAGGGAAATTGGACCCCTAGGAAAACCAATCATGGAGCCCACACAGTGGATAATAGGGCTCTACAACTCTAGGATCATGAACCTCCTCGACATATCGAAATTCGAGCGTGGTAAAACTGTTGGGATTTGCATCAAACAATTTATATCTTGGGTACATGGCATCACTCTTTGGATGGATAGGCTAGTACATTTTGATGTGGCATTGATTTCCAAAATTACGATATTACCCATAGTAGGCACACAACAAGAGGAATACTTTGAAAAAAAGCATGCAAGAAGGAGGTCGTCGAAATAGTCAAGGCCCAATTTGGTACCAGTAATCTCATGGCTTCCAAGCTTCTAAGGAAGTGCATAAAAGAAGAGGCTCCAGCAGGAGTCATCGCAGTTGTTGCACAGTGCGCGAAGGGGGTGATGTTCATTTGGGTCCCTTACCTCCTGAACCAATTCTTGATTGACTACATAGACGCAGAGGATAATGAAACTCAATGCCATTTTTCGTGCCTAATTATCCTCATAGCCTTGGTAGGATGGAAGGAGCCAAAATTTTCAACCTTTCTGGATAGGAAAGGGAAGTGTTACGCAGTTAGGTATGAATCCCTCTAGCAGGCAAGGACACCAAAAATTAGCATGAGAATAACATGGTGTTTTCTATGCTTCTAGAAGAGATACAACAATGCACAACCAATGTGTGGCACATTCCTATGGAATTGATCTAGGAAACTGAAGGGATAGTTTGGTTTAAGTAATCCAAGCACCAGATGTGGATCCAAGCCATGAGGGATCCAAAGAAGGCATGGTTGGAGATGAAGTATTGTGTCACAAGGGAAGAGATTGATTGGATAATCAAAGAATGGCCTGCGCAATGGAAGATGCTAGTAGAAAAAAAAACAACAAGGCCAATAGCATTGAAATCAAACAAACCTAAGGGGAAATCTGAAGCAGGGCCTTCAACAAAGACAAATATCCCAGTTGCTAACACTAGGAAGGTTGCAACGCGCACTCAAGCATCGGGAAGCAACACAGTTCCAAAGAGGCCAAGGATGAAATCAATGGTGCCCAAGGAATACATTCAGAAGGATGCCAAGAAGGGAGACATGTCTCCAGACGGCGAGGAGGGGGCATAGGAGAGGACAAATGGAGTGTAGACCTCAACGACAAAAAGGATGATAGCGTAGGTGGAACAGACATACAAAAAGATGAAGTACACCAAGGAGGGCTTAGTCATCACCTTGACAGAGGATGATGATGAGTTTGTGGCGAACAAGGTCCAGGATAAGGGGGAATATGTAGTCTGCACTACAGAAGCACAGAGAGAAGATATCATGGCCAAACTCATAGAATTCCATGAAACTCTACAGTAGTTAAAAATTCATACAGTACCGCATGCCACAGTGTAGAAACCTAAAAAGACACAATGCCCCCCTGCATAGAAAGAAAAAGATGATACAATTCAGATAGTAGTGCAGGGAAATGATACATTCACAAACAGACAATAATACACAAACTATCAAGGATGAATCAACACCTCTAAAACAAGCATATGAAAAGTGTGGTTCATTCTTGAACCTTGTTGTCTACAATGAGACCTTGTTGTCAAGAAGAGAATTAGGCTTTGAATAAACTCATAAATGAATGAAAATTGAAACTATCTCATGTAATTAAAGAGTAAACCTTAGTCGTGTTTTCTCCTTCTATTATCCCCTTGTCTCTTCTTCTCATTGAGATTTATTCTTTCCCAATAAGTTGAATTAGGTCAACTACTTTCTTTAGTTAAGTTGGTTTAACTTAACTAATTATCTTAGGAGAAATAAATAATAATAATATAGTTAAGGGTCTTAATTAATAATAACTAGGAAGGTGGGACCCCTTGTGAATCCCATCATTTCTTCCTTTTAAACCATGAAATGTAACACACAAAAGATAATCACTTTGACCATATTCCACCCTTGTAACTCCCTTGAATATCTTTTAAATTGGATATTTAAATATCAACAATAATTTATATCATATCCAATATATATATCCACATTACCCACACTATCCACAAAATATCAAAAATAGGGCTTGGTGTCCAAAAATGATGAAAACCATTAAACATTGTCCTCATCAATTGAATCATATAAAACATAATTTAAAAACCCTATTTTCCACTTTGTGAGGAAATTTTCCTTTTTTCCCTGATGTTTCCCTTAGACTTTCCTGAAGTAGCCCGTGGTTGATTAGACCCTTGGGGTTGTATCTCGTTGATCACATGGGATCATTCATCCTTTAAATGAAGGTGGGAAGACACATATTTTGAGGAATCAATGGAGGGAGAAGCAGGGGAGGCATCTTATTTTTCTTTGTCTTGCACAGGTTGGGGAATATTAGTTTTCAATCTCTTAGTGGTGTGTGAAGACTGAACTGGTGAAACATCACGAGAAATTTGGACATTGGTATTAAAAGGTGGTGGTAAATGAAATGACATAGTAGGCCAACCATGATGGTGAGAGACAGGATGGTTGAAAATCTCTTTCCAACCGTAATTTGCGGGGACTTCGGGCTGCAAAGACACATGTGGAGGAACGAGAATGTCGGGAATATTCTGAGGAGGCTGGAAAGGGGTTCTTTCTAGTCAAGGGTGCATTATCCCATGGAAAAATCAATTAAAGAATCCATCTTGGAACAACTGGTTCAATTCTTGCGGGCCAACGTCAAAATGGATAGAAAATATTGGCCTTCTATGGCCTCGATTCCAAATTCCCCTACCTTTTTTATTTCGATCATTGTTGTCTCTACTGAAAAATCTCATCCTGTAGCAATAAGTTTGCCAGTAATGAAGCTCTTAATAAACCATACATGACACTCTTCTTACATGAATCAAAATTTGGATCCAAAATTGACACGAGATACATGCAAATCCATCCATAACACATCACTCATTAATTTCCATGTGAACAGGGAATTCTAGGGTTCATGGGAAATATGGAGGGAGTGTAATTACAGAAAAAGGGTAGAATGATAGGGGATCAATATACGAATATAGTTCAACAATTAACCAAACAATTAATTGTGTATACAAATACAAGGAATATCAATCATCAACCCTTGCTATGTTATCTTTCTTTCTCTTCCACACAGAATTTTTATTTTAAAATTTATATCACAGAATAGGGATGCAATAAGTGAAATCAGGATCGTGGAGGGAATGTAATTAGCGAAAAATGGTAGAATTATAGGGAAACTTTATGGATACTTTTCAAGTGAAAATAAATCAAACATGCTACCGTTGATGCAATCAAAATTTATCTCTATCCATAATTTCAAAGTTTAAACAGTATTTTGTTTCCAAAACAATAATCCAAACCGATGCCTTCTTTAACAAAATTGCTCGCTGGCCTCCAAATTATTTTACAAAGTAAACTATTTGATATGCCCATAATTATTTAACCATTGTAACCATATTATCATTATATAATTGAAATGACGAACAACATCATAATCGCTACAGGAATACAATAATAGTATTTGAGCCATGATTCATAACATCAACCCCAATAATAATACTTTAAATCCGACAGGGTCACGCACAGTTCTCCCAAACAAACTCATATCCATTGAATTAATCTAACCACCATTCAATGCAACTTCTTCTAATTTTATTCTGGGAAGTGTTACTCAATTCGAGCCTTAGACATTTCGAAAACATGTCCTTTTTTTCTTTAAAAATAAAGATAACGATTGAACCAAGAAAAATAACATTTGTTATAAAAAACGCAAGCTTGAAAAACTATAATTTTCAATGAATAGCTAAGGACAGACTCCTTTCCACAATTTCCAAGCAAGGGACCAACTAAACTCATGCCCAATTAACCGAGCAAGAACAGTGCTCTCATCAACTCAAACTGGAGTAAGCAATGATTTCACTGTAATGTGTAGGGTTCGAGATATGTCAATGAAAATAAGGGTAGAGACAGTGGGGAAATTTAAACAGAGGGTTTGGTAGTTGAATAGCATAGACAACTCATTCCACAGGTGCCTTGTGATAATCGATCACGGATAATATAACAATAATTTGTAACATTGTTATTGATTGCATGAGCTTCGTATAACAGACTGTAACTTCCAAATAATAAGTGAAACCAACAGTTCCTTCAACACAGCATAACGAGTGACCAATTAAAAACCCGTGCCCAACCAAAATATCACGAATAGTGCTCCTATCAAAATCTGGGCAATCAATGTTCTCGTATCTGTATAATTTTCACCACACAACAGTGACAGTGAGGTCATAAAAAAGTAGGCTAGCAACTGAGGGTTTTTCCAAGACAAGGCACGAAGGGTTTTAGTCATATTTCACTTAAACATCCATAGGGTCGAAATATGGCACTCGTATACTAACCACAGAGACCATAAATATCAATCTATAGGTGGGGTATTCACAAAACCCAGAGGTAAAGATAACTGAGATAACCCATTTCAACAGGGAGGCCAAACCCACAACACAGAACCAAAGGCAAGGTAGGCTTAACAAAAAAATTTACTCAACAATTCCCTACGAAAAATTACACACAGCAAGGACATTGCGACCATTTTTTAATTCCAACAGTCTCAGAACAACCACCACAAGAAACCAAGGATGCAACCATAAATACACATTTCCAAAAACATCATAATATCTTGAGAATTACACAGACCACGAGCAACCAGAGCCAAAATTTTATTTAAGAGAAGAGCAAATCTCATGGATGGAAATGTAAGAAAACCCATACCTATAAAATATTGTGCGAGGAAAAAAACCAAGGTTGTATACTTCCTCCACGACCGGGCAAGGCAGAGCAGCAACAACTAACAAAGAAAAAATTCAAGAATGACTAGGGTGGCAGGCTCGAGGGAAGTTTGAGTGACGTGAATTTACTGCACATCGCTTCTTCCTTCAGATCCTCATTCATATCTTAGTACGAGCCAATCCCACTAGCCATCTCAACATACCACTACATTCAAAACCATTAATACAACCAAATATCCAAACTTTCCATATTACAATTTGCAAAGTGTGTGATAGTCCAAAGTGTCCCACCCCTTGCCACTATCAAATTTCTCATATGACAACTAGCTAGGAATACAACCCAATTTCCACTCAACCAATGTGCATAACAATAGTAGCAAGGGTCAAGATCACCCAATCTTTTCTATGGACAATATACAATATCAACATTAAAACTGGAGTACAATTCTTTCATCCAAAAGACAACATAATCATATTTCATGAGAGATAATCAAGACCATATTATTCCTTGTTTTAATCACCCAACCACCACATACTACCATAAACATTTTAACCATGATTTGAAGCAAATGAGTTGTATAAATATGTGTCGCAACCAATACATAGGAAAAAAAATATAAGTGTCTCTTATCCATCATAGTGCCATAAGTTAAACAAGGGGGTCCCACCTACTAGTATATTATTAATATAGTTAAATAATAAAGCTTGGCAATCATTTGCAAGCATAGTATTCATCATTGCGCTTTCAAGCATCAACAAATATGTGGTTTTCCAGAGTCAATGCAAGGATGCATTATGTAGATGTGGTCATGGGTATTGGCACATCATCTTGTTGATAATGTTTGATTTCATTACGAAAATATTGGTATGTTAGATAATGCATGTGCAAGGAATGATAGTTTCATTCCATTTAATATGAATAATAGTTGGAAGTGATTGGATTTTTAAACTAACATAATTCTGAAATTACTTCATGGGTTGATCGAAAATGTTGCAATGAGATGAAAATGTGAATGAATACGGACAATTTCTTTGGATGAATGAAAGTTGAGAAAATTGCAGGAAAAATGGTCTTAGATATGGCAATGGTGTAAGCCCATAATGAATACCGATGCATGTTGCTTCAAGATCCAAACATTTTTAGAATAAATCCCATGCTTGGGAAACTTGATTACTTGTATGAAACATATTTGGAAACTTAATAAGTGAAATTATTATGATGATATCTCATGGTGTTTGCATGTGTGTGATATAGATGAGAGAAGGTTTATTGAAGCTAGAAATATTGAGAAGAAGGTTATTGTTAGGACACATAAACTCTATGATTACCAAAGGTTACAGAGTGCTAGTGGAAGTCTGGTAATGATTTTGTGCTCTCCTTGTGTAAACACCTTGTCAAATTATTGATAGTATGAGGGATAGTGTAGCAACGGAGGGGATTCTTGAGTCTGGAGGGTGAGGATGGAAAGGAAGAGGAAACTTGATAGTGCATATGGTATGGTGGTTGGAATCATGAATGTGTACCAAGAATGGACAGTGAGATAAATTATTTTCCATGGAAGCTTTGTGAAATAGAAAAATATTCATATAGATAAGTATTGGTTTACGATTGCAAATTTAATTTGAATACATTATTATATTTTGGAGTTGAAAACTCTTGTGAATAAGATAATATATAATAATGACTATGACATGTATATTTTATTAATGTTTTCTTTAGAAACAACTAAAGAATGGAACCATAAATTGAGTACCAAGAAGGCTAATGGAATTCATTTTGGATATAAGGGGAAAGGTTTCATTGCAGTCAATCCCTTCAACTTGATAAAATCATTTGGAAACTAATTGGGCCTTATGTCATTCAACACTCCCATCTAACGCATACTTAGTTCTACAGACCCATTTACATATGACACATTTTTTTCCTTTCAAAAGAGTTATAAAATCCTAAGTATCGTTCATCATTAAGGAACGATATTCTTCATTCATTATTGTGTCCAAATATAGATAGCCATAAGATTCTACAAATATTTTTGGACCATGAATCTCTAAAACTTTAGCCAAAAGACATGAGGCTCACTGGAACTATGAATGTGTACAACATTGATATGTAGGATGAAAATAAATATCACCATTTATTTCTTATGTTGTATGAACCCATATAGGAAGCGGGAGCGTTGGTGCAAATTCATGTTCAATGGACCCAACTGGATGAAGGTGAGGTAGATATGGAGAGTAGGATCATTGACAAAAAAATTGGAATAGAAGATGGCATAGACGCCAAAGATGACTTGCAGGTTGAAGATGCCATAACGTTGAATTAGTCTTACAAGTTTAGAGACCTTCATTACACTTAACATCTCTCCTAATAATAATTTCATTGGAATTAGGTTGAAGAAGCCTATAAACTTTTACATCTTCATAATTCCCAACAAAAATGAACTTTTCACTTTTACATTGTAATGTTTTCATTTTCTCATCAAGAATATGAACCCATGCTTCACTACCAAACACATGAAAGTGGCTTACATCTAGTTTAATTTTACATCATGTTTCTTTTTGTGTTGTATTTTTTAAATCCCTTTTGGGAGTGTGATTGACTATAAAGTTGGCACAAATGGTTTCTACCCAAAAATGAAGACTTAATCCCTTATATTGGATCATAAAATTTTCCATTTCCTTTAATGTGTGATTCTTTATATCAACAACACCATTTTGTTGTGGGGTATATGGAACAATATGTTGCATCTGAATTCCCTATGTAGTGCAATAAGTTGTAAATTTTTTGTTAACATGTTCACCTCCATTATATGTTCTTAACTTCTATATTTCATGTCCAAATTTCTTTTCTAAAAGGGCCGTATAGGCCAAAAACATGTCAAAAACTTCACTCTTAAGTTTTAAGAAATAAACCCAAGTGTGTCTAGAGGAGTCATCAATGAAAGTTAAGAAGTACTTGAACCCGGAGAAAAATAAGAAGGAATCGGACCACACATATCACTGTGAACAATATACAAGGGGGTCAAGGCATTCCAAGAGGAACGTTTATTAAAACTATCCCAATGATGTTTGTCGAAAACACAACTGGCATAAACACTATAACTACAAGAAACAAGAGAAAGACTAGTCACCATATTTTGGTTACATAGTTGATACAATGACAAAAATTTAGATGACCAAATCACTCATGCCATTTTTTTCTCAAGTCATCACTATGAGAAAAAAATGACAGACAAGATATCACCCAAATTTGTCAAATCTATACAACTTGATCATATCATCAACAATTCCAATTGCTAGGATATTCTTAAGATCTTTTAAATCCTTGATTAGAACTTGTTGATTTGAAAACTCTACAAGTTTACCTTCACATGAATGAGTGATTTGATATATTGGTAGAATATCGTGTGAGATACTTGAAACAAAAAATACATCATTAAAATGACCATCATATAGCTAAAGTGTTCTCAACCCTGCAACACTAAGAGATCTATCATCACCAAAAAATATTTGTTTGTTGTTAAATTCATTAAGAGAAGAAAAAATGACTTTATCCTTAGCCATATGTTGACACAGGGGCAGACCCAGGGTTCAGCTCCAAGAGCACACCAACAAGCCCTAACTACTGGCCCTTTCGGCAACACCTAGGAAGAATATGCAGTCTCACGCGAAGTAGCTATGGGGGGCGTTGCAGGACAGAGATGTCTACAACCAAGGGGAATATCAAGTGGATCGACTACCAGAACAACACAACATTTATATATCTCTTACCAACTTATCTCTACTCCACGTAACTATCTATAAAATCTTACACGGTCATGCAATAACAATATATCAAAAAGAACAAAACATAACATCAATCACAAAAAACACAAGGTATACATGGTTCACCCTCTCTCTAGGGATATGTCCACAGAACTGTACTTATAATATATTAGGATGAAGCATGTAGTTCTTGTCTGCGCTCTTAGCTAGAAGATCTTCTTTCTTCTCCTCTCTGTCTCTCCCCTTCATATGCACCCAACTGCAGGACTTGATCTCCACACGCAGCTGAAGATCTTACAATACCAGAAGGCTCTCACGCGTAGCACTTCTCTCTCCCACAATAATCGCTCATGCCAATAACAAAACTAGAACAAAAAATACCAACAACAACAACCCATCCCATGTCCTTTAGACCTCTATTTATACATTACAATCACTCACCGACAACCTTAGGCCAAAACCTAGGTGTCAAAACCCTAGATACCAAAACCCTAGGTGTCTAAAACCCTATGTCAACTTGACCCGTGTTTTCAGGGCTTCATCAGCCTGTCTTTCCTTCCTTCTCGCGCAGTGATTCAAAGCATCCAATAGTGTCTTTTTCCTCTTGTTGAATTGTCCATGATCCGTCTTCCTTGTTGATCTGTCATCTTCGATCTCCTCATCCAATGACTTGCTTCCTTTTACTTCTCTCCATATTTTCTTCTCTTTTGAACACTTTGACCCAGTAACAGTCACTGTGTCTTCCGCGCAATTCGAATTTTGTCTTTTCTTCCTTAACCTTCGCTTACTTCCATCACCAAGGGCCAACAAGCCCCTAACACTCACCTGTGACTCGTCCCAAGGCACTCCAAATCTGATCTTTCTATTTTACTTTGACTTTAGACTATGCAGTGCAGCCTTTGATTTCTTCTCTATGCCTCCTCTCCTTCCTTGTGCAAACTTTCTTTTATGTGTCTGGTACCCAGTTTCAACTTCACCTGGTACCTAGACCCTTTTCCTCATGCTTTTACTTAGAGTTACGAGGCAGTTGGTTGTCACAGTACAATTTCAACTGGCTCTCGTTCACTAATCCTTCCTTCCATTCTCCATTCAAAGTCTTCAACTACGTCACTCCTCCTTTTGTAACATAGGTGACCTCATATGGCTCAATCCAATGCATTCTAAACTTCTCAGGATGTTTGATGAACTTACTGTCATATACCAATACTAGATTTCCTTGTTTAAATGCCTTCTTCTTGATGTGCCTGTCATGATAGGCCTTCTCTCTTTCCTTCTGTACCTGTTGATGGAATCCTTCAATAAATATGTCTTCTTCTAGTTCGACCAACTGTGCAAGCCTCTCTCGAACAACGCCAATGTCATCCATATCTGTAAAGGCAACAATTCTTAGGCTTGGTACCGAATATTCCTTTGGGACAACGACTTCGAGACCATACACCAACTTAAAAGTGGTCTACATTGTTAGCTTCTTTCAAGTAGTTCTATAGGCCCATAGTAATGTTGGTACTCTTAAATCCCGGTCTTTTCTATTGACATTGCAAATCTTCGTTAGCACTCTCTTCAATATCTTGTTGAATGCTTCAACTATCCCATTTTCTTGTTGATGGTATAGTGTGCTCTTCTGATGATGAACCATAAATTCCTCGGTCAAGGATTCAATCATTTTATTAATGAAATGTTTGCCTTGATCACTCATAAGGATCTTTGGGCATCCAAACCTGGTTATGATGTCATCAAATATGAATCATGCAGCTGTAGTTGCACTATAGTCTTTAACTGCTCTTGCTTCATCCCATCTGGTCAAGTATTTTGTCGCATTAATGATGTACCTTGCTCCTGTGCGCTTCCCTGGTGGGTTTATAGGTCCCATGAAGTCAATGGCCCATTTCTCAAATTCTTGTAGGGTCAGCTATGGTTCTAATGACATTTCATCTCTTCTGGATGGTTTCCCAACTCTTTGGCATACATCGCAGGCTCTGTAATAGTCTTTAGCATCTCTATGTAAGGTAGGACACCAAAGGCCAACTCTAAGAACCTTATGTGTAGTCGCTTTCCCTATGTAATTTCCTCTTACGATGCCTTCATGAGCTTCTGCGAGGATCAATGGTCACTTTTCCTCCATAACACACCTCCTTAATATCTCATCAGGTCTCATCTTGTATATTTGTCCAACTATAAGTGAAAAGTCTACAATAGACACTACTAGTTGTTTCTTCTGGGGAATTGTATACTCGCTAGGTGCCATTCCTCTTGATAGGAACTAGACTATCTCTGTGAAGTGGTCATCAATATTTCTAATGGCCAGTAACTGTGCATACGACAATGCATCCTCCAAACTGGTCATCTCTTTGCCATGTTCCATCCTTGAAAATCGGCCAGGACCTTTGTTCATTCTTTCTGGCTTAACCACAATTTCGAAATCATATTCCTAAAATAGAATAATCCATATGCATATTCTCCCCCCCAACACTGGCTTGTTGACTAGGTATTTCAGTGTGGAGTGATTAGTAAACATTTTAAAGTGTCCTCCCAACAAGTAGTGGAGAAATTTCTGCAGCTCATACACCATGGCTAATCCTTCTCTCTCAGTGGTGGTGTAATTAATCTCAGTTGTGGATAGTTTCTTGCTAGAAAAAGCTAACGAATGGTCAATATCTCCTTCCCCAGGCTATGCTAACACTACTCCTAAGGAAATAGAAGACACATCGACATGCACATGTAACTCCTTTCTCCAATCTGGGAAAACCAAGATAGGTGCAGTAACCATTTTCTGTTTCAGTGTGTTGAAGCTCTGTTGGCACTCCTCTGTCCAGTGAAATTGACATTCTTTCTTCAAAATCTTCTCCATGGGTGTTGTAAGCTGGGCATATCCTTTGATGAACTTCCTGTAATATCCAGTATGTCCCAGTGGAATGTGCAACTGTTTGACTGAAGTAGGAGGGGGTAGATCAACTATAATGGCAATTTTAGATGGATCTACCAGCAATCCCTGCTTGCATACAATATGAACTAACAACACTCCAAATAGTGAGAAGAAGATTCATTTCTTCAGATTCAAGGCAATTTGACACTGCCTTCATTTTTCCAACATTAGCCTTAGACATTCAATATGATGTTTCAATAAACTAAAAGCAATCCAATCATCAAAATATGCTTCTAGAAATTTATGTAGGAACTCTTTGAATGCTTCGACCACCACCTTGGAAAATATGGTTGGGGCATTCTTCAATCCAAACGGCATCACTGTATACTGGTAGGATCCCCATTCTATTGAAAATGTGGTCTTATGGCGATGTTCCTTGGCAATCTGAATCTGATGGTATCCTGAAAATCCATCTTTAAAATAATATACCTCTTGGCCTCCCACATTATCTAACACGTCGTCAGTGAATGGTGTAGGTAAGGGGTCATGCAAACAGGCATCATTCATCTTCCTGAGATATACATAGATCCTAATCTCTCATGTCTTCTTGTCTTGTACCACCATAGGGATAATCCACTATGATTCTTCAACAGGTTCTATAATTCCTGCTTCTAGCATTCTATCGAGCTCAATCTTCACTTTCTCCTTATATTTAGGGTTCAATCTGTAGGGTCTCTGTTTGAATGGTATTGCATATGGTTTCAAAGGGATCCTCCTTTGATTCCCTTCATATCATTAAAATTGGTCGAAAACAAGTCCTGATATTCATGCAGTAACTTTGTGATTTTTTCAATAGTAGTAGCATCCCAGTAATCTCCAACATTTGCAAGCTTCGGTGTCTGCTCTGTTCCAATATTGAATTTCTTAATATTGATTGGT
>ML796496.1:220877-258318 GCA_009831015.1 Picea engelmannii | reverse complement strand
TATAGAAGTTAAGAACATATAATGGAGGTGAACATGTTAACAAAAAATTTACAACTTATTGCACTACATAGGGAATTCAGATGCAACATATTGTTCCATATACCCCACAACAAAATGGTGTTGTTGATATAAAGAATCACACATTAAAGGAAATGGAAAATTTTATGATCCAATATAAGGGATTAAGTCTTCATTTTTGGGTAGAAACCATTTGTGCCAACTTTATAGTCAATCACACTCCCAAAAGGGATTTAAAAAATACAACACAAAAAGAAACATGATGTAAAATTAAACTAGATGTAAGCCACTTTCATGTGTTTGGTAGTGAAGCATGGGTTCATATTCTTGATGAGAAAATGAAAACATTACAATGTAAAAGTGAAAAGTTCATTTTTGTTGGGAATTATGAAGATGTAAAAGTTTATAGGCTTCTTCAACCTAATTCCAATGAAATTATTATTAGGAGAGATGTTAAGTGTAATGAAGGTCTCTAAACTTGTAAGACTAATTCAACGTTATGGCATCTTCAACCTGCAAGTCATCTTTGGCGTCTATGCCATCTTCTATTCCAATTTTTTTGTCAATGATCCTACTCTCCATATCTACCTCACCTTCATCCAGTTGGGTCCATTGAACATGAATTTGCACCAACGCTCCCGCTTCCTATATGGGTTCATACAACATAAGAAATAAATGGTGATATTTATTTTCATCCTACATATCAATGTTGTACACATTCATAGTTCCAGTGAGCCTCATGTCTTTTGGCTAAAGTTTTAGAGATTCATGGTCCAAAAATATTTGTAGAATCTTATGGCTATCTATATTTGGACACAATAATGAATGAAGAATATCGTTCCTTAATGATGAACGATACTTAGGATTTTATAACTCTTTTGAAAGGAAAAAAATGTGTCATATGTAAATGGGTCTGTAGAACTAAGTATGCGTTAGATGGGAGTGTTGAATGACATAAGGCCCAATTAGTTTCCAAATGATTTTATCAAGTTGAAGGGATTGACTGCAATGAAACCTTTCCCCTTATATCCAAAATGAATTCCATTAGCCTTCTTGGTACTCAATTTATGGTTCCATTCTTTAGTTGTTTCTAAAGAAAACATTAATAAAATATACATGTCATAGTCATTATTATATATTATCTTATTCACAAGAGTTTTCAACTCCAAAATATAATAATGTATTCAAATTAAATTTGCAATCGTAAACCAATACTTATCTATATGAATATTTTTCTATTTCACAAAGCTTCCATGGAAAATAATTTATCTCACTGTCCATTCTTGGTACACATTCATGATTCCAACCACCATACCATATGCACTATCAAGTTTCCTCTTCCTTTCCATCCTCACCCTCCAGACTCAAGAATCCCCTCCGTTGCTACACTATCCCTCATACTATCAATAATTTGACAAGGTGTTTACACAAGGAGAGCAC
The DNA here is from genome assembly GCA_009831015.1 of Picea engelmannii. Taxonomy (NCBI): domain Eukaryota; kingdom Viridiplantae; phylum Streptophyta; class Pinopsida; order Pinales; family Pinaceae; genus Picea; species Picea engelmannii. The sequence goes on along the minus strand of ML796496.1, from coordinate 256,860 downwards.
AAAATCATTACCAGACTTCCACTAGCACTCTGTAACCTTTGGTAATCATAGAGTTTATGTGTCCTAACAATAACCTTCTTCTCAATATTTCTAGCTTCAATAAACCTTCTCTCATCTATATCACACACATGCAAACACCATGAGATATCATCATAATAATTTCACTTATTAAGTTTCCAAATATGTTTCATACAAGTAATCAAGTTTCCCAAGCATGGGATTTATTCTAAAAATGTTTGGATCTTGAAGCAACATGCATCGGTATTCATTATGGGCTTACACCATTGCCATATCTAAGACCATTTTTCCTGCAATTTTCTCAACTTTCATTCATCCAAAGAAATTGTCCGTATTCATTCACATTTTCATCTCATTGCAACATTTTCGATCAACCCATGAAGTAATTTCAGAATTATGTTAGTTTAAAAATCCAATCACTTCCAACTATTATTCATATTAAATGGAATGAAACTATCATTCCTTGCACATGCATTATCTAACATACCAATATTTTCGTAATGAAATCAAACATTATCAACAAGATGATGTGCCAATACCCATGACCACATCTACATAATGCATCCTTGCATTGACTCTGGAAAACCACATATTTGTTGATGCTTGAAAGCGCAATGATGAATACTATGCTTGCAAATGATTGCCAAGCTTTATTATTTAACTATATTAATAATATACTAGTAGGTGGGACCCCCTTGTTTAACTTATGGCACTATGATGGATAAGAGACACTTATATTTTTTTTCCTATGTATTGGTTGCGACACATATTTATACAACTCATTTGCTTCAAATCATGGTTAAAATGTTTATGGTAGTATGTGGTGGTTGGGTGATTAAAACAAGGAATAATATGGTCTTGATTATCTCTCATGAAATATGATTATGTTGTCTTTTGGATGAAAGAATTGTACTCCAGTTTTAATGTTGATATTGTATATTGTCCATAGAAAAGATTGGGTGATCTTGACCCTTGCTACTATTGTTATGCACATTGGTTGAGTGGAAATTGGGTTGTATTCCTAGCTAGTTGTCATATGAGAAATTTGATAGTGGCAAGGGGTGGGACACTTTGGACTATCACACACTTTGCAAATTGTAATATGGAAAGTTTGGATATTTGGTTGTATTAATGGTTTTGAATGTAGTGGTATGTTGAGATGGCTAGTGGGATTGGCTCGTACTAAGATATGAATGAGGATCTGAAGGAAGAAGCGATGTGCAGTAAATTCACGTCACTCAAACTTCCCTCGAGCCTGCCACCCTAGTCATTCTTGAATTTTTTCTTTGTTAGTTGTTGCTGCTCTGCCTTGCCCGGTCGTGGAGGAAGTATACAACCTTGGTTTTTTTCCTCGCACAATATTTTATAGGTATGGGTTTTCTTACATTTCCATCCATGAGATTTGCTCTTCTCTTAAATAAAATTTTGGCTCTGGTTGCTCGTGGTCTGTGTAATTCTCAAGATATTATGATGTTTTTGGAAATGTGTATTTATGGTTGCATCCTTGGTTTCTTGTGGTGGTTGTTCTGAGACTGTTGGAATTAAAAAATGGTCGCAATGTCCTTGCTGTGTGTAATTTTTCGTAGGGAATTGTTGAGTAAATTTTTTTGTTAAGCCTACCTTGCCTTTGGTTCTGTGTTGTGGGTTTGGCCTCCCTGTTGAAATGGGTTATCTCAGTTATCTTTACCTCTGGGTTTTGTGAATACCCCACCTATAGATTGATATTTATGGTCTCTGTGGTTAGTATACGAGTGCCATATTTCGACCCTATGGATGTTTAAGTGAAATATGACTAAAACCCTTCGTGCCTTGTCTTGGAAAAACCCTCAGTTGCTAGCCTACTTTTTTATGACCTCACTGTCACTGTTGTGTGGTGAAAATTATACAGATACGAGAACATTGATTGCCCAGATTTTGATAGGAGCACTATTCGTGATATTTTGGTTGGGCACGGGTTTTTAATTGGTCACTCGTTATGCTGTGTTGAAGGAACTGTTGGTTTCACTTATTATTTGGAAGTTACAGTCTGTTATACGAAGCTCATGCAATCAATAACAATGTTACAAATTATTGTTATATTATCCGTGATCGATTATCACAAGGCACCTGTGGAATGAGTTGTCTATGCTATTCAACTACCAAACCCTCTGTTTAAATTTCCCCACTGTCTCTACCCTTATTTTCATTGACATATCTCGAACCCTACACATTACAGTGAAATCATTGCTTACTCCAGTTTGAGTTGATGAGAGCACTGTTCTTGCTCGGTTAATTGGGCATGAGTTTAGTTGGTCCCTTGCTTGGAAATTGTGGAAAGGAGTCTGTCCTTAGCTATTCATTGAAAATTATAGTTTTTCAAGCTTGCGTTTTTTATAACAAATGTTATTTTTCTTGGTTCAATCGTTATCTTTATTTTTAAAGAAAAAAAGGACATGTTTTCGAAATGTCTAAGGCTCGAATTGAGTAACACTTCCCAGAATAAAATTAGAAGAAGTTGCATTGAATGGTGGTTAGATTAATTCAATGGATATGAGTTTGTTTGGGAGAACTGTGCGTGACCCTGTCGGATTTAAAGTATTATTATTGGGGTTGATGTTATGAATCATGGCTCAAATACTATTATTGTATTCCTGTAGCGATTATGATGTTGTTCGTCATTTCAATTATATAATGATAATATGGTTACAATGGTTAAATAATTATGGGCATATCAAATAGTTTACTTTGTAAAATAATTTGGAGGCCAGCGAGCAATTTTGTTAAAGAAGGCATCGGTTTGGATTATTGTTTTGGAAACAAAATACTGTTTAAACTTTGAAATTATGGATAGAGATAAATTTTGATTGCATCAACGGTAGCATGTTTGATTTATTTTCACTTGAAAAGTATCCATAAAGTTTCCCTATAATTCTACCATTTTTCGCTAATTACATTCCCTCCACGATCCTGATTTCACTTATTGCATCCCTATTCTGTGATATAAATTTTAAAATAAAAATTCTGTGTGGAAGAGAAAGAAAGATAACATAGCAAGGGTTGATGATTGATATTCCTTGTATTTGTATACACAATTAATTGTTTGGTTAATTGTTGAACTATATTCGTATATTGATCCCCTATCATTCTACCCTTTTTCTGTAATTACACTCCCTCCATATTTCCCATGAACCCTAGAATTCCCTGTTCACATGGAAATTAATGAGTGATGTGTTATGGATGGATTTGCATGTATCTCGTGTCAATTTTGGATCCAAATTTTGATTCATGTAAGAAGAGTGTCATGTATGGTTTATTAAGAGCTTCATTACTGGCAAACTTATTGCTACAGGATGAGATTTTTCAGTAGAGACAACAATGATCGAAATAAAAAAGGTAGGGGAATTTGGAATCGAGGCCATAGAAGGCCAATATTTTCTATCCATTTTGACGTTGGCCCGCAAGAATTGAACCAGTTGTTCCAAGATGGATTCTTTAATTGATTTTTCCATGGGATAATGCACCCTTGACTAGAAAGAACCCCTTTCCAGCCTCCTCAGAATATTCCCGACATTCTCGTTCCTCCACATGTGTCTTTGCAGCCCGAAGTCCCCGCAAATTACGGTTGGAAAGAGATTTTCAACCATCCTGTCTCTCACCATCATGGTTGGCCTACTATGTCATTTCATTTACCACCACCTTTTAATACCAATGTCCAAATTTCTCGTGATGTTTCACCAGTTCAGTCTTCACACACCACTAAGAGATTGAAAACTAATATTCCCCAACCTGTGCAAGACAAAGAAAAATAAGATGCCTCCCCTGCTTCTCCCTCCATTGATTCCTCAAAATATGTGTCTTCCCACCTTCATTTAAAGGATGAATGATCCCATGTGATCAACGAGATACAACCCCAAGGGTCTAATCAACCACGGGCTACTTCAGGAAAGTCTAAGGGAAACATCAGGGAAAAAAGGAAAATTTCCTCACAAAGTGGAAAATAGGGTTTTTAAATTATGTTTTATATGATTCAATTGATGAGGACAATGTTTAATGGTTTTCATCATTTTTGGACACCAAGCCCTATTTTTGATATTTTGTGGATAGTGTGGGTAATGTGGATATATATATTGGATATGATATAAATTATTGTTGATATTTAAATATCCAATTTAAAAGATATTCAAGGGAGTTACAAGGGTGGAATATGGTCAAAGTGATTATCTTTTGTGTGTTACATTTCATGGTTTAAAAGGAAGAAATGATGGGATTCACAAGGGGTCCCACCTTCCTAGTTATTATTAATTAAGACCCTTAACTATATTATTATTATTTATTTCTCCTAAGATAATTAGTTAAGTTAAACCAACTTAACTAAAGAAAGTAGTTGACCTAATTCAACTTATTGGGAAAGAATAAATCTCAATGAGAAGAAGAGACAAGGGGATAATAGAAGGAGAAAACACGACTAAGGTTTACTCTTTAATTACATGAGATAGTTTCAATTTTCATTCATTTATGAGTTTATTCAAAGCCTAATTCTCTTCTTGACAACAAGGTCTCATTGTAGACAACAAGGTTCAAGAATGAACCACACTTTTCATATGCTTGTTTTAGAGGTGTTGATTCATCCTTGATAGTTTGTGTATTATTGTCTGTTTGTGAATGTATCATTTCCCTGCACTACTATCTGAATTGTATCATCTTTTTCTTTCTATGCAGGGGGGCATTGTGTCTTTTTAGGTTTCTACACTGTGGCATGCGGTACTGTATGAATTTTTAACTACTGTAGAGTTTCATGGAATTCTATGAGTTTGGCCATGATATCTTCTCTCTGTGCTTCTGTAGTGCAGACTACATATTCCCCCTTATCCTGGACCTTGTTCGCCACAAACTCATCATCATCCTCTGTCAAGGTGATGACTAAGCCCTCCTTGGTGTACTTCATCTTTTTGTATGTCTGTTCCACCTACGCTATCATCCTTTTTGTCGTTGAGGTCTACACTCCATTTGTCCTCTCCTATGCCCCCTCCTCGCCGTCTGGAGACATGTCTCCCTTCTTGGCATCCTTCTGAATGTATTCCTTGGGCACCATTGATTTCATCCTTGGCCTCTTTGGAACTGTGTTGCTTCCCGATGCTTGAGTGCGCGTTGCAACCTTCCTAGTGTTAGCAACTGGGATATTTGTCTTTGTTGAAGGCCCTGCTTCAGATTTCCCCTTAGGTTTGTTTGATTTCAATGCTATTGGCCTTGTTGTTTTTTTTTCTACTAGCATCTTCCATTGCGCAGGCCATTCTTTGATTATCCAATCAATCTCTTCCCTTGTGACACAATACTTCATCTCCAACCATGCCTTCTTTGGATCCCTCATGGCTTGGATCCACATCTGGTGCTTGGATTACTTAAACCAAACTATCCCTTCAGTTTCCTAGATCAATTCCATAGGAATGTGCCACACATTGGTTGTGCATTGTTGTATCTCTTCTAGAAGCATAGAAAACACCATGTTATTCTCATGCTAATTTTTGGTGTCCTTGCCTGCTAGAGGGATTCATACCTAACTGCGTAACACTTCCCTTTCCTATCCAGAAAGGTTGAAAATTTTGGCTCCTTCCATCCTACCAAGGCTATGAGGATAATTAGGCACGAAAAATGGCATTGAGTTTCATTATCCTCTGCGTCTATGTAGTCAATCAAGAATTGGTTCAGGAGGTAAGGGACCCAAATGAACATCACCCCCTTCGCGCACTGTGCAACAACTGCGATGACTCCTGCTGGAGCCTCTTCTTTTATGCACTTCCTTAGAAGCTTGGAAGCCATGAGATTACTGGTACCAAATTGGGCCTTGACTATTTCGACGACCTCCTTCTTGCATGCTTTTTTTCAAAGTATTCCTCTTGTTGTGTGCCTACTATGGGTAATATCGTAATTTTGGAAATCAATGCCACATCAAAATGTACTAGCCTATCCATCCAAAGAGTGATGCCATGTACCCAAGATATAAATTGTTTGATGCAAATCCCAACAGTTTTACCACGCTCGAATTTCGATATGTCGAGGAGGTTCATGATCCTAGAGTTGTAGAGCCCTATTATCCACTGTGTGGGCTCCATGATTGGTTTTCCTAGGGGTCCAATTTCCCTTGTGTTCGCCAAGTAGGATTCCTAGGCCAAGTCTAGGAAATTTTGCATCGTGCACATCATGGTCTGAGTACCTTAGTTTAGGTACTTTCCTGAGCATGTCCTCCACACTGCACAGTCACCACTACATCTGGGAGGTAGGGAAGTGTAATTTATGCGGTGTCCTACACCTTTATTTTCTTCCCAATGCCAGATTGGCCTTCTTCTGTTGTTTTTGTGTCATCTTCTTCCCCCTCAGATTATGACTGATTGTTCATGTCCTCAACCAACACCTCATCTTCATCATGGCCCTATTTTTTACCCTTCATTTCGTCGGGTTTAGCTGGTGTTTCAGGATTAGGGTTTGTAATACCATTTCGAGTCCCGAAGCTCTTCCCTACTTCCCCTTGTGCCGCTATTGACATTTCCTCCTTAACCCTTGTCGGGTCAAGTGACTCTATCTCTAAATTCATAAAATATTTGAGCTTGACGAAGTTCTTGGGCTCCACCATCCTTTCCTTCCTCCTTTGGCCCTGTTGAGTAACCCGTACGTACTATCCCGAAGCACTAAAATTTTGTGGTGTCATGTTGTGTTCGATTTGGACAATTGCTCTCTTCTTCGCACAATTACACTTAGGGCACACACTTCTATCTCACTCTCTGCTAAAAAATCATTAAGTGTCAAGCTAACCCGTGATTTCCACACTTAATAGACCCGATCATAATTGTTTTTCACTTTTTCCGTGCATTTTCGCCGAGTCCAATTTTTCCTGCGCGCTGTCTTTTTATTTTTTTGCAGTAGTTGTTGCGCATGAATTTTTTTCCACTTTCTTGCTGTTCAACCAACTTATGCCTCTTTTGTATTTTTCTTCTTTTTCTATTTTTGTATTCCTTTTTCTCCTTTTTATTTATTTTTATCAATTTTCTTTCCTACTATCTACTATAGTATAGTATATACATGAATTTCGTATTGCACTGTAATTCTTAAGAGTTAGTAGGTCGACTGTCCTTGTATAGTTTCAGTCGAATATCATTCACCATTCCTTTCAGTTATGTTCCTCCCAAGTCCTTTAGCTGCACAAATCCTCCATCTGTGACTTTATTTACTTCATATGGCCCTAGCCAATGCATTCTGAGCTTACCAGGGTGTTGCAAAAATTGGTTGTCATAGAGAAGAACTAGGTCTCCCTCCTTAAATATCTTCTTTTGTATGTGTCCATCATGCCAGGATTTGTCCCTTGCTTTCTATACCTCTTGGTGAAATCCTGCCAGAATCCTATCTTCTTCCATTTCCATCAGTTGACATAACCTCTCTTGTACTGCACCTCTTTCTATCATATTGATAATTGTTGCTACATGAAAAAAGGGTACCATAATTTCTAATGGCACCATTTCTTCCTTTCCATACATCAATCTGAATGGTGTCTTTCCTGTCAACTTCTTGCATTTGGTCTTGTATGCCCATAGTACTGTTGGTATTTTTAGATCCCAATCATCCTTGTTAACATGGAAGATCTTAGTCAAAGCATTTTCCAAAATATCATTGAAAGCTTCTATTGTCCCATTTTCTTGGGGATGATACAATGTACTCTTCTGGTGATAGAATTAAAACTCCTCAGTCATAGACTTGATGGTATTGTTAATAAAATGGGTGCCTTGGTCACTCATCAGAATCTTGGGACATCCAAATCTTGTGATCACTTGCTCAAATAAAAAGTGTGTTGTTGTCTTTGCGTTGTAATCTTTGACTGGTGCTACTTTTGCCCATATGGTTGAGTATTTGGTTGCAGTAATGATATATGTATCTCCTGACCTTATTGTTGGTGTATTAATAGGTTCGATGAATCTATTTCCCATTTTTCAAATACCTGTAGAGTTACTTGTGGTCTTAGGGGCATCTCATCCCTCCTGTTGGGTTTTCCAACCCTCTGACATACATCGCAGTTCTGGAAATATTCTGTGGCATCTTTATGAATTGTTGGCCACCATAAACCTGCACGTAATACCTTCTACGCATAGTTTCCTCCAGTTATGCCTTCATGAGCTTCTGCTAAAACCCTGGGCCATTCATGTTCAAATACACACCTTTTCAAAATGTTTTTTGCGCCCATCTTGTATAAATGACCTGCAATGAGTTGATATTCTGCAGCTCTGACTACCATATTTTTATTCTGCGTAATAGTAAACTCATGTGGCGCAACTCCTGGACTTAATAATTCAATGAAACCAATGAAGTATTCATCAACTACCTATACTGAAAATAACTGTGCATCAGGGGAGTTGTCTTTCAAGTTAGTAGGTTCTTCTCCATTGGTTACCCTTGACAAGTGATTAGGCCTTGCATTAAACTTCCCTTGTTTGACCATTACTTCAAAATAAAATTCCTGGAATAATAACATCCATCTACAGATCCTGCCCCCCGACACTAGCTTGTTGACTAGATATTTGAGGGAAGAATAATCTGTGAACACTTTAAAATTATTTCCCAATAAATAATTTTTTAATTTTTGAAGTGCATATACCATGGCTAGGCCTTCTCTTTCTATGGTTTTGTAATTCTGCTCAGATTCTGACAACTTCCTACTTGTAAATGCTATAGGATGGTCTAAGTCCTCTGCTCCTAGATGCGCAAGAATTTCTCCAAGTTCTATTTCTGATGCATCTACATGCACATGAAATGACTTTTCCTAATATGGAAACACTAATATAGGTGTTGTCACCATATTTGCCTTTATAGTATCCAATCCTTACTGGAAATCCTCATTCTACTGAAATATGGTGTCCTTCTTCAACAATTTTTCCATCGGTACAGTAATCTGCGCATACCCCTTTATAAACTTTTTTTAGTAGCCTGTATGTTCCAATGTGGCTCTTAACTGGTGCACTGACTTTGGTGGTGGTAGGTTCACAATGAAAACAATCTTAGTAGGGTTAACCAGTAAGCCATGTTTGCACACTATATGTCCCAAGAATATGACAAAAGGTGTATCAAAAATGCATTTCCTATTGTTTAATGATATCTGACATTTCCTGCATCTTTCCAACATTAGTATTAAAAATTCTACATGATCTTTCAAAATACTATATACAGTCTAGTCATCCAGATATACTTCTATAAAATGATGTATGAACTCCTTACAAGAAGCTATGAACACCCTTGAAACGATAGTTGGTGCATTATTCAATCCAAAGGGCATGCTTGTATATTGGTAGGATCTCCATTCTGTAGAAAAAGTAGTCTTATACATGTCCTCTAGAGCTATTTTGATCTGATGGTAACCTTAGAATCCATCTATGAATGAATATGCTTCCTAGTCTCCCACATTCTACAAGACCTCATCCGTGAAAGGGGTAGGGAAAGGATCATGTAAGAAAGAATCATTGAGTTTTATCAAATCTACATAGATCCTTATCCCCCCTTACTTCTTTTACTGGAGTACCATGGGAATAATCCATTATGCCAACTTCCAACATTATGCCAACTTCCAACTTCTTTTACTCGTTCTATTATGCCAACTTCCAACATTCGGTCAATTTCTTCTTTCACTTTCTTCTTATACACTGGGTTCAGTCTATAAGGTCTCTGTATGATAAGTCTAGCCTTTGGTTTTAGGGGTATCTTCATCTCTCCTAGATTACCTTTTATGCCTTTCATCTTTGTAAAGGTTTCTGGAAACAAGTCACTGTATTCGCGCAGTAACTCTACTATCTTTTCTAATGTTTTCCCATCCTAGTAGTCTCCAATGCTTGCCATTTTAGGATTTTCTTTGTCCCAATGTTCACTTTATTGACCTTGATTGGTGCATAAAATGCCTCTGACTCGAGAGAGGGACCTTACACCTCTCTCTCTCCTTCAATATTTTTGATCTGAATATTTTGTGGATCATCTTCATCTAGTGCTTCCTCTTCGACATGATAACATGAGAGTAGCTCTTTGAATGTCTGTTTGTTTTGTTGTTGATATTATGTTATAATTTCAACCTTTGGTTCATCAAAAAATGTCACTCCATTATCATCTTTAGAGCTGAATCAATGTTGGGGTTCTCATGCTCAAATGAGAAGGTTACTACAAAATTATTCTTTAATATGGTCCATTCTGTAGTGCCTCTATGCATCTCTTGGTCTATGTACCAGTTCCTTGGGATCCCTTCCAATGTATGAATGAAGTGATAAGGCCATTCCTCTAGTGGTGTCATCCTGCATTGTGCTTTGCATTTCTCTAGGTGTTCAATTGGTGTTCCTTTCCCATCATACTTCTGCATTGCATTGCTTCCCTTCTCTGCACAAAATCTAATGCACAGTAGTTGTTTACATTGATACCAGTATTGAATTGTTTCTTTGTGCACACCCAACCATCTGGCATGTGTTTCCTTAAGTGCAATATCCAGGGCTAAGAGCCTATTATTTTCCAAGACTTCCTACGCATATTTTTTCAAGAATTCCTCTAAGTTGTTCAACCCATGAAAACTTGGAGGGTCTCTTATTACCAACCCACCTTACTGCATAGACTATTATTGCACACCTCCTTGTGGAGAATTCATGTAGTCTCTACTGCCAATTCTCCAGACCTTGCGAAATTCTGATAAGTCCTCACGCTAACTAGTGCGCTGCTTCCTCGGAATCTAACGGTTTAGAAAGTTTCAGCTCTTCCCAAGGGGATCTCGACCCTCAATCCTCCTTTGGGATTTCAATCTCTGCGTTCCTTCTCTAAACACTTCAAGTCTTCAAAACTTAGAAATCTTTCTTAGTATTTCTTTTCGAGGATTAAAGCCACTATTCCTCCTGAGATTTATCAATACAATTTAACCTCAGCCCTTCACACACTTGCGTTCTATGTATTTGTCAAAAGACTTCATGACGCCCTCCTGGCATACTCTATGCTCAACCTCCCGAGAATTCAAACTTTAACACAATTTTGTTCTTATGCACACTCCTTGCGCTCAATATGCACACTCTGCATATGAAATCTCTCCTCTATCTCTTCTGAGATTTTAAGTCGAAACAAACTTCTTCGTGAACACTTCTTTTTCTCTCCATGCATGCCTTGCATAACCTTACATAAGAGAAATAATTGAACACATTCAATTATTCATTCCTACACTATGAACATTATTCATTCACAACGCATAACAATACAGTCAAAACGCATAACAACACAGTCAAGCCATAACAAATATCACACTGTGTATGCGAGTCAATTTTCTTTGCTCTATTCAATTTCAATGAGAAAAAATAAGTACAATCACTATCTCCTGCAATTACAGACTGAAAATTTGTCTAAAGACCTAGAGCGTTTTTTTCTCTCCTTCCTCCTACCTAAATACTATTACCTCTTATTTATTTATTTATTTTTTTCAGGTGGTTACCTACTCTACCGACTTAATACAATCTAATGACTAATGTGGGCATTTATCCTACACTTGTAATACATTACAGTCGTCTAAGGATTTACATTGATTCCATAATTTCAAATGGTGGCTTGGTTTTACACAATCAAAGTTAATTAATGAGAATTCCAAAAAATCTTCACACCGCTTCCAAGCTAGTTAATTGTCGGTTCATCTTTTTCAATGTACTGAAGTGTCAATTTTCTTCCACGTCCTCGCTTTCTTTTATTTGAAAATGATGCTCCTGCATCATACTCCTCTAGCCAAAATATTCATGGAATCCCATCCACGAGCTCCCACACTATTTTTCCATGCTTCAAAATATCAGGTTCAGTTACCCAACTTGAATCTTCCACAGGGTGATCCTTCCACTTCATTAAATATTATGGACACATCTTTCTTTTGGTTTTCCTTCCAAATATTTGTTCTAAAATTTTCTCCATATGATATTTTCCTACTGTAGGCATCTGTTATTCCCACTGGATCTCTTCTTGATCATCCAATTCTCCTGCGTCATTTCTATTATAAGGATACAAATCTACGACATTGAATATTGGCGATATCCCAACATTGTCTGGAAACTCAATCTCATAAGAGTTTGTTGTAAATTTTCTAAGGATCTTGCATGGTCCTATCTTATTCATCTTCAGCTTATTATATGTTCCTCTTGGAAATCTCTCCTTCCTCAAATGAGCTAAAACTTCATCTCCCACTTCAAATTGAACTTCCTTCTTTTCTGATTGACTTTGTCCTTATACTTTTGATTACTATCCTGTATCTGCCTCCTAACTTGATCATGAAGTCTTTGCATTTCTGTAGAAAAATCTTTTGCTCCAACGCTCCTAAATTCATCCTGTTTCAACTCTCTCAATTCTGTAACCCCTCTCGACTATCTTCCATATACTATCTCAAATGGAATTTTTCCAGTGCTTCTATTAACTGAATTGTTAAATGGAAATTCTTCCTATGCCAAAATATGATCCCACTGACGACCTTGTTCAGTGACTAAACTCCTTAAACAATTTCCCAGACTCTTGTTCACCACTTCAGTTAGTCTGTCTGTCTGAGGGTGATATGTTGAACTAAAAGATAAGTTATCTCCCAACCTCTTCCATAGAGTCCTCCAAAAGTGTCCCACAAAATTAGTGTCCCTGTCTGAAACTATACTTCTGGGTAATCCATGTAACCTCATAATTTCTCTGAAAAACAAATTGGCTATGTGTGTAGCGTCATTTTTTTTCTGGCATGGTATAAAATGTGCCATCTTGGAAAATCTATAGACCACAACAAATATGGAATCACTTCCCTTATGGATTCTAGGTAATCCCAATACAAAATCCATACTAATTTCATCCCAAGGCCTTTCTGGAATAGGCAATGGTTGATACAAACCAGTGTTTTATCTCTTCCCCTTTGCATGTTGACAAATCTTACATCGGTCTAGAAATTTGTTCACATCTTCTCTCATAACTAGCCAATAATACAAACTACTTAGTTGTGCAAATGTTTTGTCCTGACCAAAATGTCCGGCTAGACCTCCACTATGTTTTTCTTTCAACAAATTATCTCTCATTGAACATCTTGGTATGCACAATTGGATTCCTTTAAACAAAAATCGATCCTGGATCAAATATTCCGACCATGAGCGTTTATCCCTTAACAAAGGATTTCCATATGCTTCATAAGCCTCCTTAAAATATGAATCTTCCTGATACATTTCCTCAAGGTGTTCAAACCCTAAGGTCTTCACTTGGAATTCCTGTACAACCAAACTTCTGCTCAAAGAATCTACAAATTTATTAGCACTTCTAGAAATATGTTTAATGAAAAAAGTAAAATTCTGCATGAATTCTACCCACTTATCATGTCTCTAATTCAACTTCTCTTGCCTAGTTATAAATTGCAATGCTTGATTATCACTATACAAGACAAACTACTTTCGAATTAAATAATGCCTCCATTTTTTCCAGAGCTTGAATCACTGCATAAAAGTCCTTGTCATATGTAGAATATTTCTCCTTAGCATCATTCAACTTCTCACTGAAATAAGCAACCGGTCGATTATCTTGACTCAAAACTGCTCCAATGGCTATTCCACTTGCATCACACCTCACCTGAAATGTATTTCCAAAATCTGGTAAAATCATAACTGGTTGCTCTATTATCTTCTTTTTTAACACTCTGAAGCTTTTCTCAATCTCCCCTATCCAATTAAAATACTTATGTTTCTTCTTCACAGTATCCATCATGGGTGCACATATACCACTAAAATTTATGATAAACTTTCTATATAAACTTGCTAAACCATGGAAACTTCTCACCTCAAATATGCTCCTAGGTGATGACCATTCTTTGATTGCTCTCACGTTTTCTGGATCCATCTTCAATTCATTTGAAGAGATCACAAAACCTAAATATATAAGCTATGTCTTCATAAAAGAACTTTTCTTCAAGTTTATTAACAAATTTTCTTGCTGCAATCTCCTCATCACTAATGTTAAGTGTTTCAAATGTTCCTCCTATGTTTTACTGAAAACCAATATATCATCCAGATATACAATAAACAATTTACCTATGAAGTCCTTCAGTACTTCATTCATCAAACTCATAAATGTACTTGGAGCATTTGTCAATCCAAATGGCATGACTAGCCATTCATACAAACCTTCATTTATTTTGAATGTTGTTTTCCATTCATCTCCCTCTCTCATTCTTATTTGATGATATACACTCTTCAAGTCTATTTTTGAAAAATAGCTTGCTCCACTCAAAAAATCCATCAAACCATCCATCCTGGGTAAAGGAAATCTATACATGATGGTGATCTTGTTTATAGCTCTAGAATCTGTACACATTCTCCATCCTCCATCCTTCTTTGGACTCAATACAATTTCCACTACACATGGGCTTAGACTTTCCCTGACTAAACCTTTATCCAACAACTCCTGAACTTGCTTCTTAAATTCTTCATTCTCTCGAGGTGTCAACCTATACGTTGATTTATTCAGAAAACTGGATCCTGGAATCAAGTCAATGTGATGGCTAATACTCCTAATAGGTGGTAATGAGTGAGGCAACTCATCCACTACTATATTAGAAAATTTCTCCAACAATTCTTGAATTTCTTTAGGTAAATCATCCATAGAAGTATTGGTAAGGATAACTCTCGGCTTCCTTACTACAAAAATTTTTATTTCTTGATCTTTATTGATCTCCTTCAAGAGGTCCTTCCCACTCCTGAGAAGTATTCTTGTACTGGCTTCTTCCTTTTCTTTCTTTTCTTCTATTGGCAGTAACATATGGGTTCTACCATTCTTTTCCGGAGTATAAGTATTTTTTCTCCCATCATGAATAACATTCCTATCAAACTACCATGGTCTCCCCAAAAAAATATGACAAACATCCATGGGAATCACATCACACAGAATATCATCTTTATAGCCTCCTATTTTAAATTCAACTTTGCATTGTTGACTTACCATTACTTGATGTCCTTTCTGCAACCAGGATACTTTATATGGACTTGGGTGTGTAGTTGTCTCTAGATCCAGCTTCTCTACCATCTCTGTTGATACTAAATTATTAGTGCTCCCACTGTATATAATCATCTTACAAACTTTGTCCTTTGTCTTACAAGCAGTCCTGAACAACCTCATTCGCTGAACTGAATCTTCTATTTCTTTCTCTGGTTTTAGAATAAATTTCTTCATCATAAGATTTTGTCCTCCTTCTGCTGCTTCTTCTTCTACATTCTTTTGAGCTTCTGAAATGTGTGCCTCTCCTCCTCCTTCTCTCTTCCTCTTGGGACATTCCCAAGACATATGCCTTGTCTTTCCACAAACATAACATCTAACTCCACCTCCTCTACTTCTTCCTCTTCCTCGAGGAAAATAATTTCTCCCACCAAATGGTCTTCTTTGGGAACTTCCTCCTCTTTCAAAGTGACCATATGGTTTCTCATTCTCATTCTTAGCTTTCGGTGCCTTATCATAGACAACTCCCTTACCTCTATTTAAGCCTCTACTTCTGTTCCACTGGCTCTGGTTTCTGGCCAAGTTTTCCTCTACCTTTAGTGCAATCTGATAAGCATCTTCCACTATCCTCATAGTCATCATACTGATTTCATCCTGAATTTCATACCTCAAACCATTTATATACCTGACAACTTTTTCATCATCCTTCTCTCTATGTCCAGTCCTAATATTCAACCTATAAAATTATTTTGTATACTCTTTCACTGTCATACCCCTCTATCTTAGGTTCTGCGATTTTCTAAACAACTCTATCTGGTAATCCCTAGGTATGAATTTATCCTTCATTTTGGCTACCATCATATCGCAATTTTTTATCTTCTTTTTTCCTTTACTCCTCCTCTTTGCCTACAGTTCATCTCAACATAGTGTTTCATGTCCTTTTAATCTCGTGACATCATGTATCACCTTCCTTCCTTCATCGACCTCTTCATAATCAAAATACTTATCCAGTGACCTTATCCAGTCCAACAGATCTTCGTCATCCAAGTTACCTTCATACATTGGGACATCCATCTTTGCTCTAGCTCCCAACTTCACAAAAAATTTCAATAAGCGTTCTTCAGCCGCATCTTCCCCTATAATTTCTTCAACTTCTTTGACTTGTATTTCTTCACTTTTTGCATCACTAACGTATTCAGCGGTAGATGTTATCTTTTTCACTGCTTCCATCGCTTCCAACCTTGCATGAAGTTCTCTCACTTCTCTTCCTACAACATGATTTTCTATAGGTGGTCCTGTACGTACCCTCAACGACATGACTTCAAATGTTCCTAACACACTGATTTCAACTTCAAATCCTTTTCAATATCTGATACCACTTGGTGCAGACCCCCCTTCTCTCCAAGGGCTGTGCAACCTCCCGGTCTTAGGATCTTCTCAAGGATGACTTAAAACAACCTTCGATTCCCTGTTGGAACCTTTCAGCAACAATCCACAAGTCTTTGTAGACTTCTGCTCATGTGCTCAAGTGCCAAAATACCAGTCTCCTCCAAGTGACTACACCCATGACCACGCACTTAACTAAAAAGGTGCGTCGCGACTTCAGTTATCGATGATATGAGTCAATCGAATCCTCGTCCTTCCAACTCCCGAATCCAGAAATTACGAAAGGGGATTAACTCGTATTAGCTCCTCCCCTTACTTCCGCCAACATGACCTCCATCTATACCCTGGGGATAACCTTCAGAGTGCGTCGGGATTTTGTGAATCACAAACTTCTAAGGCGGTTCACCTCCATTCTTTCGATCCTCCAATATCCTAAATTGCAAAATTTCGGAGCACCAAATCAGCGGTCACCAACATCTCTCCAGCCAATGGTTGTGATCGAATCCTGTTTTCACGTTTTGCAAGTTCTCGCAACCTTCTATCTCCAACTTCCCAATTCATGAATTAATGAAACAGTGATCCGTCGCCATGTGTCCACCCTCGATGAACGACTACGATTATTTTGTGGATTTGGATTTCGCAAATTCTCCACGACTCCACCTTTTGACCTCTCCACTCTGCAAGTCAGTGAAATGATAATCTATTTCCACGTGTCCCTTCAAACGGACGGTCCTGATGATTTCAGGATTTCTCATATCGGGGTTTCGGGATTCCCACTCTACTTCTCCCAATTTTGTTGGTCTTGCGAAATTCCAATAAGTCCCCGCACTAACTAGTGCACTGCTTCTTCGAAATATGACAGTTTAGAAAGTTTCGGTTCTTTCCAAGGGGATCTCGACTCTCAATCCTCCCTCGGGATTTCAATCTCTGCGTTCCTTCTTTGAACACTTCAAGTCTTCAAAACTTAGAAATCTTTCTAAGTATTTCTTCTCGAGGATTAAAGCCACTATTCCTCCTAAGATTTATCAATAGAACTTAACCTCGACCCTTCGCACGCTTGCGTTCTATGTCTTTGTCAAAAGACTTCCTGACGCCCTCCTGGCATACTCTTCGCTTAACCTCTTGAGCATTGAAACTTTAACACAATGTTTTTCTTATGCGCACTCCTTGCGCTCATAATGCACACTCTGCATATGAAATCTTTCCACTATCTCTTCTGAGATTTTAAATCGAAACAAACTTCTTCGTGAGCACTTCTTGCGCTCTGCATGCACGCCTTGCATAACCTTACATAAGAGAAATAATTAAACACATTCAATGATTCATTCCTACACTATGAACATTATTCATTCACAACGCATAACAACACAGTCAAAACACATGACAACACAGTCAAGCCATAACAAATATCACACTATGTATGTGGGTCAATTTTCTCTGTTCTATTCAATTTCAAAGAGAAAACATAAGTACAATCACTATATCCTGCAATTACAGACTGGAAATTTGTCTAAAGACCCATATCTTTTTTTTCTCTCCTTCCTCCTACCTAAATACTATTACCTTTTTTTTTTATATCTTTTCAGGCGGTTACCTAGTCTACTGACTTAATACAATCTAATGACTAATTTGGGCATTTATCCTACACCTGTAATACATTATAGTCATGTAAGGATTTACATTGATTCCATCATTTCAAACGGTGGCCCGGTTTTACACAATCAAAATTAATTAATGAGAATTCCAAAAAATCTTCGCACCGCTTCCAAGCTAGTTAATTGTTAGTTCAACTTTTTCAATGTGTTGAAGTTTCGATTTTCTTCCACACCCTTGCTTTCTTTTATTTTAAAAGGATGCTCCTACACCATAGAACCCATGCTTAATAGTGGAATAACGAGATGAAGATCAGTTAATTTGTCAATGAAACTATCCTAGATGGATAGTGCTTGTCAATCCATTTTCGGTGGTATGTGGAACGTCACATAACTCCTCACAGTTTGAGAGTTATGGCCTTACGAAGTTGGAGGACCCTTATATGTTGGCTTGAAGCCCCAAAAGGTCAAAGAAGTCAAAGTTCTTGCAAAGAAGAGATTATTTAAATAATAAAGTGAAGTGACAAAATCAAAGAGGATTATTTAAATAATAAAGTGAAGTGACAAAGTCAAAGAGGATTATTTAAATAATAAAGTGAAGTTACAAAGTCAAAGAGGATTATTTAAATAATAAAGTGAAGTGACAAAATCAAAGAGGATTATTTAAATAATAAAGCAAAGTGACAAAGTCAAGGAGGATTATTTAAATAATAAAGTGACAAAGTCAAAGATGATTATTTAAATATTAAAGTGAAGTGATAAAATCAAAGAGGATTATTTAAATAATAAAGTGAAGTGACAAAGTCAAGGAGGATTATTTAAATAATAAAGTAAAGGGAGACCTTTCAAATTATGGTAAGTGGTTATAAGAAGGTCAACCTTAAAATGAGGAAGAGGTCAAGTGGCTATTGGATACATGGACAAGTGGAAAATTGGGCAAATTTGGACATAGGTGACTATGTGGACAAAGTGGCTATGTGGAAAAAGTGGCCTAGAAGATGCTTCTAAGGAAGCTACTTGGAGAGTATAAATAAGAAGCAAAGGTCTCTTGTGAAAATCATCTCTTGAGCATAGCTTGAAGATCTATTCTGAGTAAGAGATGGATTTCAGGTTCTCATGGACGCCAATGGAGACTTGAGTGTGAGCTGATGTCAGGTTCTTGAAGTCTAAAGCAAGTTCCAGATCTGCATTCTATGGGTTCAGATCTACCATAGAAACTATGGTATGGTTACATATTTGTCTTGATGGATACTATTTCTTATTGTATGGTGAATTCTTAAGGAATTATTTGTATAGTTGTTGTGATATGGTTATGTTGGTTGATTGATAGAGTGAGCAACACTCTTATGATTCAGTATTGATATAATTTCCATAGTATACCGGTTGCTTATACATGACTAAGTAACATTCATATTGTATGATTGAAGAGCATGAGTAAGATGTGGGAGAGCATAGATGTGTTGTGATTATTTATGGTTCAGATGGGACATTGAAAGACATAAATAGGTGTGACTGAAGGCTGCAAAGGATCTAAGTTTTCCATAAAGAGAAAAACCTAAGGCATACACAAGTTCTAGTACATATGCATGTTGCACTACTGACATGTTGCATACCTGTTGACAGATTGGATCTTTTGAGGATTGATTCCTCTTCTCAGTTGGTGCTGAGTTGTGTAAGATGAGTCTTTCATTGTAGAGCTGGTGTTGTTGTGGAGTTGTAACTCTATGCAGTTGTTGCTGATAACCCAAGGATTGTAGTCTGTAATAAAAAGAAAATTGTACATACATGTTGTGTTCTTTGTGTTCCTTGTGGTGATGAGTTATTAATGATATTTACTGCTAGTATATGTTGATGATGTATGTTCACATTTATTTGGTTATAAATGACAACAATAAGTGATGATAAATTGGTGATTGCTAACTAAGGAGTTTTGTGAAGGGGAAGTTTTAAAAAGATCCCTACACTGATTCACCCCCCCCCTCTCAGTGTGGTCAATGTGTCCAACAATTGGTATTAGAGCGAGCCTTCATTACAATCCTTAACAAGCTTGGAGGAGATCCATGGACACACAAATGGATGATGAAGTCCCAATCCTTGATGAGGAAAATTATTCTACATGGAGAATATAAATGTAAGTGCATTTGAAGGAAATAGGAGTGGTTGTTTGGAAAACAACTATTGGTGGATCAGTTCCTTTGAAGAACAAGTCAAAGTTTGCAGCTCAAAGGGAGGAAAAGAAGAATGATGCATTGGCTCTCAAGACCATTCTTAGAGGACTCTCAAGTTCTATAAAATAGAGCATGGGACAATGCACTTCCTCCAAGGATATATGGCTAAAGCTAGAGGAGACATACCAAAGCAAGAAGGAAGACACTAAAGACAACTCCATCAAGATCAATGAAGGAAAAGAATCTCCAAAAACCCATGATTGCAATATTTCAAAATGTGATGATGTTGAATATTTCTCTACAGGTGAAGACGAAAATATAGAGATAGTATGTGTAGAATTAGATGATAGTTATCCCATGGAAGAAGTAGAAGAAGAACTATCAGAGATTAAAAGGAAAGTAGAATGGGGTCTATTTGAATACACCTATGACCATTGTTACATAGAATATAACTATCTTTCTGAGAACACTAAAAGGTTTCTTAAAAAGAATCAAAGGCATATATTGAAGTTAAAGGAAATGCTCAAGGAACAAGAAGAAAGTAAAAATACTCAATTAGAAGAAAAAGAAGAAGAGATCAAAAGACTAAATAATAAAATAGAAGAGAATAACAAACTAGATGATGAGATTAGAAAAATTATTGAAGTTAATGTCCATCTCAAGACCCAAATTGAAGAATCCAAAAGGGTAGAGGAATTATTAAGGAATCAAGTAAATGAAAAGGAAGAGTCATGTCATAAGTTGGAAGTTGAATTTGTTTATCTTAGAAAGAAAGTAGAGAATTCAAATAAATTCTTGAATAGCTCAAAAATATTGAATGAGATCTTGGATAGTCAAACATCACCAAATGATAAATTAGGTCCTGGATATAAGAAAGAAGCTACACATCTTGAAGCAAGCACTTCTAAGAAGCACGAGGTAAGTCCCTCACTCTCAAAGGATGGAAATTGTTATCACATAAACATGTAGGGGGTGTTTTCCCTAAGAAGCAACCCCTTTGGTGAAAAGATGGCAAGAAATGGGTAAAAAAAACCAACTTTTCCTAGGTCTTAGTGATCTAGCGCATATGGTTTAAGAAGCACGTGGATCTGGGCGGCCAGGATTTGCGTGCCCAAATATATGGATGAGGTTTGATTCTGTACCCCCCCGCCATTCTTCCTTTAATGAGGGGGGGGGGTACGATATGAGGGTGCGGAATTTTCAATGGACGAGATTCAAGTGCCCAGATCGACGACTGAGGTCTCATTCTGGACCCCCCTTGTCATTCTGCCTTTAATGGGGGGGGTCCGATATGGATGGTTTTGTGTGGGTCTCCCTTAAAACCTCTTACCGCTGCCTCCTCTACTTACCTCCCTGGCCTCCTGGTGACATGTGTCCTCCACTTTTCCTCTCTCATTCCCCTGTCACATCTCCTGACACCTGTGCTCCTATTCTCCATGCCACTTACATCATGTCCTATCCATATTCCCGTGGCACCTCTCATCTAGTGTCATAGCCTCGTTTCCCACCACCTGGTGCTTCCAACTCATCACCAATAATCTCACCTTCACATTTTTGGCGCCATCGCTCTCCTCGTTAGATCCTCATCCACGTTTGCAGGTCGGGCCCCCTCATAGCAGTCCATCGAGGCAGCAACAACCAAGGAAAGGTCGCCACGTTGTCCAAATGCATAATTGACTAGGCCTTACCTGATCCCGAGAAAGGAGTTATTGAGGTAGTTGATGGTGGTTGAACGTCGTCTCCTTCCATAAATATAAGGTTGCGAAGGGACAAGCGCAGAGGCAGACTGTCAGTCCATCTTGATAAAGATCACGTCTAATAAATGATTGCATGGGAAGTCTGCCCAATGTCTACATGTGCAGCCTGACAGAGAAGCTCATCAATGTAAAGCCTTGAATGCATGATATGATTGGCTTCAGACCATCTGAGCCAGTCTGAGTATATGTAGGCATTTTTTCCATTTTTGTGGGTATCGATGGTAGAGCTAATCTCCCTATTGTAATGTTTGGATGAAGCACTAGTTTCCCTGGTTATGTATATGTCTGTGAGACTTCTTGTTTAATGACAAACAACTTCCTTACTCCATCTTGTTTCCATCTAATACTTAAAGAGTTCATGATTGACTGAATCACATGAATCATTGTGACTGTGTTATGATAGATGTTTAATTGTAACATTGTTATGATTTCTTTTAGTGTTCTTATAGTTTGAATACAAGAAGTTCTTGTGTTTAAGTTCTTCCTCTTTGGGATTTTGGAGCTTGATTCTCACAACAGACCTTTACATTTTCTCACTGAAGTCTTCCTCCTACTCACCCTTATTACATCTTACTATTTGAAGTTAAATTACGACCTCACCTGTTCATGCATAGCCCGGTCCAGGATCCTGAGTTCAAACTATATTGTTCTAATTCTGTTCTCTTTCGATCACCCTTTATAAAAAACCTGTGACATATAAACTGATGGGTATCAAGCTTACTCCTGCCGCAATCCAGGAGTGACTTCTGGTGCTAACATTTTTGGCGCCATTGTCGGGGACGAAGTTGAATGTTTTCCCCGGTATTGAATGACATTGAGCCTTTGATTTTGAAGGTGCATCATGCATCAAAGCCTTCCAAGATTGCTACTATGCACCTGGCGACTCCACTGTGGCAACTTCATTGATGCGAACCTGCAGGCAATTCCACTGTTTCAACCTTGGCATCTAGAGGCAGGCATACAAGGTCTACTCCACAACTACCTTTAGCGACACCTGAAGCTGACCCAGAGAAGATCATTAGAAAGGGAAAGGCCTTTGGAGGAGGTACTTCTACTGTTAAACCAGGTATTTCTGATGATTTTCATTGTTCCATAGGAACTCTAAACCCTGCATCTCATTCTGTTTTATTTCCTTCTGTTGGAGTTTCCCGAAGTCTAAAGTTTGGGAGTGTTCTTGTTGAGTTTTCTCCTCCTAGTATTGGATTGGAGGGAGAAATCCTTTCCACTCCCCTTTCTCCTGAGGTTGTACCCTAGTTCATACCCATCACCTCAGAATATTTTCCTACCCCGGGTTTTACCACCCCTCCTCCTATTACTACTGCCACTGCAGAAAGATAAGCCTCCGTTGACTCTATCCCTGTAGCTTTTTCTCTCAGTCCTCCACTGTTTCCCTTTCCACTTGGAAGCTCAGTCCTAGTCTCCCCTGTTTGAACTCGTTCCCCTCCTAGTTCTTCTCCACCAAATGTTCCTATGGCAGGAGAAAATCCCCCCATGACTAGGATGGAGGCCATAATAGCTGCTAGGTATGCTCCCCTTGTGTTTCCTCAACCTCTCAATGCCCTTCTAGCAGATGGCTACGTCAAGCAGCTACCCAAGTTTACAGGCGAAGGAGATATAACCGCAGAAGAACACCTTGAAGCCTTTTACAGTTTTATGGATCATCATGTCATCATGCATGCAGACATATGGATGAGGATTTTTTTTCATAGCCTTGAAGGTGAGGCTAAGAAATGGTTTAGGGCCTTGCCTCCAAGATATGTTGATGGGATAGAATCTTTGGATAACACCTTCTTGAGACAGTGGGGAGATAATAAATACTTCATGTACTACATGACAGAGTTTGGGCCTTTGAAAATAAAGGTAGGAGAGTATGTCTCTGACTTCTCCAAAAGGTTCAATAAGATGTACAATAAGATCCCTGCTGAGATAAATCCCTCAGAAGCTTCAGCCAAAATTACTTATGCCAGTGATTTTGACCCTAATTTCTGCCTTTTGTTGAGGGAAAGATGAGCAACTTCCCTGGCTCACATGCAGGATGCGTTGTGGAAGTTGAGTCAAATATATTGGTTGTGGATCGAATCAGACATAAATATAATAGAAATATACCCAGGAAGACATCTGAAGCCTCCACATCTAGTTCTTCTTCCCTTTCCCCTCAGATCGATGAAGTAACTAAGATGTTGAAAACACTTTCAGCTAGGATGGAAAGGTTGGAATTAGAAGGGAAGCCAATTTACAGAAATCCCCAAAATGCTGATAACAGAGGTTTTAGGAGGTCAAACAACAATGTTCCCTAGATTATGCCAAGGGAACAAAGGAACATAGATAGAGATGATCATAGGATCCAGAATCCTCTTCAGAATAATCTGGTTGTTGGTGAGGAAGGCAGGGAAATAGATGAGCTTTATCCTGAAATCCATTGTTTTGGATATTGTTGGCACAGGGGCAGACCCAGGGTTCAATGCTACAAGAGTGCACCAACAAAGCCCTAACTACTGACCCTTTTGGCAACACCTGCGAAGCAGATGAAGTCTCACCCGAGGTAGAGGCAGTGGTGGTTGTAGGACTCAAATGTATGCAACCTTAGCTGGGACATAGATCTGTGATTATATCTCTTATAGAGAACTTAACATCGACTATCCATCAATATTCATTCCTTATTATACTTCACAGATAGCACAGAGCATCACAGTAGTCACTTAGATCTAAGGTAACTTAGCACTTAGCAATAGTAAACAGGTAAGATCCAGTAGTTCAGCACTAAGTATCTTCATATATATCATATCTACTATGCATACCTATCTAATAATCACAAAGCATAAATATATCCATCTAAATATATCAAAGCACTTAGCAAAAGAAAAGATAAGCACAACAAGTCAAGGCACAAAGAATAACACACATATTTATGTGGTTCACCCCCACCCTGGGGCTACGTCCACCAACTCTTCTTCTATATTATCGTCGGCCAATCGGTTACAAGAACAAAGTCGTAGGAACCCTTACTTCACACAGGACAAAAGATCTTTGCAACCCGCTAGATCCTTCTTCCTTGTCGTTCAACACAAATCCTTCTATATCTTCACACAAGGACTTGCACTAAGCTCTACAAGTCTATATAGAATGCACAAATCTTTCGATCACATAGATCCCTTCTTGGCACTTAGACTATATCACATAGATACAATACAATCCCCTCCCTCTCTACCAGATGCCTATATGTCTATTTATACATACAAAATGGGCCTAAGCGTGGGTAAACCCACAGGATGACATCCCTTTCCTATTACATATTCCCAAAACCCAAAAAGGGACATGAAAGTGGGCTGAGATCCCTCGATCTCTGCTTCGTCTGGCGCTCCATCTTCGACAGACTGTCGAAGTCCCAAAAATGGTCAAATATGACTCAGTAACTTCAAAACTTGGTCAAGGGTCAACAGGCCCACAACACTCACTTGTGACTCGTCCCGAGTCACTCTAGTCTGAGAAATTCCACCTCGAATGCCTTGAGCTTGGATTGAGCTGCTTCAACCTGCTTCAATTCTACTTCTTCTTTCTCAGTGAACTCCTAAATGAGTGCGTCATTGACTGGTCCTTCTAGGCGTTGTTCTGCTGCACTCACAACTTGTTCAAGTTATACTCCTTGGCTTTCAACTTCAGTGAATAGTTGGCATGCCTTCTCTTGTACTGGTTGAATTCATTGAGATACCTCCATCACTTTGGTCTGGATCATGTGGATCTTTTGTTGGGCCGTACGTTGCTCCGAAAACCTCTTCATTCTCTCGACTGGTGACAAGGCCTTTAGCTGCACCTGTAACGTATCTGCATGTTGCTTTGTTTCTTGGAGATGCAACTCCAATGCTTCTAACTCTACATTCTCTGTGAGGTTTTCATACATCTGAGAACTCCTAGAGCTCAGCTGATTGCACTCCAAGGCAATGGATTTCATTCTGCCAAATGCGCTATGAGAAGTTGCCTCTCTTAGGTCTTTGATTTCTTGAGGGGTCTCGGGCATAGTACGAAGTTCCAGGTCTACGATGTGATGATGAAGTTGTTGGATCACTTCTTCGAGCTGTGCCATCTGCTGCAGAATTCGTTCTTCAACTTTCACCTCTATGAAGGTCAGAGAGCGAAGTGCTCTTCTGACCAGTTCCTTTACTTCTATTTTCTCTGCGATCAACTGCTCCTTGATCTGTTGTAGCTCTTCTTTCTCATTGTCCCACTATGCTTGAAGAGAAAGTTTTTCTCATTCGACAACACTGCACTGCTTGACAAGTACTCCTTGTACCTATTTCAAAGCCTGGATGGATTGCACTGTCTCTTCCTAAGCTTGTCAAAGGCGAGCTTCAACTTTATCGGTGATCTGGTGCAATTGGGTTGGCTCATATCCTGGTTCTATTGTTCCTTCTATCAGATGCGGAGTGGAGACTACGTGGCTAGACTGGAGTGCATGTTGCACTCCTTGGATTTAAATATCAATGCGATTATACATCTGCTCCTACTTCACCTCCTGCTTCTCTAATACCTCCTGTGAAGCATCTTTCACAACTGCGATGAGGAAATTAAAATCATCCAATGTGAGGGTAGTCCACATATTGGTTACAAGGGTTTTAGGTTTCTTTCGGGAGGAAGATTTCAGAGGCGAAACCTTCCTTTTCTTCGATGAGTCCTCTTCATCCCTAGCTGGTGGTACTTCACCTTTATATTATTCAATTTATGCACCTTCGATCTCTTCGCCATCACCCCCTTCGTCTGGTGACACGGATGCAACCCTCATAAATGTGTTGTCTACATCATGAACCTCTTCAAGCTTCTTTTTCTTGCTTTGTCAGGGTGTATCCTGCACAACTTCTGGGCTATCTACATCAGACAACTCCATAGGGTTGGCTGGAATAAGAAGGTCCACCAACCATTCCTTAGTGATTTATTCTAAGTCTTCCTCTGTTATCTTGTAATATGACTGCAACTGCTACTTGTGCTCATCAGCGTGCACTATTATATAAATGAAGTGGCGGTCTACGCTGAACTTCATTAAGGGATGAAACTTGTGGAGGGTATTCAGGGTCATCTGGGGCTCTGATTGGATGGCTTGTTTAAACTGGTTGTAGTATGTATGGAAGACAACATTGGACTGCCAATTCTTGTTCATATCATTAGAGTACCATATCATACAGTGTTTTGCGGCCAGAGGTTCGAAGGGCTCGATGTCGGGGAAGGTCGCACCTCCTGACATTTCCCATGCAATGAATGCGATTAGGATGAGAAGCCAGCTAAAGTGGAACTCATGCCCCTGGTCTTGCGCTTCTCTGCAATCAAGCTCTAGTTGGTTTACAAGGTATCATGCCCAATTCATCTGTAGTCCCTCCGCGCACTTTCCTGCAAGGTTAACTATGAATCTAGTCACTTGGGTGGGCCGGTTCTTGCAAACTATATTGCCTTCGATCAACTGACATGTGAGGCACACTACGTCGTTCTAGATAGAGGTTACCTTGTAACCTCGCATTCCCTTCTCGACATCGCCATATGTCTCTTTGATTCTCTGCGTTAATGCTCGATCTGAGGTCTTTCCAGGGTAAAAATCCTGTGGGTCAGGGCCTTGTATGCTCAACCCTAGGATTCGATTGATCAAGGTTGGATCCACAGTGATGCGATGGTTCAACCATAAGTAACCTCCATGATAGCATGACAGTAGTAACTTTACACATGCATTCACCTCCTGATGTCATCCGAAGTGTGGGATCTTCATCACATTGAGCAGTGTGGATTGCGCGAGGTTCTGGGTCCATGGATGTGGGATAATCTTCAATTTTTTGCCTTTAGTCCTGGTCAGATACTTGTGCTGGGCAAGCATGTTGTAAGCCTTCCTTTCGCCAAGGTTGAAGTCAATAAACTTCAATGCTACGAGCTTATCCTAGTTGGCTTGAATTGCGCGTATCCCTTTTGGGAGGTATGCCGTGACCAAAGCATAGTCAAAATATATGGGTACACTGTCTCGGTTGATGGCACCTCTTAGAGGGGGTAGGTAGGTAGGTAGAATGCTCAGAATCAGCTTGGCATTCACAATGTCATCTCTGTTCTTTGTTCTTGTCTCTGTCGCAATTTTGGAAGTTCCTGCTCCATGAGTAGTCGATGGGGAAGCTTGGAGTCCTCTTGTTGATGATGCTTGCACACCTGCAGACATCCTTCTTTTCGACATGATTTTCTTGGTCCTGAGATCAATGAGTACTTCCTTCACAGATTCTTCAAGTACGCTAAGCTCTTCGGACATACGCACTCAGGATAAATTATCGAGGTAACAATGATCTCAAAAACTGCTCCAGAATGAACAACGAGGGCGTGATGATCACTGTATACACTTGCTATTATGTGGGCTTCAAATTATCAGTTGGAAAAAGTTTTCTTCGGTCATGGCACGAAGAAATAAATAGGAGATCTTGGAAACAGTTTGCTTTGCAACGGGTATGAGCCTCATTAATTCGTGTTCTGTCCGTTATGGCGCAGTTTGATGGTCTGGTGATGAGCCATCAATGATTTTTGATCCATTCAGAGAGGTGGTCGAACGGGTATATCGTCCTCTAACGTCTATATTGCTTCGCCACGACGAAGTGGCCAATGTCGTTGTTTTGATATCTCGACGAAGTTCAGATTCTGCGAGTTTTCCTTCTACGAGGTACCCTTGGGAACCTGCTGTAATATTTCAATCTTAGCCTTCTTCTTACTCAGCTTTCTAGCCTTCTTCCCCATGAGCTTCATCTCAGTGGTTCTTTTCTCATTCTGATTCTTATTTTCCTTGGACATAGTCACTTCATGTTGCTAAGATTCTTTCCTAAGACTCAGGGGTAATACTTATTCTATATCTGAGACAGATACTTCAATCTTCTGTGAGTTCTCTAATGTTCTTGCAGTTTTGATATCTGGGCTTCTAGTGTCAAATAGCTTCGATTTGTTCTCCTACTCTTCAATCAACTGCGCGATCCTTCTGGTCATGAAATATTTTATCTCTTACCTCTGCTGTTGTAATACCTTTTCTTCTTCCTTCTTTCTGGTTTTATCTCTCTCAATCCAAGGTTTTCCAAGTAACATAGTAAACAGGGCGCTATCCTCAATAAAATTGATAATATCAAAATCTTCTTCTGTCAAAGTTCCATTGACATTCATAGATATCTGAGTGAGCCTTCCACATAGGTTCACCAGTTTTCCTCTGAATAGTCCTATTCCTCCTAATGAAGGGGTCATATCAGGCTTCCCAAGTTCTTTCTGGCATAATGTTCACTAGTGTTTCTTCATCAAGGACAGATTCAATGTCGAAGTCTCGTATTCTTTCTTCAATGCATTATTTTTCTTTAAAGATCTTTGGTAGCCTAACATGTCAGTGAACGTTCAAGGTGTCTTTCATCTGTAGCAATACCTTCTCTTATTATTGTTGGGTTTCTACTATTTCTGGATCTGCCTTAGGGTTTTCTTTATTCAGATTCATTCTTTCGAGCTTAGCAATAATTCTACAGAAATCCAATACTTCATGGTCCAAATCTTTGCAACAAAGGAAACTAAGTCTTCCACTAGGGAATTCCTTAGCTAGATGTCCTGGTATTTTGCAACTGTAACATAAGGTTAATCCTCTCTTCCTTTTAAATGATCCCCAACTTCTTCTATATTGTGCACCAGGATCATGGTATCTAGTTTGCAAAAAATTCTTTCTAGGATCCTGCATCCATTTGTTATTCCAAACATTCTTTCTATGCATAGGTATAACATATCTATCACTATTCTTATAAGATCTATTCATATCAAGCTTTCTTTCATCTATCAGAGCCCTAGTTTTCAAGCCAGGACAGAATCTATCAAACATACCTAGATCCATACTCTAGAAACAAAAATTTTCATTTATTTTAATTTTATAGAGCACAAAGCTTCCAGATCTAAGACCTTTTAACTATTCTTACCTTTATTAGAGCACATTGTTTATAGATCTTAATTATTTTCTGCATATCTGACCTCTCTTCTTCAGAAACTTCCACTTTTACCTTTCTTAGAGCACAAAGTGTTCATATATTGCTTCTTTTGTTCATATCTGTCCTTCCTTTCTTTAGCACAAAGCTTTTCAGATCAGGTGGATTACTGTGCACTAGGGCACAGATCCATGCACAGAGCTCCCATAGTTCTATGATTATATCTCTTATAGAGAACTTAGCATCGACTATCCATCAATATTCAGTCCTTATTATACTTCAAATATAGCACAGAGAATCACAATAGTCACTTAGATCTAAGGTAACTTAGCACTTAGCAACAGTAAACAGGTTAGAACCAGTAGTTTAGCACTAAGTATCTTCATTCATATCAGATCTACTATGTATACCTATCTAATAAGCACAAAGCATAAATATATCCATCTAAATATATCAAAGCACTTAGCAAAAGCAGAGATAAGCACAACAAGTCAAGGCACAAAGCATAACACATAGATTTACGTGGTTCACCACCACCCTGGGGCTACGTCCACCAATTCTTCTTCTATATTATCGTCGGCCAATCAGTTACAAGAAAAAATCTATAGGAACACTTACTTCGCATAGGAAAAAAGTTCTGTGCAACCCACTAGACCTTTCTTCCTTGCCTTTCAGCACAAAGCCTTCTATATCTTCACACAGGGACTTTCACTAAGCTCTGCAAGTCTATACAGAATGCAAAAATATCTCAATCACATAGATCCCTTCTTGGCACTTAGCCTATATCAAATAAATACAATATTATCCCCCCCCCTCTCTACTAGATGCCTATATGTCTATTTATACATACAAAATGGGCCTAAGCATGGGTAAACCCATGGGCTGACATCCATTTCCCATTACATATTCCCAAAACCCAAAAAGGGACCCGAAAGTGGGTCGAGATCCCTCAATCTCTGCTTCATCTGGTGCTCCATCTTTGATAGGCTGTTGAAGTCCCAAAAATGGTCAAATATGACCAAGTAACTTCAAATCTTGGTCAAGGGCCAACATGGACACTTCCCCTTTTCCTCATTTGACTCAATCAACATACGAGGAGTCTGTCATGAATAGTCAGCTCAATGAGCTAAGCAAGGCAGACAAGGCTAGCAACAACCAAAATAGATACAACCTCAGATCCAAAAGGAAAGCCGGAACACCTGATGTTCTTGAGCAGCCCACCAGAGCAGAGGAGCCTACTAAAGATATGGTAGACAACAACCAAGGTAAGAAAATCCAATCCCCCTCTCCAATAGTCCAGACTCATGTTCCTGAAGTAAAAGAAATCTCGAAGCTCATATCTTGTTTTAATTTTGAGCATGAAATTTGAAAAATCAGAATCCCTGTACCCCTCTCTGAGCTGGTTAAACATGAAGATTTCAAAAGGAGCCTATATAAGCTACTACATTCTGATCCCTCATATCATCCCACAGACTCAATTAACTTGCAAGATGAAAAACATGCAGTAATCCTAGGTCCTATGGTGGAAGACAAAGATGATTCATCCCCTCTGTTCTACACATCCCTGAACATTCATGATAAGGTGTTGCACAATTGTTTGATGGATTCATGGGTCTCTCATAATATCATGCCCAAAAATATCATGGAAGAACTCAGCCTGGAAGTCACAAATGCCTACCATGACTTGTACTCTTTTGATTCAAGGAGAGTGCAATGTATTGGAGTCATCAAAGACCTGGTGGTGTCCTTATTTCAGCTGCCCATGAAGAGTGTGGTCATGGACATTGTGGTAGCCGATGTTCCTCCCAAGTTTGGCATGCTATTGTCAAGATCTTGGATTAAACAACTTGGAGGAACATTACAGATGGACCTTACATATGCTACCATCCCTATCTTTGGAGGGGAACACATGAGACTGTACATAGAAGCTCAGCTGGCCTACATTTTTAGTAACGAAGCAAACCCCACTAATCATCTTATCTTTTCACTTGACACGGAATTGGGGTCTAGTTTATTGCATCTCCATGATACCCTTGAAGCCCCTCTTGGAGTTAGAAAGAAACCCATTTCTTATCATGAAGTACCTCCTCTGACTACCTCTGTGTGGAAGATGTTTTTTGATGGAGCCTCTTCTAGTGAAGGTGATGGTGTCGAAGTGGTGTTTATGTCACCTCATCAGGAAACAATATCCCTATCATACAAGTTAGAGTTTGATACTACGAATAATGTGGCAGAATATGACGCTCTTGTTTTGGGTTTGAGGGCTGCAAAGGACATGGGAATTGAGGAGGTAGCAGTGTTTGGAGATGCTGAGTTGATAGTCCAGCAGGTCAGAAATGCTTATCGGGCTAAGAATCCTCGGCTCAGAAGTTATAAAAATGAGGTGTGGGATCTGATTGACAATTTATTCTCTGCCTTCAATATTTCATTTATTCCAAGAGAGGAAAATACTTTAGTCGATTCCCTAGCTGTCTCAACTAGCCAATTTAGAATCCCTCTACCACCTAAGTTCAAATATTATGTTGATATAAGATATAGGCCCTCTGTACCAAACAATATCAAGCACTGGAAGGTATTCGAGGATGATCTTGAAATCATAAAATTTCTTGAGTCTGTTGATGAGTTCTCTGCATTGCACATTGACCAGGATCACGATTCCGAAGGTGATACTCACCCTGAGGTATTTTTAAATAATATTTCTAATCACCATATTGTTCAGTTGCCTAGCAATCACATTCCAAAAGGACTAGTTCCTTTAGAAAGGCTTTTTGATAGAAATGATGTAGCAATAAAGAGCCAAACCTCAAAAGATAATGCTGATACAGCTGAGTGTAACATTGGCATAGAGGAGGAGCCAAAGTTTGTCAGGGTGTCAAGTAGCTTGACAAGAGAGAAGAGAACCGAGTATGTTGAGTTATTAAGGGAATTTGCTGATGTATTTGCTTGGACCTATGAAGACCTCAAGACTTATGACACAACTTTCATTGAGCATAAGATTCCCCTGAAAGAGGAGGCCAAACCATTTAGGCAGAATCTAAGACAGATTAATACTATGTTGTTTCCTATCATGGAGAAAGAAGTAAAGAAGTTTTTGGATGCAAAAATCATTGTGCCTTTGAGGTATTCAGAGTGGGTGGCTAATCTATTCCCAGTAAGGAAAAAGAGTGGGGAAATCAGACTTTGAGTTGATTTCAGGAACTTGAACAGAAGTTCAAAGAAGGAAAATTACCCCTTTCCCAAGATGG
This sequence comes from Picea engelmannii, assembly GCA_009831015.1. NCBI lineage: Eukaryota > Viridiplantae > Streptophyta > Pinopsida > Pinales > Pinaceae > Picea > Picea engelmannii. The sequence continues at coordinate 223,790 of ML796496.1, read as the reverse complement.
AACATATATTGAAAAGGGTGACAGGTTCATCCAGGATCTCTATGATTGATGGCTTCTCTGGCTACAATCAGATCTCCATTCTTCCCGAGGATAGGGAGAAAACAACTTTCACCACTCCTTGGGGCACATTCATGTATGCCAAAATGCCTTTTGGATTGATGAATGTAGGGGCAACTTTTCAGTGAGCCATGGACATAGCTTTTATTGGGGAGAGGGATCAGTTTATGGTGATCTATCTGGATGACATAACAGTCTTTTCCAGATCCGATAAAGAACATTTTTGTCATCTGAGAAAGGTCTTTATGAAATCCATGAGGTTTGGTCTTTATTTGAACCCTAAGAAATCATTGTTTGCCATGAAGTAAGAGAAATTACTGGGGCACATAGTATTAGCTGAAGGAGTGAGAATTGATCCCAGCGGGGTGGAGGCAATCCAAGCCTTATCACTTCCAAGGTCCAAAATGCATATTCAATCTTTCCTGGGGAAGATTAACTTCCTGAGGAGGTTTGTCTCAAATTTTGTTGAGTTGGTAAAACACGTCATGACTATTCTCAAAATGGGAAATGAAGTAAAATGGACTAATGAACCCAGGGAATATTTTGAACAAATCAAAAGGGCATTGACTGAGGCACCTGTGCTGATCAATCCTAATTATTCTAAGGATTTTCTGATATTCTCTTTTGCTTCTTTTGATACATTAGTTGTTGTTCTATTGCAGAAGAATTATGTAGGGCTTGATCAGCCTATCTCCTTTTTCAACAAATCCCTAAGGGACACTGATATCAGGTATGACATTATGGAAAAGAAAGCCTATGTCCTGGTGAAAGCACTCAAAGTTTTCAGAGTCTATGTCTTGCACTCAAATTTAATTTCATATGTTCCTTCAGCCTTTGTAAAGGAAATTCTTATACAACCGGACATAGATGGTAGGAGTAAATGGATTTCTAAGATCCTTGAGTTTGATCTAGAAATAAATCCCACCAAGTTAGTTAAAGGGCAGGGTTTAGCCAAGTTGTTGGCTGAATCTAATTGTAAAGCCTTGGGGGTCAACTTCATCAATGTTTGTTCAGAAGATCAACAGGCTGAGTTGTCTTATGGAAATCCTCCGGTCACCCCTCCATTGGAAGAATTCACTTGGTATAAAGATATTATATATTTTCTGAAAAAATTAAAGCCTCCTGATGAAATGGGGAAGATCAAGGCAAGAGTTTTAAAGCTCAAAGCAATCAGATATTGCCTTATTGACTAGGTCTTATATTGGAAAGACCCCCTAGGAGTACTACTGAGATGTTTGGATCCACCGGAGGCCCAAAGAATTATGTTTGAGTTTCATGACAACCTATGTGGGGGACACTATTTTTGGAAGACCATAGCCTACAAAATTCTCAGGGATAGGTACTATTGGACCACTCTATTCACTGGTGTCTGCAAGAAAATCAGAGCCTGTATCAAGTGTCAAAGGTTTTCAGGAAAGCAACAGCTCAAATCCCTGCCCTTGAAACCTGTAGCAACATCAACATCGTTTCAACAATGGGGATTGGACTTCATTGGGGATATTCATCCTGCTTCAAGTGGCCAACACAGGTGGATCTTAATTGCAAAATATTATTTCACCAAATGGATAGAATCTATCCCCACCAGGAGTGCGTCGCACAAGGTGATCATTAGGTTTCTTGAAGATATTATAGCAAGGTTTGGCTATCCCAGCAGAATTATTACTGATAATACTGCTTCCTTCAAGTCTGAGCCTTTCATCAAGTTCTGTGAGTAGTTTGAAATTTCACTGATTCATTCCACTCCCTATTATCCCCAAGGCAAAGGACTGGCAGATTCTTCCAATAAAAGTTTGATCAAGCTCATTAAAAGACTATTGGAAGACAATAAGAAAGCATGGGATTCAAAGCTAAAATTCACTCTGTGGGTTGATTGAGTGACAACAAAGAGGTCCCTGGGAACCTACCCTTTTCAAATTGTTTATGGGACAAAAGTTGTATTTCCCACTCAGTTGGCTCTACTTGTAGAAAAATTCTTTCAAGACCATGAAGGAGAACCAGACAATATGGTCAGAGGAATTCATCAGTTGGTGGAAGTGCACCAGACCAGAGAGCAGGTAATGGATAGAGCTCATGATCATCAGTAGAAGATCAAGAAGGCCTTTGAGAAGAAGGTCATAAAAGAGAAATTCGAGCTTGGAGATATAATGCTTAAGTGGGATGCACCCAGGCAGGATAAAGGCAAACACAACAAGTTCGATGTCCTCTGGATGGGGCCTTTCAAGATCTCTGAAGTATTCTTGAACAACACCTACAGGTTGCAGGATTTGGAAGGCCAAGAATTTTTAATGGCCCAGTGAATGGGCATTTCCTGAAGAAGTGTTTTGTTTCAGCCATGAATGGCTCTTCGGTTTTTTGTATATATTGTTTTCATGTTTGTTTTAGGCTTAATAAATGACTCCATATCCCAATAGCAAGGCACTTAAGCTGCAAAAAGAGTTTTTGGAAATCCCCAAGGGGTGTGTCGTCCCCCATGGAGCCTATTGTTATCACATAAACATGTATGGGGTGTTTTCCCTAAGAAGCTACCCCTTTGGTGAAAAAATGGCAAGAAATGGGTAAAAAAAACCCACTTTTCCTAGTTCTTAGTGATCTAGTGCATATGGTTTAAGAAGTGCATGGATCTGGGTGGCCAAGATTTGCATGCCTATATCTACGGATGAGGTCTGATTCCAGACCACCTGTTGGGTATGTGTTATATTCTTTGCACCGACATATTTTTGGGCCGACATATTTTCGCCGGTTTCGGGCCGACATATTATCGCCGGGCCGACATATTTCCGGGACGACATATTTCCGGGACCACATGATATTAGGTGGTTTTCGGCACATGGTTTTTGCCGATGGTTTTCTATTTCC